>CAWUFW010012684.1:0-525838 GCA_963921515.1 Calotriton arnoldi | reverse complement strand
ACGTGGGTCCCTTGCTCACTTTGCCACTGGATTCAAGCAAGCCTGGCTGATGACGGCTGGAATGCCAGAAACCGGTCCTAGGATGCTTGTTTCCGGTCCAGGGAAGACATGGCTTGGCAGTTCGGGCTGGACTGTTCCCATGAGGCACAGGGTCAGACTGATTTGCATATGGCCATGTCTGAACTGGGGTGGTGGAGTGAGCTAAAGAATGATGATGGATTAAACCCAGATCAGTTGACTGGGGGTGAGTGTTTGATTGGCCCAAACGCTCCGTCCATCATCCCCTTTTGTATCGCTTGTTCGCCCTAAGTTGGCGGGGTATGCCCAGACGTGGGTCCCTTGCTCACTTTGCCACTGGATTCAAGCAAGCCTGGCTGATGACGGCTGGAATGCCAGAAACCGGTCCTAGGATGCTTGTTTCCGGTCCAGGGAAGACATGGCTTGGCAGTTCGGGCTGGACTGTTCCCATGAGGCACAGGGTCAGACTGATTTGCATATGGCCATGTCTGAACTGGGGTGGTGGAGTGAGCTAAAGAATGATGATGGATTAAACCCAGATCAGTTGACTGGGGGTGAGTGTTTGATTGGCTCAAACGCTCCGTCCATCATCCCCTTTTGTATCGCTTTGTTCGCCCTAAGTTGGCGGGGGTATGCCCAGACGTGGGTCCCTTGCTCACTTTGCCACTGGATTCAAGCAAGCCTGGCTGATGACGGCTGGAATGCCAGAAACCGGTCCTAGGATGCTTGTTTCCGGTCCAGGGAAGACATGGCTTGGCAGTTCGGGCTGGACTGTTCCCATGAGGCACAGGGTCAGACTGATTTGCATATGGCCATGTCTGAACTGGGGTGGTGGAGTGAGCTAAAGAATGATGATGGATTAAACCCAGATCAGTTGACTGGGGGTGAGTGTTTGATTGGCTCAAACGTTCCGTCCATCATCCCCTTTTGTATCGCTTTGTTCACCCTAAGTTGGCGGGGGTATGCCCAGACGTGGGTCCCTTGCTCACTTTGCCACTGGATTCAAGCAAGCCTGGCTGATGACGACTGGAATGCCAGAAACCGGTCCTAGGATGCTTGTTTCCGGTCCAGGGAAGACATGGCTTGGCAGTTCGGGCTGGACTGTTCCCATGAGGCACAGGGTCAGACTGATTTACATATGGCCATGTCTGAACTGGGGTGGTGGAGTGAGCTAAAGAATGATGATGGATTAAACCCAGATCAGTTGACTGGGGGTGAGTGTTTGATTGGCTCAAACGTTCCGTCCATCATCCCCTTTGTATCGCTTTGTTCGCCCTAAGTTGGCGGGGGTATGCCCAGACGTGGGTCCCTTGCTCACTTTGCCACTGGATTCAAGCAAGCCTGGCTGATGACGGCTGGAATGCCAGAAACCGGTCCTAGGATGCTTGTTTCCGGTCCAGGGAAGACATGGCTTGGCAGTTCGGGCTGGACTGTTCCCATGAGGCACAGGGTCAGACTGATTTGCATATGGCCATGTCTGAACTGGGGTGGTGGAGTGAGCTAAAGAATGATGATGGATTAAACCCAGATCAGTTGACTGGGGGTGAGTGTTTGATTGGCTCAAACGTTCCGTCCATCATCCCCTTTTGTATCGCTTTGTTCGCCCTAAGTTGGCGGGGGTATGCCCAGACGTGGGTCCCTTGCTCACTTTGCCACTGGATTCAAGCAAGCCTGGCTGATGACGGCTGGAATGCCAGAAACCGGTCCTAGGATGCTTGTTTCCGGTCCAGGGAAGACATGGCTTGGCAGTTCGGGCTGGACTGTTCCCATGAGGCACAGGGTCAGACTGATTTGCATATGGCCATGTCTGAACTGGGGTGGTGGAGTGAGCTAAAGAATGATGATGGATTAAACCCAGATCAGTTGACTGGGGGTGAGTGTTTGATTGGCTCAAACGTTCCGTCCATCATCCCCTTTTGTATCGCTTTGTTCGCCCTAAGTTGGCGGGGGTATGCCCAGACGTGGGTCCCTTGCTCACTTTGCCACTGGATTCAAGCAAGCCTGGCTGATGACGGCTGGAATGCCAGAAACCGGTCCTAGGATGCTTGTTTCCGGTCCAGGGAAGACATGGCTTGGCAGTTCGGGCTGGACTGTTCCCATGAGGCACAGGGTCAGACTGATTTGCATATGGCCATGTCTGAACTGGGGGTGGTGGAGTGAGCTAAAGAATGATGATGGATTAAACCCAGATCAGTTGACTGGGGGTGAGTGTTTGATTGGCTCAAACGTTCCGTCCATCATCCCCTTTTGTATCGCTTTGTTCGCCCTAAGTTGGCGGGGTATGCCCAGACGTGGGTCCCTTGCTCACTTTGCCACTGGATTCAAGCAAGCCTGGCTGATGACGGCTGGAATGCCAGAAACCGGTCCTAGGATGCTTGTTTCCGGTCCAGGGAAGACATGGCTTGGCAGTTCGGGCTGGACTGTTCCCATGAGGCACAGGGTCAGACTGATTTGCATATGGCCATGTCTGAACTGGGGTGGTGGAGTGAGCTAAAGAATGATGATGGATTAAACCCAGATCAGTTGACTGGGGGTGAGTGTTTGATTGGCTCAAACGTTCCGTCCATCATCCCCTTTTGTATCGCTTTGTTCGCCCTAAGTTGGCGGGGGTATGCCCAGACGTGGGTCCCTTGCTCACTTTGCCACTGGATTCAAGCAAGCCTGGCTGATGACGGCTGGAATGCCAGAAACCGGTCCTAGGATGCTTGTTTCCGGTCCAGGGAAGACATGGCTTGGCAGTTCGGGCTGGACTGTTCCCATGAGGCACAGGGTCAGACTGATTTGCATATGGCCATGTCTGAACTGGGGTGGTGGGAGTGAGCTAAAGAATGATGATGGATTAAACCCAGATCAGTTGACTGGGGGTGAGTGTTTGATTGGCTCAAACGTTCCGTCCATCATCCCCTTTGTATCGCTTTGTTCAGCCCTAAGTTGGCGGGGGTATGCCCAGACGTGGGTCCCTTGCTCACTTTGCCACTGGATTCAAGCAAGCCTGGCTGATGACGGCTGGAATGCCAGAAACCGGTCCTAGGATGCTTGTTTCCGGTCCAGGGAAGATATGGCTTGGCAGTTCGGGCTGGACTGTTCCCATGAGGCACAGGGTCAGACTGATTTGCATATGGCCATGTCTGAACTGGGGTGGTGGAGTGAGCTAAAGAATGATGATGGATTAAACCCAGATCAGTTGACTGGGGTGAGTGTTTGATTGGCTCAAACGTTCCGTCCATCATCCCCTTTTGTATCGCTTTGTTCGCCCTAAGTTGGCGGGGGTATGCCCAGACGTGGGTCCCTTGCTCACTTTGCCACTGGATTCAAGCAAGCCTGGCTGATGACGGCTGGAATGCCAGAAACCTGTCCTAGGATGCTTGTTTCCGGTCCAGGGAAGACATGGCTTGGCAGTTCGGGCTGGACTGTTCCCATGAGGCACAGGGTCAGACTGATTTGCATATGGCCATGTCTGAACTGGGGTGGTGGAGTGAGCTAAAGAATGATGATGGATTAAACCCAGATCAGTTGACTGGGGGTGAGTGTTTGATTGGCTCAAACGTTCCGTCCATCATCCCCTTTTGTATCGCTTTGTTCGCCCTAAGTTGGCGGGGGTATGCCCAGACGTGGGTCCCTTGCTCACTTTGCCACTGGATTCAAGCAAGCCTGGCTGATGACGGCTGGAATGCCAGAAACCGGTCCTAGGATGCTTGTTTCCGGTCCAGGGAAGACATGGCTTGGCAGTTCGGGCTGGACTGTTCCCATGAGGCACAGGGTCAGACTGATTTGCATATGGCCATGTCTGAACTGGGGTGGTGGAGTGAGCTAAAGAATGATGATGGATTAAACCCAGATCAGTTGACTGGGGGTGAGTGTTTGATTGGCTCAAACGTTCCGTCCATCATCCCCTTTGTATCGCTTTGTTCGCCCTAAGTTGGCGGGGGTATGCCCAGACGTGGGTCCCTTGCTCACTTTGCCACTGGATTCAAGCAAGCCTGGCTGATGACGGCTGGAATGCCAGAAACCGGTCCTAGGATGCTTGTTTCCGGTCCAGGGAAGACATGGCTTGGCAGTTCGGGCTGGACTGTTCCCATGAGGCACAGGGTCAGACTGATTTGCATATGGCCATGTCTGAACTGGGGTGGTGGAGTGAGCTAAAGAATGATGATGGATTAAACCCAGATCAGTTGACTGGGGGTGAGTGTTTGATTGGCTCAAACGTTCCGTCCATCATCCCCTTTTGTATCGCTTTGTTCGCCCTAAGTTGGCGGGGTATGCCCAGACGTGGGTCCCTTGCTCACTTTGCCACTGGATTCAAGCAAGCCTGGCTGATGACGGCTGGAATGCCAGAAACCGGTCCTAGGATGCTTGTTTCCGGTCCAGGGAAGACATGGCTTGGCAGTTCGGGCTGGACTGTTCCCATGAGGCACAGGGTCAGACTGATTTGCATATGGCCATGTCTGAACTGGGGTGGTGGAGTGAGCTAAAGAATGATGATGGATTAAACCCAGATCAGTTGACTGGGGGTGAGTGTTTGATTGGCTCAAACGTCTCCGTCCATCATCCCCTTTTGTATCGCTTTGTTCGCCCTAAGTTGGCGGGGGTATGCCCAGACGTGGGTCCCTTGCTCACTTTGCCACTGGATTCAAGCAAGCCTGGCTGATGACGGCTGGAATGCCAGAAACCGGTCCTAGGATGCTTGTTTCCGGTCCAGGGAAGACATGGCTTGGCAGTTCGGGCTGGACTGTTCCCATGAGGCACAGGGTCAGACTGATTTGCATATGGCCATGTCTGAACTGGGGTGGTGGAGTGAGCTAAAGAATGATGATGGATTAAACCCAGATCAGTTGACTGGGGGTGAGTGTTTGATTGGCTCAAACGTTCCGTCCATCATCCCCTTTTGTATCGCTTTGTTCGCCCTAAGTTGGCGGGGGTATGCCCAGACGTGGGTCCCTTGCTCACTTTGCCACTGGATTCAAGCAAGCCTGGCTGATGACGGCTGGAATGCCAGAAACCGGTCCTAGGATGCTTGTTTCCGGTCCAGGGAAGACATGGCTTGGCAGTTCGGGCTGGACTGTTCCCATGAGGCACAGGGTCAGACTGATTTGCATATGGCCATGTCTGAACTGGGGTGGTGGAGTGAGCTAAAGAATGATGATGGATTAAACCCAGATCAGTTGACTGGGGGTGAGTGTTTGATTGGCTCAAACGTTCCGTCCATCATCCCCTTTTGTATCGCTTTGTTCGCCCTAAGTTGGCGGGGGTATGCCCAGACGTGGGTCCCTTGCTCACTTTGCCACTGGATTCAAGCAAGCCTGGCTGATGACGGCTGGAATGCCAGAAACCGGTCCTAGGATGCTTGTTTCCGGTCCAGGGAAGATATGGCTTGGCAGTTCGGGCTGGACTGTTCCCATGAGGCACAGGGTCAGACTGATTTGCATATGGCCATGTCTGAACTGGGGTGGTGGAGTGAGCTAAAGAATGATGATGGATTAAACCCAGATCAGTTGACTGGGGGTGAGTGTTTGATTGGCTCAAACGTTCCGTCCATCATCCCCTTTTGTATCGCTTTGTTCGCCCTAAGTTGGCGGGGGTATGCCCAGACGTGGGTCCCTTGCTCACTTTGCCACTGGATTCAAGCAAGCCTGGCTGATGACGGCTGGAATGCCAGAAACCTGTCCTAGGATGCTTGTTTCCGGTCCAGGGAAGACATGGCTTGGCAGTTCGGGCTGGACTGTTCCCATGAGGCACAGGGTCAGACTGATTTGCATATGGCCATGTCTGAACTGGGGTGGTGGAGTGAGCTAAAGAATGATGATGGATTAAACCCAGATCAGTTGACTGGGGGTGAGTGTTTGATTGGCTCAAACGTTCCGTCCATCATCCCCTTTTGTATCGCTTTGTTCGCCCTAAGTTGGCGGGGGTATGCCCAGACGTGGGTCCCTTGCTCACTTTGCCACTGGATTCAAGCAAGCCTGGCTGATGACGGCTGGAATGCCAGAAACCGGTCCTAGGATGCTTGTTTCCGGTCCAGGGAAGACATGGCTTGGCAGTTCGGGCTGGACTGTTCCCATGAGGCACAGGGTCAGACTGATTTGCATATGGCCATGTCTGAACTGGGGTGGTGGAGTGAGCTAAAGAATGATGATGGATTAAACCCAGATCAGTTGACTGGGGGTGAGTGTTTGATTGGCTCAAACGTTCCGTCCATCATCCCCTTTTGTATCGCTTTGTTCGCCCTAAGTTGGCGGGGGTATGCCCAGACGTGGGTCCCTTGCTCACTTTGCCACTGGATTCAAGCAAGCCTGGCTGATGACGGCTGGAATGCCAGAAACCGGTCCTAGGATGCTTGTTTCCGGTCCAGGGAAGACATGGCTTGGCAGTTCGGGCTGGACTGTTCCCATGAGGCACAGGGTCAGACTGATTTGCATATGGCCATGTCTGAACTGGGGTGGTGGAGTGAGCTAAAGAATGATGATGGATTAAACCCAGATCAGTTGACTGGGGGTGAGTGTTTGATTGGCTCAAACGTTCCGTCCATCATCCCCTTTTGTATCGCCACCACATGGCCAGGCCACCCACAACAACAAGCATAAGCCAAGGGGAACAAAGAAAAGACATGCAGGCCTTTATGGAAAAAGCAGCACACTACTAAACTACCACCACAAAATGGCCCCAAGCCACGTGGTCACTCACAGTCACAACAGGCCATGGAAAACAATGAACTCAAGCAGGCCTATAATATGACCAGACAAAGGAGGCCTGCTAAACAACACAGCTTTAATACAAAAATGCAAAAACGAAAATCCACAGGGCTACGAAAGGTTGGAAAGTTACACAACAAGCACACACACATCCAACAAAGGTATTTATTTATTAACACACACCCAAAAAGTGAAATGCACCCCAAAAACCACATTTACCAATTGAATCCAATGCCATCCATGCCCTACATGATGTTTAAATTCAACAGATACCACAGAAACATGCACCCATGGGTACCTCTGGCTCTGGGCCTACTGGCTGAAATTCCAATCAAAGAAAAACAACTAGGCCCCTACTGAAACTACAGGCCACAACAATAAATTTTAAAAACGATGAAAATCCCAAAAAATGTAGGTACAAACAAGCCCCAATCAAACAAACAAGTACACCATTTCTCCAACTTACTTGTAAAATCTCAAATCCAAAAGTCCTCAAATCCAATCCAATGATATGATGCAGAAGATAGACACAAAAAGTGATCCTTCCAGCTCCAAATCCAAATGAAAGTGAACAGCACATGGACAAAGCACTGGGAGGAGCCTGCTGGACAGGAACAGGAAGTTTGAGACTCAGGGGCACTTCCTTCCTCTTGGAAAAAAAGTAAAAAAGAAAAAGGACTCCTTGCACAAAAACTACAGCCAAATCACAATCTGAGGAGTTTTTTGGAGCAAAATCATCATTTTCAAGAAGGTTTTATGATGCTCGAGAGATATTCTTCGCCAGATTGTAGTTTCTTCGTGTTCGGGATCGCGATCTTACCAACACTGCCGCCGGAAGTCAGATCGTGCTTCCGAATGACGTGTTCGCACACTCTCGCAGGATCGTGCGGCCGGATTCCAAATCTCGAGGCGCCCGCGAACGGATAGGAAATCGCGTCGGCGAACGCAGAATCACGGTAGGTCGTTACCCCGCGTGCGAGAACGCATATTGAGCGCGCGAAGAAGAAAAACAGCTACGCTACGCCGCAAATTGCGTAGTGCTCGGCAACTTCACGCTCTACGCGAGTCGCAAAGTTACCGAAACTACGCAAACTCCGCGAGCGTAGCGTAGTTCACCGCCCAGGGTTACTCGACATATGTATATATGTATATATATATATTTAAAAAAATACATATATATTTACATATATATATATATATATATATATACCACCCCAAAAGCGGCACTAAAACAGTTAGCATTTGAACACCTGATAAAGGACATTTCTGACCTCCAAGAAGGACCATAGCCTGTGGAAATAATCCTCCCCGGGGATTTCAATATGAACTTACTGGGAACATTAAAAGATGAAAACCTACTCATAGCTCAGGATGCATTCTGGATGATCCCAGAAAAAGCTCAAAACTCTGCTTTTAAGCATGATAAAAAGGCAGAGAGCTCATTAAAGAACCAGAGTTCCTGAACTTACGAGCTATCAACGGCCGATTTCAAAGTGATTGTCAACCGTCTTTCACTTACCATGGCTACAAGTCCCGCTCCTTAATAGATTTCACAGTGCTCTCTACTCCACTTATTCATCTTGTTTCCAGTTTTTCAATAACGCCATGGGACGAAAGTGATCACTTACAGCTAGAGCTATGCCTTGCTGTCTCCCTGGCCAATCACAAGCCAGCAGAAGCAACACAAGGCAGCATCTCCATAGTAAACAAAAAGAGATTGAAATGGTCTTCCAGAACAATTTATGATCTCTCTGAAGCAGCCAAACATTCACTCACAACCCTTCTAGATAAGACGATAGCCCCCTACATAATCTGGGAGCAATTTACAATAGATTTGTCGACAATTAAATAGCTGCAGGAAGAAGCACTCCAGCTAACAGAAAAACAAAAGAACTAAAATGAAGTGTAAACCAAGCTCATCTATAGAGAATGGTCCCAACCCATTAAGGGCTAAGGCAAGAGTGTGTGCTAGCTCCCACTCTCTTTAACCTTTTCTTAGCATATACTTCCATCAGCCTAGCCCAAGTAAATTTGCATGCCCCTAAATTGGGTAACATCTTGCTGCCGTGCCTGATGTACCCGGGTGACATAGAGCTGCTCAGCCGCAAACAAATCGGTCTCCAGATGCTTCTGAATGCCACAGCTTCATACTCCAACACAAATGCAATGGAAATCAACTTGAAGAAGTCCAAAATAATAAACCAGGGAAAACCGTCATTGAGTCTCCACCAGTGACACATGGAAAAGGACAAAGTTATGTTATGTTATTAAATTTATTAAGCGCGCGAAAACCAGAAGGTGTCTTGGCGCTAGTAGTCCAAAATGAGCGAGGACCTCTATTTGTTAAACAGCCAAGTTTTAAGGGCTTTCCTAAAGGCTGTCAGAGAGGTAAGAGTTCTGCGGGTCGTGAGGAGAGCCCGATTTGGCCTGCCGGATAAGCGATATAATCTTATGGTTAGTGACAGGTCTAAATTCCGTAAAGACCGGAGCATTAGAGGTGCGGAGATTTGCTGAAGCGTGTACCTCTAATTGTGTCATATTGTCAAAGGTGACATAAATTTGCTCCACTTTATTTAAAAAATGCTGCGCTAATGAATCACAGAAAGCTTGTGAGTGTTCATTCGCGTTTTTCACTGGGGGTGCGGACAATTTAGCCACTACCTGAAAGAGTTCCCTAGTGGAGTTTTTTGCTTCCTCAATTTGCTTGGCATAATAGGAGCGCTTCTCCGTAAAAATCAGGAATTTATATTCAGCCAGTAGAGATTTGTAGTTGGAGAGCTCGCTTGCATTATAGTTTGATCTCCAACACCTCTCCTGTCTTCTACATTCTTGTTCCTTAGCTCTAAGAATTTCTGAGAACCACAGAGCTGTCGTGGGTTTCTTTTTGCTTGAGGTTTTTTTATAAGGGGCTACCTTATTGGCAACCGATGTGAGCCAGTGGTTGAGCTGGGAGGAGGCCAGTTCCGCGTAGATGTGGTATCAGAATTCAAGTATTTGGTCATGCTACTTGACAGACAAGGCTCCTTTAAACAACATCTGAAAGCTAAAACTCTTACTGCAGCCTTCAAATGCATTAAACAGCCATAGCGTCTTCTACATACTCACCTCTTCTGAGAATAATTCAAATTCAGTTCCAACCATTGCTTATGGAAGCGAAGCCTTAAGGGGCAGAGATGCTGTCTACCTGGGAAAAAATCTCATCAAACTCTTCAAGGCAGTTTTCTCCTTGCCGCCCCACTCATCTCCAGTACAGCTGCACCTGGAATTTGGCCTAGTTAAAAAATCTATAGCAAGGCAAGGATCCTTTATCAAACTCTGCTGCAAGTTAAAGAAAGCCAACAGCGGCACCCTGAATCACCATCTCTGGGAACTAATTTGCAGCAGAAACCACTCCCCGGCCAAAGATTATCTTACCAACTCTCTAACAACCCTTGGACTAACTGAAGAATGGGAGACAATCTCCAACTACTCTGTAGTTAAGACTACTGTAAATAAGAGAGTCAAGAAACGCTCGCTGCTGCAGACAAGGAGGCATTCGCTAAGAGATGGCATGCTTGGCTCATAATGGCGTCTTCTGTCAAGTTGGCCCCTCAACCGTATCTGGGCACAGCCATCAAAGCCCTGATCAAATTACAATTTCTGAAAAAGCACTTGGGCTATTTGCCATCACTCTTACAACTACCACCCAGGAAACAAGCTGGCAGAACAGAGGTTTGCCGACTTTGCAGAAAAGCTACAGAGACAATGATCCACCAAATCTGCATATGCTAAGCAAATATAATGACAGAAGAACCATTTTAAGACCAGTATTGAACCAGTGGGAGATACGCTGCTGCAGTTCAGAAATTATAGCTTGTTTCAGCTCCTTGGATATACAGCTTAACAATAGGCTGACAAGATATTTGATCAGACTAGACCAGAAAATCAATCACCTAACTGATGGCACAACATCTGCAGAGAACCATTTTGAGCACAGATTTTGTACAAGTCTACGGCAGCCCTGCTACCATACCTTGAAACATTGGCGGTGCAAAATCTACTCCATATTTATAAGGTGAGGCATCCTTGAGGATGCGTCACTTTTCCCACCCCTGCATCAAGAATACACTGTGTCAGAATGGTCTGCATCACGTTAGTATTAAATTATGCCAGGTAGGCATTCCGTCGAAAATACAAGTGTAAATGTGTTGCATGGATATTTATGACATTTTCCAAAAGTGACGCAGCCGCAGCTTAAGTGGCACAGCGTTGCGGTTACGTCAAAATCAGTGCGCATGAAAAAAACACGTGTAGGAAATGACGCATCCATCCATACATATATATAGGAGAATTTGGACCAGACAGTGCTGCAACTGGAACCACAGCATGGAAGTAGTCATTTTGCGACTAGGAGCCAGACGGAGACAACCACCACCATCCACCCCACCACAACCACCCTCTCCACCCCCTCCATCACCCCCTCAAAGGGAACGCAGGAGAAAGGAGTGCATATTTCACCAAAGGAGCACTCTGAGAGACCTCAGGGAGGAGGAGGTCATCACTCTTCATCGCCTGAAGAAGCAGTCCATAGTAGACCTGCTACACCTGATTGCTCCAAGGCTAGAGGTCACAGCTAAAAGGCCTATCAACAAACCTCCACAGGCTCAGCTCATGGCTGTGTTACATATGCTGGCATCGGACTCCTTCCAAACAACAGTTGCCAAAGTGGCTGGAATATCTCAGCCATCCTTCTCCTCATTCCTTCCCACTGTCCTGGACACCATCATCAAGCTGACACCCTGCTACCTTTGTTTCCTCAACACCCCGGAACAGCAGATGGAAATGAAGCAAGGCTTCTATGACATTGCTGGGTTCCCACATGTGCTGGGTGCCATGGATTGCACACATGTGCAATTTGTACCTCCTGCAGCAACCTCACATCTGTATAGGAACCGGAAACTCACTCACTCCATCAGTGTACAGACCATTGTGGATCATCGGGGCCTTTTCACGAACATGCTGGCTAAATACTCTGGCAGCGTACATGATGCCTTCATATTCCGGCGCAGCATCATAAATGACTCATACAAGAATGGCCAGAATGGCAATGTCCTACTTGTAGGTAAGCTAAATAGTTACACCTAACACAACCCCTAACATGTAGGAATGGATCACATCATACCTATAATAGTGTCTGGTGACGCACATAGGAACTGAAGTATTAGGGTTGCGGTAATCATATGCTCCATGTATCATGGTACATGTGTGTGTTAAACAAACTAAGGGCCACATCTAAGATTTAGTGCCATAGGGCATCGCTGTAGGACTTCCTGCTGGCTGCCCATGGCAAAAGAAAAGGGCAGGATTGTGCCGTATCTCTCAGATATGGTGCATTCCTGTCCTCTTACCTTGCACTTGAACAAAACGGTGTGCCGTGTGCCTACGCAGGCACCTTTGCACCATGGTACAAGGGTGCCTGTGTTGTGGGGATGATCATATTTGTGCATGAAGGGAAACCTTTATGCACAAAAACAATCCCAAGAGGCTTTTCTCTCTTACTATGTGTGCTGCAGAATGCAGCAAACATTGAAAAAGGTAAAACGCAGAGAAATAAATATATTTCTCATTGTTGTCCCTCCCTCACACCTCCCCTGGTGAGGCGTAAGATGTCGCCGCTGACTCAGAGTACTGATTTCACGTAAATCTGGGGCAGTGTTAAAATTCCTTGGATGTCGCTGGGACCTCCCCCAGCAACACCCATTGCACGGACCTTTAATGCATAAAAAGTGTTAAAGGGAACTAGATTTACAAGGCAGTATTAACTCAAAAGAAGTGACATAGTGCTGCCTGGTAAATATGGAGCTGGCTCATGTGCCACCAGAGTGTCACAAAAAGTGACACACCTGCGAGCAAGGGGCCTCATAAATGACTCACTAAATGACAATCTCAACATACATAAAGGCACCATGTAGTAATTACTAATGTGGAACAGCACAGAGCCTTGCATGGTTTTGACAAGTGTGGTGTATCACTCATGTGTGTATGTAATAGTATCCAGGGAGATGTGGTTGAGTCAACATGCAACCTCTGTGTGTAAACAGACGTCATGTATCACAACACACACATTTGTGTCTAATCATGGACACATGAAGCTGTCTTTGTGGCACAGCTCTCCCATGTCCACAGGTACCTATGGTGGAACAAATAAACAAGGCGCAAATTTACAAGCCCTTTGTGCTGCCAGTATGTCACTTTTTCACAGATTAAAAGTGAAACACCGCTGGCACATGGGGCATGTATATTTGCACACTAATATGTCATCAAACTAATGGGTATGTCTGAAAAGGGAACAACACACAAGCCATGTGGCCTGTCCTGTAGCTGTAACTATGTCAAAGAAGTGACAGTATTATATGTGTTTCTATTTTTCAGGTGACCAGCGATATGGGATCCAGCCGTGGTTCATGACACCCTATGGAAACCCACAGTTGGCCCAGGAAATGGCCTACAACCAGGCTCTGTGCAGGACAAGAAACACTGTCGAAAGGAACTTTGGCCTGCTGAAGGCCAAGTACAGGTGACTGGACATTTCTGGTTGTTGTTTGCTGTATTGACCACAAACTGTCTGCAAAAGTATCTTTGCATGTGCAATAATGCACAACATATGTGTGCAGACGAATGTCCCCTGGGATGATGACCTACAAATTACTGAGCATATGGAGGAGGATGACGAGGAGGATGCCGAGGCTCCACCAAATCCTAACACCGTGGCAGGCATACGCAAACGTGCCCAGATTGTTCATAATTTCTTTTCATAATAGGAATGTGTAATTAATCCTCATGGAATCTGATTTGTGTTTGCAACTTCACAATAAAAGTCTTAAACTAGTACTTGCCTGTGTGTACATTACATGTCACCTAAAAATTGCAGACAAACATTAGACTTGGAGTATCCCTCATAAATGTACACTCATGTTGGATGCCATGCGTAAGGCACCATGAAAAGAAAACTATGGGCCTGTGGCACAGGAACGTCACTGTTTTGACATTCCAGTGGCACATGTTCACCGGCATATATACAAAGCCATATAAAGTCACTTTACATGGCTTTTCATGGCCTTGTGCGTGAAAGGGGCGTTCCATGGGTGTTGCTGTGGGTGTTACAATGCATCACCCATGGAATTTGCCACATTTCAAGATTTCCAAGATATCAAAAACCTTGCAATGTGTCAAAACTCTTACGCCATGCCAGGGCTGGCATTAGGGAGGTGCAAAAAGTAGAAAGTTAAAGAAATCTCCTTGTTTTTACCATTTCCTATGTGTGCACCAGAAAGCACACATAGAAAGAGGTAATGGCCTAAATTGATTGATATTGTGCAGGAAGGTAACCCTTTGTGGTCGGGATACCCCTAAACAGTCTTCTTGCCCCCCCTTCAGGTAGGTATTCACTAACACGCTAAAGTGGTTTATTCTGTTGTTTCTTTATTATTATGAGATAAGTTGTTGTCACCAATAGCACAGTCCTCTTTTAACGTAAACAGAAGAAAGACAAATTGTCGTTTGTAGGGTCTCTCACTGAAGGTTTCCTTGACACTCCGGTCCCGGCTTCTTCTTAGAGTCAGGCGAGCGTTGACCCGGAAAGTAAAAACAAAGAAAAGAGGGCTCAGGCTACTGTTTTCTTGCGTAAGTCTTACTCATAGGGAAGGGAAAACGTGCACCGTCACCAGAACCTAATGTGTGTGCTGTGTCTAGTGCGCAGGGAACAATCGTGCTCTTTCACTGGTGCCCCTTTAAGCGTGCCCACAGCCCCTTAACGAGCCCCGAGCATGCACCCGGTACTTGCCTGCTCCCACGACCCTCCTGGGCCGTGGTGATGGGAGACCCAGCCTCCTCGCCGTTGGGGAGAACAGTGGTCCCGAGGGCAGTGCTCCTTGAGCGGTCGTGCTCTTTTTCTTCCTCCAGCCAGCCGGTGTGCAGATCCCGCGTTGTTCCTCCTGGGTAGGTGAAGTCGACGTCCTCCTTCTCGTCCCTCGTGTTCCTCGCTCTCCGGTCTTCTCCCGCTTCGGATCATGTGGCGTCCTCCTCTCCCGCAAACCACTCCGAAACACCTGTGTCCTCTTTCGGACGCCCGCCGTCTTTTTCAACGGCCATCTCCGCCCGTCCTGTTCATCCACTAGACAGCTAACCGCACTTCTGGCTTGCTCGGCGGCGGCGGCCATGTTGGGTTGGTCGGCGCCGTCTGATGGTCGTAAACCATCACATTGCCTTCCCCTTCGGAATGGACGGTCGGGCCATTCGAGGACCGGAAATCTGGAGAGATAGTCCACATTCGTTTGGAGCTTTCCTGGTACATGTATGGCTTCAAAGGTGAAGGGCTGTAATGCAAGAAACCACTGTAAGACTTTAGGGTTAGAGTCCTTATGTAGTGACAGCCATGTAAGAGGAGCGTGATCGGTCAATAAAAGAAAGGAACGTCCCAAAAGATAATATTGTAGAGCGTCCATGGCATATTTGAGCGCAAGGCACTCCTTCTCAATCGTAGCGTATCTAGTTTCTCTGGGAAACAATTTTCTACTGAGGTACAGGATGGGGTGTAAGTCTCCGGAGTCATCTGGTTGGGATAGTACGGCCCCAAGGCCTCTTCCTGAGGCGTCGGTTTGGAGGACGAATGTCTTTTTAAAATCAGGACAGGTAAGTACAGTGGAGGTACACAGAGACCTTTTTAGTCTTTGGAAGCTTTCTTCTTGGGGAGCCAACCAAGGAAGGTGTTTTCCTGCGCGTGTTTTTGTGAGTAAATCAGTGAGGGGACTGGCAATTTCAGAGAAACGTGGTATGAACCTCCTATAATATCCAATCAACCCGAGGAAGAAACGGACATCTTTCTTACAGGAGGGTCGGGGAATGTTGGAGATGGCTTCTATTTTGTTGATCTGTGGTCTTAAGCACCCTCCCCTGATATCGTATCCTAAATACTCTATATGGTTGGTTCCGAAAGTAGTCTTCTTAGGATTGAGAGTGAGGCCTGCTTGTTCTAGGGTTTTTAAAACTGCTTCTAGATGTACTAGGTGTGTCTTCCAATCAGCGCTATACACGACAATATCATCTAGATACGCGACAGCGAATTTGTGATGCACTGCCAATATAGCATCCATCAGTCGCTGAAAAGTAGCAGGGGCCCCATGGAGGCCAAAGGGCAGAACTTTAAATTGGTATAGGCCTGAGGGAGTTGAAAAGGCCGTTTTCTCCTTGGCTGAGGAGGTCAATGGTATTTGCCAATAGCCTTTAGTTAAGTCTATGGTTGACATTACTCTGGCTTCCCCTAACCGCTCAATTAATTCGTCCACCCTTGGCATTGGGTAGGCATCGAATTTTGACACAGAATTTACCTGGCGGAAATCTATGCAGAATCTAATGCTACCATCGGGTTTAGGTACAAGAACAACTGGAGACGACCAAGCACTATGAGAAGATTCAATTATGTTGGCTTCCAACATTGCTTATATCTCCTGGCCCACTGCCTGTCTCCTAGCCTCGGGAATACGATATGGCCTTAATTTAATTGGTTGGGCTGTCTTTGTAATGATGTCGTGTTCCACTATAGTGGTCCGGCCAGGGTTCCCTGACAGCGGCATATTTCTCAAAAAGATCCAACATTTGCTGTCTTTGTTTTTCCGTCACTTGTGGTCCTACCTGGATGGGGGTCTCTTATTTACGTCCTTGAGGGAGGTAGGACACTTCCATAGGTTTGTCTATGGTTATGTGGTGTATGGAGGTGTCTGGGGTTGAGGGTACTGGAACAGGTCCCTCCCAAGCCTTAAGGAGATTTACGTGATATATCTGACCCTCATTCTTTTTGTGTGGTACGTCTACTCTGTATGTTACAGGGGTTACTCTACACAGTATCTTGTAGGGACCTTGCCATGTAGCTAAGAGTTTTTTCTCGGAGCTAGGTAAAAGGATAAGTACCTGATCTCCGGTATTGAATTCCCTGAGGCTAGTGTGACGGTCATACTGCTGTTTTTGTCTGTTCTGAGCACTTTCCATATTAACATGGACCTCCTCCCACAGGGAAGATAAGGTATCCTTCAAGGAGGCGGAATACTGGAGTAGGGGTTTGCCCTCATCCTCGTCCTCCGTCCATTTTTCTATGGCCGTGTCCAGGAGTGTTCTGGGTCGTCTCCCGAACAGGAGTTCAAAGGGCGAAAAGCCTGTTGACTTCTGTTCATGTGTCCTGATAGCAAACATGACAAGGGGTAGTTGTCTGTCCCAATCCCTCCCTGCCTTGTCTATGCTTTTCCTTAAGATGGTCTTGATCGTGCGGTTGTATCGTTCTACCAACCCGTCTGTTTGGGGATGGTAGACTGACGTGAGTATCTGCTTTACTTTTAGAATGGTACATACCTGCTTCATCAATCGGGACATAAACGGGGTTCCCTGGTCTGTTAGTAATGCATGAGGAAACCCCACCCGAGAAAATAAGGTAATCATGGCATGGGCCACGGCTGTGGTAGTGGTGGAGGATAAGGGTATGGCCTCTGGGTATCTTGTAGCGTAATCGACTAGTACTAAAATGTACTGATGGCCCCGGGCAGAGGGAATTAGGGGCCCCACCAGGTCCATCCCATCTCTTTTAAAAGGGATGTCTATGATGGGAAGGGGCTGAAGCGGCGCTTTGGGGATAACCGGTGCGTTGACCAATTGACAACGGGAACAGGTAGCACAATATCTGGCTACTTCCTGGTACACCCCTGGCCAATAGAACCTTGGCAGTAGATATTTTAGGGTATGTTCTTTGCCATAATGCCCACCCCCGGTCTGACTATGGGCCAAGGACAATACCTGTTCTCTGTAAGATCGTGGTACTAATAACTGTTCTTTCCTCTTATCCCCCTCATGCGAAATCCTGTACAAAAGCCCCCTTTTAACACAGAAGAAGGGGCCTACCTTATCCGGTTGGTCTTCCTGCACCTGGTTCCATGCATTTTGTAGCGTAGTGTCATCTCTTTGTGCGGCCCGAAAGCTCTGTCCCGCTTCTTTCGATGTCTCTGGGGAGGTAAAGATATGAGTGGATAAGACCGGCTCAGACTGTAGATACATGGCTCGTTCTTTCCTTTTTTCGCTACGAGTTTTTGGTACTTTAGGAGTCGTTTCCTCTATTTCTTCACCATAGAAAGGGGCACTATTCAACCAGACCACTGGAGGAGGGGAGGAAGTATAGGCCTGTAAGTATTCATGAAACCTGGGGAGGTCTGTTCCCAACAAGACTGCCTCAGGGAGGTCAGGTATCACCCCCACCTTCCTCAACTGGGACTCCCCCTCTATATCCAACAAGACCTCAGCCAAAGGGTATAACTTTTTTTCGCCATGAACACATGTCACCTGTATGCATTCCTCTTCTACTATTTGAGAATCACGTATTAGAGCCTGGTCGACTACTGTGTGATGACACCCTGTGTCTAGAAAGGCTATAACCGGCTTCCCATTTACATGTATTTGTTTTCTATACCTTTCTGGGGGTTTTCCTGTCACCAATACCCTCCCTCGGGTGTACCCCACCTCCATTGGCTCCTGAGGGGGAAGGCGTGAAGGGCAATGTCGGGCTATGTGTCCCCACTCCGCACAGTGGAAACACTGTGGACCTGGTAGAGCGGGACTTGACATGGGTGGTCGGGGTTGGGGTCTTGGGAAGGCTTGTCCTCTCTGTTCTATGGGGGTTGTGGTGGGTTTGTTTGGCATCCTTGGAGGTCCCATCGGCGTTTTATGGGAAGGGGCTTTGAACTCAGGAGATCAGTGGTATGCACAAGCCAAATCCACCGCTATCGTAACGGACAGGTTGGGATGTTGTTTAATCCACGCCCTTGTATTGAATGGTAGTGCCTCCAAGTATTGCTCTAAATACACTTTCTCTGTAAGGTCATCCACGGAGGAGGTGGTAGGTTGTAACCAGCGATTTCCCAAGTCCCTTATCCGATAGTATAAGGCCCTAGGGTTGTCACCCACAGTCCATTTTTCTTTTCTGAAACGGGAACGATAGTATTCCTGGTCACAGCCTAAACGTTCAAGAATGGCCTTTTTTATGTCAGCATAACTCGTGACACCTGCCAGATTGGCGGCCTGTAATTCTCCTGACAACAATGGCGCAATGTACTGTCCCCACCTTTCGGGTGGCCATGTGGCTGTGGAGGCTACCCTCTCAAAATTGACAAAAAAATAATCCGGGTCATCCCCTTGCTGGAACTTCTGGAGTACTGTCCCCGGTACATTGGGATGTACCCGCGCACTGGAAATGGCATCTGTAAGGCGTAAAACAGCGGTATCTTGAACTTTTTGATTTGTGGTCAGGAGAGCTGCTTGGTCTTTCAGAGCTGCCTGTAGAGCTTCTCTTTCCTTTTGTGCTTGTTTGGTTTGCTGTTCGAAGACCAGCTGTAGATGGCGTTGCCCTTCTGCTAATTGGGTGATAATCGATTCCATGATGGGGTTCTGTCTTTTCCCAGACAGCGCAATCCCACTTCTGACACCACTGTGGTCGGGATACCCCTAAACAGTCTTCTTGCCCCCCCTTCAGGTAGGTATTCACTAACACGCTAAAGTGGTTTATTCTTTTGTTTCTTTATTATTATGAGATAAGTTGTTGTCACCAATAGCACAGTCCTCTTTTAACGTAAACAGAAGAAAGACGAATTGTCGTTTGTAGGGTCTCTCACTGAAGGTTTCCTTGACACTCCGGTCCCGGCTTCTTCTTAGAGTCAGGCGAGCGTTGACCCGGAAAGTAAAAACAAAGAAAAGAGGGCTCAGTCTACTGTTTTCTTGCGTAAGTCTTACTAATAGGGAAGGGAAAACGTGCACCGTCACCAGAACCTAATGTGTGTGCTGTGTCTAGTGCGCAGGGAACAATTGTGCTCTTTCACTGGTGCCCCTTTAAGTGTGCCCACAGCCCATTAACGAGCCCCGAGCATGCACCCGGTACTTGCCTGCTCCCACGACCCTCCTGGGCCGTGGTGATGGGAGACCCAGCCTCCTCGCCGTTGGGGAGAACAGTGGTCCCGAGGGTAGTGCTCCTTGAGCAGTCATGCTCTTTTTCTTCCTCCAGCCAGCCGGTGTGCAGATCCCGCGTTGTTCCTCCTGGGTAGGTGACGTCGACGTCCTCCTTCTCGTCCCTCGTGTTCCTCGCTCTCCGGTCTTCTCCCGCTTCGGATCGTGTGGGGTCCTCCTCTCCCGCAAACCACTCCGAAATACCTGTGTCCTCTTTCGGACGCCCGCCATCTTTTTCAACGGCCATCTCCGCCCGTCCCTGTTCATCCACTAGACCGCTAACCGCACTTCCGGCTTGCTCGGCGGCGGCGGCCATGTTGGGTTGGTCGGCGCCGTCTGATGGTCGTAAACAATCACACCCTTCCTGCACAAAATCAATCAGCCCTGCAAAGTAGGCACCCTTGCACCATGGTGCAAAGGTGCTTGTGATGGTGCACGGCAGGCCATTGTGCGCCAGCTCAGGGGAAACGGACAGGAACGCATTGTCTCACATAGATACTGCGCATTCCTAAACTTTTGCTTTGACGTAGGGCAGTGCAGCAAGATTCCTTGCAGTGCTTCCCTGCACCAAAAGCTCTTAAATGACTCCCTAGGTACTGTCCATTGCCAAGTGTAAGTAATCAAATGTGCCTATAACAATTACATAGGTTTGAAACAAAAAAAAGTACATATCTGAAGGTGACACCATAGTATGAACGGTCACACAACAGTTTGAAATATAAAAAGATTGTCTGAACGTTGACAATTTGGATGTAACTAAACAAATGTCCAAGTAAAGTCATGCAGAAGCATCCACTGGGACTTTGGTGGACTATAAAATTATGTCAGGGAATGAAAGTGGAGGTATCAGTACCTAACGTCAAATTTGGCCCATTTCAAAACTGACTTGCACCTAAATATGACATTTGAGCATCTAACGTCAAAATCAGACCCTTGCACATTCACCTATCTGTCCAAAATTGACGTTGGGAAATGAAACGTCAAATTTTGCACAATGAAAAACAAGCAACAAGGACATTGATGAGATACAAAAGAATCTATGTCAAATATGCATTTGCAAAATTTAGCCTAATCTGAAATCATTTACAACAGAAATTGACTCATTCCTAACAAATGTGGCACTTGAGACACATTTATGTCAGCCGGGAAACAGGCTCAGTTGTTCTGCGTGCAAAACAATGCTTCTTAGAATGTGTAACTTACTATTAACGTCAGAGATGAGCGATGCGTCAGAAAATTGTGATGCACATGATGAAAAATGAGACATATGCCAAAAACGTGTCACATCCACACAGGCTATGATGTCATGGGCCTGCCAAGCTGCAAACCAGGAAGTACCAAGTTACTTTCTCTTTCACAGTCTTCTTGTCTGTGCTTGGTGTAGGAGGTTAGATTTGAAGGCTGGTGATTTTGGTCTTGTGTGAAAGTTGTTTCTCTGTCTGTGCATTGTCCATTGGGTCTATATAGTGTCTGAATTGTTGTGAGTTGTGTATTGTGAAGTTTTGTGTTGTTTATTAAGGGGTGTTTGTCTTCATAGCTGTATTTGTTATTAGTTATAGGGGGAAGGGTTAGTCTATTTTATAGTCTTTAGATTTAGTTCTTAGGGTGCTTTGTAGATTTTTTGCAAGATGTCGGGCAGGTCCAGGAGGCGGACTGAGCAGGAGTTTGGGGGCCTACTGTGGCTCATTGTATACTATCTCCCCAACATGATTGGGAGCGGAGGCAGGGTACTCCGGGGGAACCCAACGCAGGAAAGGAAGACACTGTGGGAGAAGGTGCGGTATCAGATGCAGCGGAACTTTGGTGTGGAGAGGAACCTGCGCCAATACAAACATCGCTGGACGGACAAAGTGAACCACGAGCAGGACCTCCTGATTATCTGGGGCTTGAAGTATCTGGAATAGTGGGTGTGCTGACTTACACAAAGAGCTTCTGGCTTATTCCTGTTGCTAAACTAAGATGTTCACATTAATCATTTGTAAGTGGCATATGGCGGAATATTTGAGTATAGCATAATGAAATCCTAACTCAAATTTGACAATACATCACAAAATGTGGCACAAGGCCTCAAGGGAAACATAATGTAACTAACCTTTGCCATACAGTGCAGTAGGGGCACACATATTAGGGACTCATTTATGAGGCCCCTTGTGCAGCAGGAACTTAGGGCCTCATTTATGAAAAGTGTTGCCTTTCATTTCTCAAAAACATGTGACTACTTTGCTCGCGCCCTCATTGCAACACCTTGGACGCACTGTATTTACAGTATTTTGCTCCATGGCCCTCATTCATGAGATTTTGACTTAGGGCAGCACCGCAATGAATCTTGCAGTGCTGCCCTACGACAAAACAAAAGTGCAGGAATGCACCATTTTTATGATATATGGTGCATTCCTGCCCTATTCCCCAGCGCCTGTGCACAATGGGCTGCCATGGACAATGCAGGCAACCTTGCACCATGGTGCAAGTGTGTTGGTGTGATGATTGATTGTGTGCAGGAAGGGAGACCTTCCTGAGCAAAATCTAATAATGCATCAACTATCCTCTTACTATGTGTGCCGCAGAATGCAGCACACACAGAAAAAGGAAGAAATCGGAGACATATAAAACATTTCTCCTCGGTGCACCTCCCTAACTACACCCCTGGGGTTGCGTTAGATTTTGACGCATACCCAGATATAAGATTTTGCATACATCTGGGAGTGTGTGAGATTCCATGGTTGTTGTGTTGGAACACCCAGAGCAACACACATGGTACGCCCATTTCACGTAGTGTTCTGTGTGAAAGGGGCACATAATTACAAGGCCATGAAAAGTCACTTCATGTTGCTTTCCTTGGCCTGCGTAAAAGGGGCATTCTATGGGTGTTGCGGTGGCTGTTACAATGCAGCAACCATTGAAGCTGACACACTCCCAGATGTATGAGAAATTGTATATCTGCAAATGTGTCAAAATCTAACACCACTCCAAGGGTGGCGTTAGGGAGGTGCACCAAGGATAAATGTTTCAAATTCTCCCCTTTTTTCTTTTTCTATGGGTGCTTCATTCTGCTGCACACATAGCTGGAGGATATTGGATGAATTGTTAGAATTTTCACAGGAAGGTGTCCCTTCCTGCACACAATCAATCTTCAACACAACGCAGACAAACTTGCACCATTGTGTAAGGGTGCCTGTCTTTGTGTATGGCATCTTGATTGATCACCAGTGCAAATGTGACCACATGTGTGTGACATATCTCATGAAAGAGGGCTCTTCCTTTGTAAAGCAATTAGCTGGAGCATGGTGTTAGCATTTTGACCTTTATGCAACTATCTGCCATTCCCTTGTGAAGATGCCTCTAACTTTTATGCTCATCATGTTCACAGCGTAACTGTACACCATTTCCTGATCAATGTACAATATTTTTGTCTTGTAGGTGATCCAAAGCCATATGCACGGGAAGAGCTTCTGGGATCCTAATGCCACTAGTGTCACCTCATTGAAATTGACAACTGTTTGGTTAGAGTTTCTCCGCATACATGCTCTGCTTGGAGACATGCCAGAAGCATCAGCATTTTAGGTTGCACCTCCCATGTACATGGAAGACCAAAGGAGGTCCTAATCCAATTTTTCCATGGCTGATTACATTTATCTGGCCCACCTTTATGATGTGTTGATGCAGGGCAGTGCAGAAAGTTTCCTTGTTGCGCTGCCCTACGTCAAAACATCATAAATGAAGCACACATTGTCTGTAACAGATATCTTGGGTAACCAATGTCAACATGATACATGAAAATAGTTGAACTAGAAATAGATGATGAAGCCAGTTACCCACTGAACACAAATTGTGGACCAAAAACATATATTGGTCTGGACACATATCTTTTTTTATATGTCACACATGACTGACACCTATCAACAGACATGCTACCACAGATCTGATGTAGACAGGTGCTAAGAGATCTCAAGAGAAATTTGTGTTGTCACATAGAGTACATTCCAATATGACAACGGGAAACAGCGTTTACAACGCTGCCATTACATTGCGTTCCTATTACAACGACCGCGTTGTTAGAACGCGATGCCTTTACATCGAAAGTCATTAGATCGACTTGCTGTAGGGGGCGCTCTAACCTGTTTACCCCTTGGTCTTGTCTGCTCATAAGATGTCACAGTTCAGAATATACTATTTACTGACCAGATCATCACTCAGAGTATTGAAAAATGTTGTCATCAGAGCAGTACTAACAGAAGAGACTTAAGAAAAATGTCAGGCTTGACCTAAGCACCACTTCTTCTCAGAAGTTAAATGCTGCACTGGCTATATCTTATGGTTTTGGGGCTAAGCATGACCACAAAGATAAGTACTGTGCTGGCCTGCTTCACTACTAAAGAGCATGAATGCAACATATCAATGAGAATGAGTGGATTACTGCCATTTTCACCCGCACCAGTACACACTGGTCTGCCATGTACCAATACATGCACACTTGTACCATGGTGCAAGGAGGCCTGTGCTGCAGTTGGCTGCTGTGTGTGCATCTGTGTTTGGTGGTTGGACAGGAATGCACCAAATCTACATAACATGATGCTTTACATACCTTTTTCATGATGCAGAGCTGCACAGTGAGATTTCTTGTGGCACTGTCCAGCTCCAAAATCTCAAGCAATACTTACAGACTACATGGGGGCTTTTTGTGACACTTCATTGACGCAGGAGCAAGCTCAATATTTAACAGGCAGCACTAAGACTCTTTGATTTGCTTAATGCTGCCTCGTAAATATCTTTCCCTTTAACACAGTTTTCTGTGTTAAAGGGGCATGCAATGAGTGTTGCTGGGGGCGTTCACTGCAACATCCATGGGGCACTATTTATGAGGTTTTACGAGGCAGCATTAAGGGAAAAAATTGGCTTAGTGCTGCTTTGTAAATATGGAGCAGGCTCCTGCGCCACGGAACGTCACAAAAAATGAAGGTCCGGCGGTGCAAGGGGCCTCATAAATGAGGCCCAGGATGTTTAGAGAGATATAAGGTTGTTTACAATCCTGTGTCTCTTATGCAAACCTAAAATTGCTTGATTGTGAATGTGTACAAGTCTTAATGTGTAAGCGTTGGCTGATTATATGTCATCCCTCTATGACAGGCAACATGACCCCAGCCAAGGAACGGCAGCACAGGGTCAGGCTCGACAGATACCGCCACATTCGCCATGTTGCACATTTTTACCACCAAATGGACAGACAATATGAGAAGGCCAATGCTGCAGGGATTTGGATGTCACCACCTCTGCCTCAACCATTCAAAAGATGCTCCCGGAAAACCCAGGCTTTGTCAGCTGGACCAGTTACTCTACCTGGACCAGTAGCAGGAGCCTCCACTTCCCCACAACCCAGACCAGCCTCGTTTTCACTGCCTGGGCCCTCAACTGCCCAAACTTCTGGACCCTCTACTGGTCCCCTACCTGGATCTGCTTCTGTACCCTCTGACATTTTTCTTCCACAACTGTTGACATATTTGGAAAAACTAGAAAAGGGCCAACAGGACTTGAACCTAAAGCTGGCAGGTGTTCAGTTGCTGCTGCCAACCTGATGCAGATGGTGTCCACCTTATAGGACACAATGACACAGATGGACCAGAGGTTGTAGGCACCACTAAATTGAACCATGGCCTTACAATTTTTTTCTGTGTTCTTTGATGTAATTGTTTACTGTAGGTTAGGTATACATTTTGTCTTAGCTTAGTGATAGTTCATTACCTGTTAGTGTAGTTATAGTGTTTTATATTTGAAGTACGATATGCAGTGGGTGGGGGGTTGATGTATAGTATGTGTTTTAAGTATTTAAGGAAAACAATGTTTAAAAAAATATATCTTTGTTTAGCATTCTATGTTTAGTTAGTCTGTGTTTAGATATAGTTTATGTGAGTCTCACGTCAAATTGTCTCATAAGAGGGGTGGGGGTTGATGTTTTTGCAGTCTGATGTGATACATGTGTAGAGTAGTATAAGGTATAGTTATTTAGAATAAGGTATGATGTTAGGATGATAGTGTAGTTAAGTTCGTTTAAGGCAGTGTAGGCATTCGTATTTTAGGCATTTATAGTGTAGTAGTTTTTAGATTAGGTTTTGTATGTTCTTACCGATTCATCAAGAAACCAGCTTTCCATTTTCTAAACTGCTTACTTCTTAAAAACCTTGTAAGGGATGACATCTGCTAGGTTGGGTATTGCACATGCTGTGTTCAGACTATCAAGTTTGTGCATATGTCAGTCAACAGGTGGAAAGTACAAGAATTCAGATTGCCTCATTGGCAAGAAGCACAGAGCTACTGTTGGGAGAACAGTATCTGAAGCATCGGATGAAAAGTATGGTAATCCACATCAAGTAGCCCACAGGAATGCACTATTCCTGAGTTGACACAGCCTTTGACATTTATGTCCCATTATTCTGCAGTAGTCTGTGTGACGGGGGTGTTCAATCAGCGATATTGTGTGTGTGTGTTTGATAGCTACATCCATGGACCCTTACACATTTCAATATTTACAAAGTGACTTAAACCCGGTAAAGTGCCAGATTCACACATCACTCCAGTACATGTATAATGGACGTCAAGAGAGATTAAGATGCCTATTGGTAGTCACTCTCTTCTTTTTCATCTCTGTGCTGCATTATGAATACCGCCATGACAGTGGTTTACAGACTCAGGGGCTAAATTACAAGCCCTTTGTGCCGCCAGTGCGTCACTTTATAAATGTGAAAGAGTGAATTACCAGCGACGCAAGGGGCTTGTAAACGAGACCCTCAATGTAATGTTGGTCATTGTTACCAGGCAGACGACCAGAGCATTTCTCATCCTATGTGGCATATTTCAAAAGCCTTATTCTCCTGCCGTGGCACTACCGGTCCCGCGACTTTATCTATCCAGCGGAGGATCCTGCTCAGGTACCACTACATTGAGTGGTGTTGATCCTGCCCACTATTGTGACTGAGCCACAATTGATTAATACCAGTTCACAGCCCTTCGTCTCTCACACGGGGATTGTCCCTTACCCCTTGGTCCTGAGGAGACCCCACATTGCAAGAGAGTCGAAACGTCGTCGACTCAATTGATAGCGAACCATTTTAAATAGCTCTGCCTATTGTACACAGAGGCTATAATTATTATCAATTCATGTTGTGGTCGTTGTCTTTTTTCAATAATTGTGGAAACCAAGTTCTGTATATATCACATGTCTGTTCACAATGTATTAGATGGTTTCATTTGCTTGGGCCATATAATCACTATTGTGGTTCTTCTCGGTCGGTGTATGTATTGTTTTTGAATTATAAAAATTTGGATAAAAAAGAATTATTATGAACACCAAGTCTGCGAGGCTCTCTTTTTCTGACATCCTTAACCCTAATTGATCGCGATTGTGCATTTTTAATTACCAGTATAGATTTATTGTATTCCCGCTAGAACTGTTGTTTTCGGATACATATGACTTACCCTGGTTCCTAGTGAGTAGGGTCCCCCTTGTCCTCTTTTTCGCATTATGAATACCGCCATGACAGTGGTTTACAGACTCAGGGGCTAAATTACAAGCCCTTTGTGCCGCCAGTGCGTCACTTTATAAATGTGAAAGAGTGAATTACCAGCGACGCAAGGGGCTTGTAAACGAGACCCTCAATGTAATGTAATATCTGGAACTTGTCCTTTCCTACACAAACACAATTGCCTCTGAAACACATGCCTCCTTGCACCATGGTGCTAGGCTGTCTGAGTTAGCATTGAGCATTTTTTTTGTACTCCAGTTCATGTATCTGAACACAGGAATGTTACATATCAAGTGACTGATATGCAGTCATGCACTTTTCATTAGATGTACAACATTTCAGAAGAAAATGCAGTTTGCCTGCTATGCATATATCGGTTCTTCTTTTGGTAACATATATACTTTCTGTATATTTGGTAAACTTTAGTGTCAAACATGCCAAAAATGTAGGTAAGTGTGAACCTGATTGGTGATTGGACACACAACCCAGGACAGCTCTACTGATCATTTTGCAGTGTATGTTTGGCACATGTAGCATATACGATATCTGTGCAGTGGTGAAAACCTAGGGCCTCATTTATGTGTTTTTGCCGTAGGGCAGTGCAGCAGGCCTTCTTGCTGAGCTGCCCTATGGCTAAAGAAAAGGGCAGGAATGCACCATATCTATCAGTTGCAACGCATTCCTGTCCTTTTCCCTGGCGCCGGCACACAATAGGCTGCCATGCTCCAACGCAGGCACCTTTGCACCATGGTGCAAGGGTGCCTGTGTTGAGTGGATAACTGTTTTTGTGCAGGAAGGGAAACCTTCCTGCATGAAAACAATCACAAGAGGTTTTTTCCTTTTTCTATGTGTGCTGCAGAATGCAGCACACATAGAAAAAGGAACAACGTGGAGAAATAAAGATATTTTGCCTCGTTGTGCCTCGCTTATGCCTTCCCTGGGGAGGCGTACGTTTTTGGCGCTGCCTCAGATTTACGATTTCTTGTCAATCTGGGGCAGTGTCAAAATGCCATGGATGTTGCTGAGAAAGACCCCAGCAACACCCATTGCACTCCCCTTTAATGCAGAAAACTGCGTTAAAGGGCACAATATTTACGAGGCAGCATTAAGCCCAAAAAAAAAATGGCTCAGTGCTAAATATGGAGCAGACTCCTGCGCCACGGAACATCACAAAAGTGATGTTCCGACGGAGCAAGGGGCCTCATAAATGGGGCCCCTATTGAGATATATAGGATGTGGTTGCTAGCACACTTATGGCAAGCACTTACACACTTTACAAAGCAGCAAATTGCAATACCACCACTAGGGTTAACAGTCTAATGTGCCTTTGATATCAGCCAACTGTACATCAGCTACATATGTACATACCATTGTAAGGTCAACGATTGTAGCATAGCAAACATTCACCTATGGATGCCAACCTGAATTTCTTAGCTGGCAATCTGAATAGCTTGTACCATGTACCCATTCGTTAAGAGTTTTCTACTGGTTGTCATACCAACATTGTACATCATGTGATATTTTCTGCATTGCAATTTCAGTCATCAACCATGTACTGGTCACTCCATTCATGGACAAAGTAGCACCATGCATGCAGAACATGAAATGTGAATTTACTGTGATAAAAAAAACAAGGAGCAAGGTCCAACAGGCATGCCAAAAAACAACAACCACTTACAGTGAGGGTGAGGCTGTGGATGTCCAGGCACAGTCCAGGTGGAATAAATGTCATGGGACATGTAAAGGAGAGGAACATTTCAGTGCAGAGGAATGTATTTGCCATTATCCATCAACATCACATTGAAAGTCCACAGATATATGAGAGATCAACCAGTGCTCCAAAAAAAGGAGGACAGTTACAGTTTAGGAGTACACTGGCATTTTCGAGTAGCACAGGACAATACAGATTTTGGCCATGTGGCAAAGGGGAATGCTACCAAGCAGTTTTGCTTAGTACAGTAGTAAAATCCCCATCTTCTTCCTCTGATGTATGTGTTGGCTCAGCTGATGGTGGTTTGGAAGGTCCCGGAGCCAAAGGAGACACACACACATCAGGGGCTGAAGATGTGGAAGGCAGGTTCCCAGCATCATTTCCATGTGCCAGCAGGTAAGGCAACAATGCACTAAGCAGGACTTGCTGGTTTGCCAGCACAGCAGCTACAATATGTTGGTACGCAACCAATGTGGTGAGGTATGAGTCCTGCTTCTGCTCCATGGACTCCAGAATGTTCTGGATGGCCTCTAGCCTGTTGACAACCTCAATGGTGCCACTTGTGCAGGGCATTTGCTCGTGCCTCTGCCGCATGACAACAGCAATGTCATCCAGGGACCGGTAAAAACCATGGAGCGGAGAGTCGGTGCTTCTTCCATGCTCTGCACTGCCACAATTGGAGGTGAGGCATTGAAGGACTTCCTCTAGGGTGGCTGCCATGGTCTCCATCCATGCCCGCACCTCCTCTGCCAACTGACTCTGCACTTCAACAACACATTGTTCAAAGACATTTGGCATGTCCTGTGAGTCCAGTGGTTCAGATAGGGTGGGAGGTGGTGTTTGACAGGTACCAGACACATGTGGAGCCTCAGCAATGCAGCTTGTCCTTCTGGTGACCGGAGAGGGGGTTTGGATGGATTCAAACAGTTCCTTGTAGGTCAACAGAGCAAAGTTCATTGCAACACAGCATTAAATAAAAATTTGAGGTCATGAATGCACCATTTCTAAGTAGTTTTGGACATTTTAATCCTATCCCATAGCACATGCCTAGACAGGCCTGCCATGGCAATGCAGGCACCCTTACATCATGGTGCATGGGTGAATGCCTTGCTGGGACACCTTTCTGCACACAAATCAGCACACATTGAAAGAGGAATGAACATGTAGAAATGTTTACATTTCTCCTAAGTGCACATCTCAACGCCACACCTTGTGTGGTATTCGATGTGTGACCCATTCCCATGTTTACAAGATCTAAAAATTGTTTAAAGGCTTCATCAGGGGTATATTTACAAGCCCCTTGCGCCACCAATATGACACTTTTCCACATATTGAAATTAATGCACTGGTGGCATAAGGGGCTTGTAAAGAAGCCCCTCAATGTTTTTTGCATGGGAACAACCACAGCAACACCTATGGAGCACCCCTATCACACATTTTATTTACATGAAAGTGACACATGTTTACAAGGCCATGAAAAGGCACACAAATTGTCTTTACATAATGCCACATAATACCACGGAACAATGCACCACTGGTACATCCTTAAATTTACATACCATCAGCACATTGCTGATGCAGGGCCTTAAAAAACTGAGGTTCATACTTTGTAAGCACCTTGTGCCAGGGATACTTCACTTTTGACATAGACATTGGTGACATACCAGCCACACAAGGGCCTTCTGATTAAGCCACGTGCTTTTTCTATGGCTCCTACATTTTTACATGAACTTCTGTAAATTGTCAATGTATATATGTCACCAGGTACCAGACGTCTCTCCACAGACTTTTGACAACCAGATCCTACATAGCTTGACATGTGCCGAGTACAACAAAAGTATGCATGGACATAACCAGACACTTACATGGCACTCAATGTTAGTTGGCTTTGGTTAGAGCAGTTTCCCTAATGGAAAGGGGTTTGACAATGTAAAATGTACGTAGCCAGGTTTTACACACAGCAGGAGCAAGTGTTATGAAGCTACATATCATCCCTTCCTCAATGGCTTAGTGGTGGCACAATATGTTGTCCTGTACCTTGCTTAACCCTTTTTTTAACATACAACCTTGACATATGTGTCATGCAGTAGACGTAAGGCTATAGACTCCCGCCTACCGCATGTCCCATTTTGTGAGTGGTCTACATCACATATATGATGTGTTGGCCAAATGTACTTGTATTTGTCATGGGTTACCATGTCCCTCACAGGGCTGACGCTGTCAGACACAACTGTGGATATGCTGATTAGTGTGAACCTTGCTGGATACACATGCCTTATCACTTCCTTCACAGTCAAATTCTCCACATGCACACACTCTGACAGTTACATGTACTATGCCTGCACCTAAAGTACACAGCAGTTACAGGGTAGAGCCATGTGCAGCAATGTGGCCTTAGATACATGTAGTGGACACTGGCCTGCTCCACTGGTGATCCAGCTGTACAGTCCTATGGTTAAATGTGAGCTAGTGATGATGCATAATGTATGCGAAGGCTCAAGTTGTATGAATTTTCAACTGTACTGGTATCACAAAGGTATTCCAGGGACAAAAGCAGGCATCCTTGAACCTTGGATTAATGGTGTTTGAGTTGTAAGGGGAATGTTTTTGCATTCAGGAAGGACACCGTCTTTCTCAAAATAGATTTCCAAAAGTTAAATGTACATTAGTATCTGTCTTGTTTACATTTCACAACGCATGTAACCCAGGTACAGTCTGAGGATGTTGAGATTTAACCATCCTATGAGCCTTAACAAAGTCAGCTTTGGAATAGTACACAGAGAAAGTTTTGAAAAACCTGGAAATACTTGTTTTGCATCAGATTCCATGAGTCATGTTATGGAACACACCACACAACACACACACGCCACACATTTGAGACAATGAAATGCTTGTATTCTGGACAACTGCAATTATCCAACAGGGTGGCTTTGCATTGCTTCACTTACATTATTGAGAGGCATAGACCACCAATGTGTGATGAAATGTACATTTCACACAGCATAGGTCTATGCTATGAGTAATACTGGGCCCCTCATTTACCATCATGTAATGCACAGCAGCACGGCAAGCCTCCACACTGCACTTCCTTGTGTTATTGTATATTTACAATGATGTGACATCTATGAAAGATACGTGACATTCCTGGCCATTAACCCTGCAGCATGGAACAGACAGCAGAGAGACAGCAGGGGAGGCACCCATAAGCCATGTTGCAAGTGTGACTCAGTTGCAGGGGTGATTAGGGTTGTGCAAGGAGAGATACATTCCTGACAAATGCTAAAGGTATGATGCCCTTTCCATATTGTGATGTGTTTTGCAGATTGCAGCACACAGTGTGTGCCTCATTTATGAGGTGTTAGCCCAGGGAAGCATCACAAGGAATCTTGCAGCACTGGCCTGCATCAAAACAAAAGGTCATGAGTGTGCCATTATGTTGACAGACGATATATTCTGGTCCTTTTACCCATTGTCAGCACACACTGGATTGGCATGTAGCGAAGTAGTCATCCGTGCACTATGGTGCAAATGTGCCTGCCTTGCGGAGCACATTGCTTTTGTGCTTGGAAGGAGAATTAATGGACTTGTTTGCAAACCTCTTGCGCCACTGGTGCATCACTTTTGAAATGTGAAAAAGTGAGGTACTGTTGGTACAAAGTTGCAGTAAAGGCCCCATAAGACATTTTCACTGGTCTCCATATGCAGCAAAACACATAGTTAATGTTACGACAAGGTGAAGTATCAACATTTTGGCAAGGTGCACAACCCTATCCACACACCTGCATTGGTATTATGGAGGCACTATGAGAACAAATTAATTTATTGCTAATTGTTTCTTCCATGTTACATGTGTGCTGCATTCTGCAGTACACATCTATCAGGGAATTTGCACATTGTAATGGAATTTGAGTAGGGAGGTTTCCCTTCTGGCACTGACTCAATCAGCCCCACTACACAAGCACCCTTGCACCATAGTGCAAGGATGCATACAATGGTACATTTCAGCCCATTGTGTACCAGCAGGGGGAAAGGGAAGGAATGCACTGTAGCTTGGGGACTGAGCACAATTTGCACCTTTTATTTTAACGCAGGGCAGCACAGCAAGACTCATTGCAGCACTGCCCAGCCCAAAGAACACATACGTGTGGCTCCAAGTGTGTATAGTAGACCATGGATGTTGTGTCAAAACACCAACATCAACACCCATGCTACAACACAGTCTAACATAGTACTGGTTGGAAGGGAACCATGATGACAAGGCCTCAAAAAGCCAGACAGGGTGACTCTGCATGACCTTGAAATAGGTGTTGAACCATTGTGCCACCAGTACAACTCATAAAGGGAAGCCAAGTGGTGATGTGGTATTCTTCATGAGACCCTATATAGCTGTTTCACCTGTCCTTGCACCGCTGGTCATTCTATTTTAAAATGTGACAAAAGTGACACTTCAGTGGCACAAGGGACTAATGAATAAGCCCATATGTCTTTTGCAGGGTTTTGTGGGATTTGTAGTTTAGATGGGTTCTGTTGTGAATATACCTACATGTGACACTTCACAGGGGTGGCAGTGGCCTGGTACTGCAAGTCTGACATGTGTGTGAACTACATGATAATAATAATAATAATAATAATAGTCTTATTTATATAGCGCAAACAGCTACCTCAAACAGAGGTGTCCCGGCGCTTAGCGGAGGCCAGGTGAATAGATTGGGGCAGCGTCTAACCTAGCCAAAGAGCCACGTCTTCAGGTGCCTTCGGAACTCGGATTCAGAGTCCAGCATGCGAAGTTGCAGAGGTAGTGCATTCCATAGCATAGCTGTCCTGACCGAGAAGACCCTTCCTCCCTTTCTGGCCTTAGCAAACCGGGGGACGCACAGTAGGAGCTTAGACTTGGATCTAAGAGTGCGAGCCGATTGGTATGGGAGAAGTCTCTTTCTGAGGTATCTAGGTCCTATGTTGTGCATTGCCTGAAAAGTAAAGGTCAAGGCCTTGAATTCAATGCGTTTTGCAACCGGGAGCCAATGGAGGAGCCTGATGTGAGGGGAAATGTGATGACGGAAAGGCACTCTGCGAATAAGTCTCGCAGCCGCGTTCTGAATCATCTGAAATCTGTGGATCAGATACCTGGGAAGTCCCAAGTACAGACTATTAGCATAGTCTAGATGAGATGTCACCATCGCATGAACTACTGTCCTCCTGCTATCCTCTGACAAGAGGTGCAGGAATTTTTTTTAAGTTTTCAGTTTGCCAAAGCAGACCGACGAGACATGGCGTATGTGGGTTTCAAAGGATAGATCTGAGTCCCACTTGACGCCCAGGTTTCTAGCTGCCTTTGCCAGACAAGGCGGAGAGCCCAACTCTGCAGGCCACCAAAGTCCTGCGGGGGGGGGGAGGGCTGACCAAGTGATCTAGAGTGAACTGGGCAACATCTGACTGTCCAGTGTACGAGGCATTTATGTGACACTTGACTGTAATTGACACACATACCTTCCCTTTGCACAACACATGTCACAAATGCGGACTGGTACCTAGATAAATGCACTGAACAACATTAGCTTGTTAGCCACATTGCCCCTTGTTGCAACTTACCCTGTTGGTCTTGCAGTTCTTCATGCGCAGCACTTTCCTGTCCTGGAAGTCCTGCCACCAACTCCTCTGGGATGACAGCTGCCACCTGCTCCTCCAGGGCATTCAACTCCTCCTGTTGTGATGGGCTCCCTCCTCCAGTCTGCATTGCTGCCTTCAGGTTTTGGGCTTAATGTCATGCTAGGGATTCTTCAAATTTGGCACTGTCCTATTCGCTTGAGCCACACAGTTGACCTTAGCCAATATGGACTGCCAAATGGCAGCTTTTTGGATAATGGCAACTTAGAGGTGACAAACAGCTGGTGTTGGTGGTCTAGCATTTCATTCTCCTCCGCACTGGAATATACTTTCCTCTTCCCCTGGGTTTCGGACTGGTCATTCTGGCTAGCGTGTGGGAGTTTCTCTTGGCTGCTGATGTTTCCTTCATGCTCCATGGATTCTTTCTTTGTCTCCAAAAATGAATTTTAATCTAGATGCGTGTATTTTTGGCTCTTTTTAAATCGTGACGCAATGAAAAAGTGGTGCAAGGCTCATTTATTTTGCGCCGGAGTATGCCTTTCTGGATAATGACACTTTTTCAGCAGTTGCGTCAATTTTTGGTATGTCAGGACGGTGGCATCAACGTCATTTTTAAAAACTTTACTTGTCACTTTTGACATGGTGCACCAAACTATAAATCTGACGCATCCATGCCACAAAAAAGTGATGACACTTTGCGGAAGCGCAGGGATGCTCCACTTCATAAATGAGGCCCTCTGACTGATGGCGCTTTCTTACCGCATGGATATACCCGGCACATCAGCCACTTTAAATTTGCTCTATCCAGCATTATTGTTTCTTTCTACATTTATAATTGACACCCCACTCCCAGAATAAGCTCCCCACATAAGTGGAGAAGTGTGGCTCAATGGTTAGAGCGGCAGACCCTGATGCAGAGATCTGGCCCGGGACCAGGGTTCAATTCCCGCCTCGGCGGGTCTTGGGCTCAATTTCCTCGGACCTGATAATTCTCGCCTCGGTGCCTATTCTAATCATGGGTCCCACTCTGCAACTCTGGGCAATAGCTTGCTTAATCTCCACAACGGCCCCAACAGCGCTGGGATGCCTGGCTTCACCCTGGGGGTGCCCAGGAGTGGACATTTCACAGGGAAAAGCCAGGAAGGGTTCCAGAGCGGTATGCGTACAGCGCCAGGACACCCCTTTGGGGGTATAAGTGCGCTTTACAAGTACAAATTTCAAATTTCATAAGTCCACGCTAGCCCAGGCACTACACTGTGACTGCAAGTGGTGCATAAAATGTCAGTGGCTAACATGTGAGAGCACATGAACATAACATCCCTGTCTGCACAAAATCTGGACAGCTTTGCCTTTATACCTAAAAACTTGGACAGGATTTAGGCAGATGCAGCTTTCTCTTCATATGGACAAAACTGATGCACTAGGCACTTCAAATTGATTCTATTTTCACAATTGCTCTTGTTTTCACTTATACACTGATATTTTGCACAATGACTTTTCTTCTTTAAAAGTTCTTTCTTTTATAAGTTTTAATGAATATATTTTAGTGCAAGAGTTTTAATTAACTGGGCAGTTGAATAGGATAAACTTGAAACTTGACTTCGATGAGACCTTCCCAAATACAACCTGCTGTATTGCCTCACTGAGAGATTCTGACTTCCTTTTTCACAGACTAAGCCCAATGGTAAACTCCTTATTGTGGCATCCCGCTTGGTGTATCCAACGTCAGGATTCATTGTGGTCATCCTCAAATAGGTACTGGTCTTCCGCGACCGTAGTCTATCATTTTGCCTAAGAGCTTTTTGGTGCTATTTTTGCTTAAAACACATTTCTCCGGTTCCCCTTATTGAGTATTTTGTTCTTCTGGTGTTATTTCGTTTATTAAAATTGACTCTATGTTTCTAATTTGTTATGCGTTTTTATTGTTTGGTATTTCGACTTTATGTTTTTTTTTTTTTCATTTTGGTACTGCATAAATATTTTACACATTGCCATAAAATAAGCCAGCCTGCTATCTGCCAATGCTACCAGGAGGTTGTGCTCAGGTTAATCTTTGGGTGTTCACCTCAGCAGCATAGTATTACTACTTCTTGAGCTGGGCAACTGCCCACCCCAAATAATAATCAACATTCTTACAGCATGTAACTGCGGAGAGAGCATTTAAGCCCACCCCACTAGATGCCCGACAGCTAAGCTCCTACCTCTTATGTCAATCCTTGAACTATCTGATAGTAGCATCGCTGGATTCACGTTTCGAGATATGATACGTATGACAAAAGAATCAGGATGACCTTAAGCTATATTTTGTTTCTGTTGTTTATCTGTGATAGTATAAAATCATTTAAATGAGTTTACACCAGATTAAAAAACACCCGTAGTGCAGTGACTTTTGCCTTTATGACAAGTTTGATTTAATCCAACTTTTTTAGCAATTGTACAGCTAAGGACACAAAATGGTAATTGTTAAATGGAATAGAATGTTTTTTAGATATAATACCATGCACTGCCGTTTACGAATATTTTGTACAGATTTTTAAAACGGTGCGAATTTTAGAAGCAGGCAAAAATAATTCTTCTGTGGATGTTACAGCTCAAATGTAATTTCAGAGTGTCTACATCAACTAATATTTGCAAAGTCTTTTCTTGAATTAATTGGTAGACTTTGAATCAATAGCTACTCGTGGTAATGTATTCCACTGTATGAATGTGTGTACCATAAATCCCTGCCCTCTGAGACTTGCTTTTATTATTGTCTTTTGTTTCGTTGGTTTCGCGCAAGAACTCGGAGCTATTCATTTTTTATTAGTGAATAGTGTGCTCCTGGCATCTTGATTTGGCATCATCATATATTTAGCATACAGCAGTACTTTAGGACCTCATGGAACAAAACAATATTGTACATAAGTCACAAATTCGTTTTGCTGACCCAAGTGCAGGTCTGAAGAAACAAATAGAGCTGCAAAAACAATTACTGGGACACATTCATCTTTCTTTGTTAAACTTGGCTTTCTAGATCACTTGGTGCAACTTACTAAACTCAGATGAACCCAGAACTTTCACACTTAGCTTTATTCATTTCTGATGTGCTACTCAAATTAAAGATTCAATCCAGTATAAGCAAGCGATATGCCATGTAACTTCAAAAACTAGTATTATAACAAAGAGTGTTGCTTTGTATAAAAAAGGCATATACCTGCAGATCTTCTAAAACTTTCAGAGTGTGTAAGTGTAAGAAATTAGGTTATTAGTTAAGAAGGGTGAGAGCTCCACTCAAGTAATAAACACAGCCCTTGTCGGGGTGAACAACAGCAGGCACAAAATAAACCTATGCTTAACTCTCTGGTAGCTTGCCACAAAAGCAGTCAGGCTTAACTTAGAGGCAATGTGTAGAGTATTTGTGCAGCACTCAAACAGTAGTAAATTGAAATCACAACAGAAGAAAAATCCCAAGCCAATTTAGAAAAATAGAGTACATTTTAATGAATAAAATTACACCAAAACGACAAAAATCCATTATTTGATGTGCCACCCACTAAAATAGCCCAGTAAAATATGTCCCAAACTTGCCACCTTAGCCTGCAGTGATGTTTTACAGTGCCATTTCAACCTGGCAAAATAAACCTTTGGCCAGGTCTAAATCATCGGTTTTAATACTTGTAAGTCACCCCTAAGGGAGACCCAAAGGGCATGGTGTTTAAAAAGTACGACATTTGCAAATAGGTTTTACATGCCCTAGCAGTGAAAAACTCCCAAAAAACCGTTTTCACTGTAGCACAGCTATCTATTCCATAGACCAACACTGGGTTACCTTATTACTCCTAACTTTAATGTGGAAGTAGATAGAAAAAACATTTTACACTCATTTGAATTGCGTTTTAAAATTCTCTTTTATAGTATAGTGGGATTTTAAGTTACAGTTCTGAAAACACCACTTTTAGAAAGTTCAAAAACAATAAGGGCATGGATGGAATGCTTGAAATAATCTCAGCCACTGTCAATGGCTTGGGGTCGCATCCCAATCATTTTTTGCCCATCATGCCACCTCAGTTTCGACCCAGCCATATGCAAATCAGTCTTGACCCTGCTCCTCATGGGAACTGTTCGCCACAAACTGCCAGGTCAGGTCCACCCTGAACCAGAACACCAGCATCCTAGGACTGGTTTTGCCCTAGCTAGGGCTCTTCAGCCAGGTATAGCTCGGTTTCAGTAGCACAATGAGCCTGGAACACACGTCTGGGCATACCGGGTGCGCTTAGGGAGGCAAATGAAAAAACAACAAAGGGGTAAATGGAATGCTTGTATTAATCTCAGCCAATAGTAAAAGCTTGGGCCGCATCCCAATATATTGTTTTTGCCCATCATGCAACCTCACTTTGGACCCAGTCATATGCAAATCAGTCTTGACCCTACACCTCATGGGAACAGTCCAGATCGAACTGCCAGGCCAGGTCCTCCCTGAATTGGAACAAAAGCAAGTTAACCCAGTTTCTCCCTAGTTAGGGCTCTTCAGAGCGGTATAGCTTGATTCCAGTGACACAAGGAGCCCGGGACCCATGTCTGGGCATACCTGATACACTTAGGGAAGCAAATGCAAAAACAACAAGAGGATGGATAGAATGTTTGAATTAATCTCAGTCCCTGGCAATAGCTCAGGCAGCATCCCAATTCATTGTTTTTGACCACCATGCCACCTCAGTTTGGCCCCATCCATATGCAAATCAGTCATAACCTTCCTCCTCATGGGAACAGCCCAGCCTGAATTGCCAGGCTAGGTTCTCCCTGAACCGGAACCCAAGCACCCTAGGATTGGTTTCGCCGAAGTTAGGGCTCTTCTGCCAGATGAGCCCTTATGAGGAGCAGGGTTAAGACTGATTTGCATATGGCTGGGATGCTATATGAGATGTCATCAGTGATGTTATAGTGATGTAACATGTGAGGTCATAAGCAGTGCATTGCAGGGGCATTATAGTAATCTCAGGTAACTATAACTGCTGAATTTCACTGGTTCTGTATGAGGAAAATCTGAGCCTAACTATAACGTCCCCATAATCTTTGTTTTTTTTCAGTGAGTTTCTAAGGATTTTTAAATTCTATTTCCTAAGTATAATGAACCTGTACCCTTTGTTTTTTTCAGTATATTTATATTACACTATAAATATATTACCTACTGGCATCTGCCAGTAGGTAGTTATAGTTAGGATGTAGTTTCCACAACAAGAGCGTTTTTTCATCTGCCAATAACTTTGACGTTGTTTGATATATCCTCGTGAAATTTTCAAAACTAGTTGGACACTCACTTCAGCTGCTATCTTAGAAGTTTCAGGGTGATTCAGTCAAACGGGGACCATGAAAAAGGGGGGTCCAAAAATGCACTTTCCCCATGTTAATTTCCTTAGGAACTTTAGACACGGCTACAGTCCGAATTGCTGAATTGAATTACATCAAATTTGGGAGAAAGGTAGCTGTTGGTCCAAAAAGTGAAATTTTTGTGATTTGGTGTAAATCTGTTCAGTAGTTTTTGAAATACTAAAGAAAATCCAAATTTGTATATATAGGGACGTGGAGGATCCGCAACCCCTACCGATCTCATCCTGAGATCTGATTGGCTGCCAACACTTCCTGGTTGGGACTCAGCTTGTGCCGAGTCCCAGAAAAAACATTAAAAAAAAGAAAAGGGGGCAGGGTAGAAGTACCCTGACCCTCTAGGCCTCTTGGGGGGGTCCCACAGGGATCCCGCCAAAAATGTTTAAAAAAATGAAGTGCAGGCTCCTGCACTTCTTTAGTGTTCGGCCCCTGTGTGGGCCAGGATCCGGAGGCATTTGCCAATAAAGGTGGGGGTGAATGGGTCTCCCCTCATGGGTCTTAATATTGCCCCAGGGGCAACTACCTTCCCTGGGCTTATTGATTTATAAATGGCGTGGCCTCCCGGACCCTCCCAGGCCCCAGTGACCACCACCTCCCTGGGGCCACATGCCACAAAGTAATCAGCGAGACCTCTTTGACCCCTGTTCCTTGGGGACCACCACCACTGCAGGGCTACTATATTTTTATGTGGGGGCCTCTTGGACCCCTCCAGCCCTGGGGACCACCATTTCCCTGGGGGCCATCTTGTTTTAAAATAATTGGAATAGGGGCCACATGGCCCCCCTCTAGGGCCATTCTCGGCCGGGGGACCACCACCTCCCTGGGGCAAGCCCACCAAATTAGAAAGGAGGGGGGCCACATGACCCATCTCCTGGAGCCGCAGATGGCCCAGGGGACTGCCACCCCCAAAGGGCCAGCTCCTGGTATGTCCTGGGGTCCCCTCCCCAGGGACACAGATGATTACTTTGGCTTGGCTGGTGTGTTACCCCTCCTGCAAAGCCATAGCATATGCTCTGGTTCCAGCAAGCGAGAGCATTAAATATCTTCTCACTTGCTGGAAGCGGAGCAAAATTGCTTTCACAAAGAGGGAGCTGCAAGTTTAGCAGCTCACTCTGTGAAAGCAATGCCGGCTCCCGCAGGAAGCTGTGACTCAGCAGGGACCGCGGGGGCCTTGAGGCTCCCCCGCAGTCCCCAACGGAGGTAATTGAGTGCCCTGGTTGGGACCAGGGCATCCAGAATAAAGAGGCCATCCCCGGGTGATTGGGTCCCCTTGGCCGAAATCAGCTAGAGGAAGGGGGCACACATCCCCCCTCCCCTATATAACAATTTGTTTTTTTTCTAAACCAGTCCCCAGGGGATGGGATCCCCAGGCCAAAATCATCCAGGTATAGGGTCCGTGCGGCCTCCCTTCATCATTACAAAAAGACCTGGCCCTGGGGGATGCGGTCCCCGGGGCCGAAATCATTTGAGATGTCATCAGGGATGTCATCAGTGATGTCATTGACCATTTCATGAGTGATGTAATATGTGAGGTCATAAGCAGTACATTTTGGGGGTCATAAGTTACAGTTAGCTCAAGTAACTAAAACAACAGAATTTCTATGGTTTTGTGCAAGTGAAATCTGAGCCTAACTATAACATCCCTGTAACCTTCGTTTTTTTCAGTGAATATATATATATATATATATATATATATATATATATATATATATATATATATATATATATATATAGATATAGATATAGATATAGATATATATGTATTAATTTAACCATATATGTGGTTAAAGTAACTTTATAGTTAGATGAACATTTCAGTAACTCAAACCCCACCATGTACAGTGTTGTCATCAATGTTGTCAGATCAGCTGTTCTCAGTAATCAATGATGTCATAGATCATGTCATGAGTGATGTAATATGTGGGGTAATGAGCAATGCATGGCAAGGATGCAACACCTTGCAGGCAACCAACTCCACGCCGCACACTGCCTTCAACCATTCAATGAATGGGGTTGGCGGCAACACCTACGTCCAACCCACTACAACTCAAGCAGACCACCCACCCCACCCTACCATGCACAGCTTTATGGCATGCACAGCATGCGGTTGGTCTTGCAAGACCTAGCCACACTCAGGCAGACTTACTGACTTTGTCAAACAATTACAACACCAAAATATAAAATGTGAACCAACTGGCTTGCTCATGGGGTGAGCATATCAATATACAAAAAGCAGATTTATCATCTACCTCAATATTTTTTAATCTAATGTAGTAACACACAATACATTGTTTTTAGTATTGCACTTTGTGGGCTGAATAATGTTAAAAGAAAGACTGAGAGACATATTGATAAAAAAAAAAACAATGTGTCTCTGAGTCTTTCTTTTAACATTTCTTCAACCCACAAAATGCAATCACAAAAACAACCACAAGATGGCCTTGCACTCCAGCTGAAGTGAGTAGAGCTCCAGTTAGGAGTGCTTTAAAAAAATATGGTATGTATTAATTTTTTGTTTTATTAAAAGATTGTTGTGGGTGCCCCTTGCCCACCTGGGACACCCACATGTATTATTTCATTTGGGGGCTGTGGGGTGGGGGAGCCCCAGGGCCCCCATGGCCCCAGTTTGCACACACACTGTGTGCCAGAAGGTACTGGCATATTTCTCTTTAAGTCGCTGTCTTGGTGTGCATCCAGGGCATCCATGACTCCTATTATATTTGGGTGCTGCAGGGGAAACCGTATGGCCACAGTGGCCCCAACTGGCCCTTTTCTTATTACAGGTGGGTGCCCTGGTGCCCACCCAGAGTACACACAATGTAGGGAGTCTTTGGAGGCCACAGCGGGGGCCCCCCAGCCGGCACCCCAGCCAGCACCATACTGGGTACTGGTGGGAGATGCACCTTTACTTTGTCCTTACCCAGTGGAAGCAACATTTTTTACTACTCCTGCTGGGTGGGTGCAAAGTTGAGTTTCCTGCTTGGGGATAGACTCCTCGGGACATGTGTAGTATCCTGCCCCGGAGGATGGGGCCCCTGGGGAGGATATCTGCAAAGGAAGGAGGGTACCTGGCATTTTTGGCATTGCAGAAAATGTTTCCAATAGTGCAAACTTCTATGTACTACATACTAAGGGCCTAATTACGAGCTTGGTGAATGGGACACTCTGTCACAAACATGACGGATATCCCGTCCACTGTATTACAAGTTCCACAGGATATAATGGAATTGCAATTTGGCGGATGGGATATCTGTCATTTTTGTGATGGAGTAACCCTGTCGGCCAAACTTGTAATCAGGCCCTAAGTACTGTAAGCAGCCTTGAATTATTAGACAGAATCATCTCAGCATGACAATTTCTACTTAACATAGAAGTCTGTGTGCACCAGGTACTAGCCTATGTGCAGGTGCCTATGTTGCTTCAGAAGATGAGCTATGTGTAAAGTTTTCACCACAGTATGAAGGCTGCAGGTAGTATGACCCTTAGCACATTCAGACTTTGGTTATTTTATTGTAAGCTGAATAGTTGCCCTTGTGGGCACATTTTGCATAGAGTGTACACTGTGCTTCGTAGATATTTTTTAATGCTCTGTTTTGAAGTGTATTTCTCATGAGAGTTTCACTGTCTGCAAAGAATGTGGTATAGAGTAAACTCTCTCCATAGAGTAAACACTGTTAAGAGTCCCCACTTTTCTACTCATATCCATTTCATTCATCAATGTAGGTTCAGTGACTGTCAGGAGTTTGATACAGGTAAAGATTGCCCGTAGTAGGGCATCAGCTCTGTAACAGGGCTTGAGTATCTTGGGGACTTTGGTTTTCCCTGAACAGTGGTATACAGATTAAACACCATGTTACCCTTTCATCTGTGGTTCATAGTATACATAAATTTGCCTACCCATGAAGTGTATGGTATAGGGTCAATGTTACCTATGGAGATTGTATATATGGTAGCAGTAAAGATGCTTGATATCATTCTGAGCTTTTTTTTTAACTTACTATCATAGCTCTAATGGTATACCCGTTTAAAGAGCAAGGTGTACAAAAGAAGCTTGCATGAAGTCATCAGTGATGTTATAAATGACCAGTTTAAAGAGCAAGGTGTACAAAAGAAGCTTGGATGATGTCATCAGTGATGTTATAAATTATGTCATAGAGCATGTCATGAGAGATGTCCTATGTGAGGTCATAAGCAGTGCATGGCGGGGGCATAAGCTATACTTAACTCTGCTAATTATAACTGGTGAATTTCTGTGTTTTCTTTAGTTCAAAACATTAATGTTGTCACTGACAAATTCACCTACATATAACGTTACTTCAACCTTTGTTTGTTTCAGTGAATTTCTATTTTTTTTTAACTTAAAGTAATATTTAATTACCATAAATAAATGCAACTCTACATCACACATGGCTTCGGCCATGCACAGCAGGGGTTGGCTATATAGCTACGTGGACCCCATCCCTGAACCTCTTTAATCCTGGCAGATCCTATCCCCCAGGGCTGTACATACATGTTAAAAAAAAGAAGGGACCGGCCAGCCCCCCTCCCTGAACCTTGTAAAGCCCTAGGGATATTATCCACCAGGTCTGTTTGTGTTTAAATTTAAGAGGAGGGGGCCACGTGGCACCATCCCCAAAGCTTCTTAGGCCCTGGGGACCCTATTCCCAAGGGCCAATTGTAAAAATAAAGAGAAGGGAGGCTGCACGGCCCCCCTCCCTGAGCCATTATCTTCCCTGGGGATCCCATCACCTGGGGCCACTTTGGGGTGAGTGGGTGCGTCAGAGATTCTGTGGATGATGTCAGCAGTGATGTCATTTGAGATGTCATCAGTGATGTCCCTGACCATGTCATGAGTGATGTAATATCTGAGGTCATCAGCAGGGCATTGCGGGGGTGTGAGTTATAGATAGCTCAGCTAACTATAACTGCTAAATTTCTCTGGTTTTGTGAGTGTGAAATCTGAGCCTAACTATAATGTCCCTGTAAGGTTTGGTTTTTTCAGTGAATATCTAAGGTTTTTTTTACATTCTATTTCCTAACTATAACAGCCTTGTAACCTTTGGTTTTTTCAGTGAATTTCTAAGGTTTTTTTAAATGCTAATTCCTAACTATAACTTACATGTAAACTTTGTTTTTTCAGTGAATTTCTATGGATTTTTTAAGTAGAAATGGTGTTTGCAGAATGGTCGGGAAAGGGGCCCAGGCCTCTGACCAGCTCTCAGGAATCCCGCTGTGTAGGACTTACAGAAAGTACCAGGAGGGCTTCTTGGTCCCCAAGGTCCCTTAGCATCCAAGAGAACTTCATTCCCCAACCAGAAGTGTGCCAGGAGATGTGTTTGCAGAGTGGCGCAGAAAGGGGGCATGGCCTCCGAAGACCTTTTAGCATACTGACTGTGTGGGATTTGCTAGAGGTAACAGGAGGGGTAGTTTGCCCCCAACGACCCTCAATAGCCAAGGGGACTTCATCCCTAACTAGTTCTGTGCCAGGAGGCGTGTTTGCTGAGTGGTGGAGAAAGGACGTCCTTGATGATCGTACAGGTAGTGCCTTTATGATACTATGAGTGCCATTGCCAAGGACACACTGCGAATACTGGGTGTTTTTGACACAGTATAAAACACATATATAGACATATCTTACATAAAGTTTCACTGTAGTTATTTAGTAAGATACTGATTTAACTTTCCCCTTTGTATATATTTGTTGAAATAACTACATCAAAAATGCATTTTCCTTCTTCACAGCAACACCGAAGGTCGCAATGACATCAGTAGTCACAAATACAAATGAAAAATTGTAAAACAGATATTTAAACATATTTTACACAAAGTTTGAGTCTAGCTGTTTAGTAACATAATTGTTTTACTTTATTTTAACGACATATTTAACAAACACAATTTCAAAAAATAACTTTCAACATCGGAACTCACTAATAGAACATAACTACAAAACACCCATAAAACTACCCATTCTTACAAAAACTGCTGCAAAACTAATACAATGCACACTCTGTGAAAAGATTTATTCTAGTGAGACGAATAAAAAATATTTATGTGGGATGAAGTCCATGGTGTATAATCTTAAAACCTAACATAGAAAACATCTCTAACTGGCAATCAAGTAGAGGGAAGCTGGAGGACCATCTACATCAGTGGCAGCAACAACAATTCCCTGAAAGAAAGTCCCTTCAGAGATGCAGACAACTGCAACAGATATGGCTCCAGAGTTTTCAGGAATGGCCATGTATTGCATTGACTGTACTGTTGTTATAACTGCTGGTGACCAGTGTGCTACAGCTATTCTCAATGCTGCCAAAAATCATACATGGTATTTCCCCCCCCCTTTTATATTTCTTTCACATTTCGTAAGAGGAGTTCATAGTAAGCAGCAAGAAGGCAATGCAAAGCTGAAGGACCCTCGATTTTTATAGCAGAACAGCAACACTGAAGCAGAGAGTCCATTCAAAAGTCCAATCTCAACTTCAAGATTTGGCACCACAGTTTTACCCAATGGCATCATACTGCATGGACTGTTGAGTTGTAGTGAGTGCTGGAGAGCAGTCCATAATGGCCCTTTGCAATGCTGGAAAGAATAATAAATATTTATTTTTTATTTTTATTTTTGGCTCTTCATAGTTTTTCAACATTAGCATGCATTTTATTATCTTACAAAATGGGTATCTAATATCTATTTGCTGTTCATTTTATTATCTTCCAATGTAATTAAGTGATTACATGAGTGCATGAGTAGAGCCTGAGTGTTTCATCAGTGCACGGGTGTCTCAGTATTTCAATGACTCATTGGTTATCTCCTTCTGTCAGTATCAAACTACCTGTTTAACTGTATACATGCTTTTCTTCTGAGCTATGTGAGAGTGAAATCTAGGTATCACACTTGATATATAATTGCATACATGGCCCTCTAGCCCCTTCGGTGCTAGGCCTTTTCCCCCCCCTGTGCGAAGCCTTTTTTTGGCTATTTGGGGTAGTTTGCGCTTAGGCCCCTGTAACTTTTTGACCACATAAGTTATCCACGCCAAATTTGCGTCCTTTTCTTCCAACATCATGGAGATTCTAAAGGTACCCAGGGTTTGTGGATTCCCCTGGAGGGGACCCAGAAATTAGCCAAAATAGAGCTAGATTTTGTTTTTTTTGTGAAAAATGGGGAAAAAGTGCTACAAATGAAAGCGTCTGGGTTTTTCCCTGCAAATGGTATCAAAAAAGGGTTTGTGGGGCTGAAATCACCATTTTCACAGCTTTTAGGGAATGACAGCCTTTGGTCAGAAAACCAAAAAGTGTTTACACAGTTTTGGCATTTTTCTGGTACATAGCCTATTTTTGCTATTTTTTGTGCTATCAACCTCCTTCCAGTTAATGGTAGAAATGGGTATGAAAGCAATAATGGATCCTGGAAAGCTATACATTTTAGTAAAGTAGATAAAATTCTGAATTCAGCAAGGGGTCATTTGTGTAGATCCTTCAAGGTTTCTTTATAGAAACTAACAGTTAAATATAGGAAAAATTGAAAATTAGTTGAAAGAAACAGCCTTTTGTGTCAACGTTTTCACCTGCAATTATGACAACTCTTTGAAAGCAATATACCGTTACATCCGCGGGACCTTACTGGTTGTGGGCATATATTGGACTTGTAGGTTCACCAAGAACCCGACGAACCCAGAGCCAAAAACTGAGCAGCAACTTGCAATGGTTTTTTTATTATGTACCGGGTATATAGCAATTAATCTGGGAAAATGTATACATGGAAAAATCGGTATGAAAGACACCTATGTATTTCTGAAATGGGAACAAAATATAGAGTTAAGAAACAGTAGATATTTGCACATTTCCGAAATTGGGAATACTCATACTAGCATGAGAATTATCGGTCATTTTTCAAAATGACTTCTTTTACACATTGTCTTTCATTTGGAAGGCAGAAATGCATTGAAAGTCAAAAGGTAATAACAGTTGCTTTACAAATCTGAATTACCCTAAGTCTCCCTATAAAAATGGTACCTCACTTGTGTAGATAGGCATAGTGTCCATGACAGGAAACGGCTCAAAACGCAACGTGAACAGACCACATTTTCACAATGAAAAATTACCCTTTTTTTGCAAAGTGCCTAGCTGTAGTTTGTGAACCCTAGCTCTGCCGGCACCTAGGGAAACCTAGCAAACCTATACATTTTTTAAAACTAGACACCCAGGGTAATCCAGGATGGGGTGACTTGACTGGCTCTCACCAGGTTCTGTTACCCATAATCCCTTGCAAACCTAAAAAATTGTCTAAAAACCACATTTTCCTCACATTTCTGTTGTGGAAAGTTCTGGAATCTGCGTGGATCCACAAATTTCCACCCACCCCGCGTTCTCCAAAGTCTTCAGAGAAAAATGGTACCTCACTTGTGTGGGTAGGCCTAGTGCCCGCAACAGGAAATGGCATAAAACTCAACGTGGACACACCACAATTTCACAGTGAAAAATGACCCTTTTTTTGCAAAGTGCCTAGCTGTAGTTTTTGAACACTAGCTCTGCCGGCACCTAGGGAAACCTAGCAAACCTATACATTTTTGAAAACTAGACACTCGAGGGAATCCAGGACGGGGTGACGTGACTGGCTCTCACCAGGTTCTGTTACCCAGAATCCCTTCCAAACCTAAAAAATTGTAAAAAAAAACCACATTTTCCTCACATTTCTGTGGTGGAAAGTATTGGAATCTGTGTGGATCCACAAATTTCCACCCAGCCTGCGTTTCCCAAAGTCTTCCGAGAAAAATGGTACCTCACTTGTGTGGGTAGGCCTAGTGCCCGCGACAGGAAACGGCGCAAAACGCAACGTGGACACACCACAATTTCACAGTGAAAAATGACCCTTTTTTGGCAAATTGCCTAGCTGTAGTTTTTTAACCCTAGCTCTGCCGGCACCTATGGAAACCTAGCAAACCTATACATTTTTAAAAACTAGACACCCAGGGGAATCCTGGATGGGGTGACTTGACTGGCTCTCACCAGGTTCTGTTACCCAGAATCCCTTGCAAACCTAAAAAACTATAAAAAAAAACAAATTTTCCTCACATTCGTGTGGTGGAAAGTTCTGGAATCTGCGTGGATCCACAAATTTCCACCCACCCCGCGTTCCCCAAAGTCTTTCAAGAAAAATGGTACCTCACTTGTGTGGGTAGGCTTAGTGCCCATGACAGGAAATGGCGCAAAACGCAACGTGAACACACCACAATTTCACAGTGAAAAATTACCCTTTTTTGGCAAAGTGCCTAGCTGTAGTTTTTGAACCCCAGCTCTGCCGGCACCTAGGGAAACCTAGCAAACCTATACATTTTTGAAAACTAGACACCCAGGGGAATCCAGGATGGGGTGACTTGACTGGCTCTCACCAGGTTCTGTTACCTAGAATCCCTTGCAAACCTAAAAAATTGTCAACAAAAACACATTTTCCTCAAATTTCTGTGGTGGAAAGTTCTGGAATCTGCGTGGATCCACAAATTTCCTCCCACCCAGCATTCCTCCAGGTCTCGCGATAAAAATGGTACCTCACTTGTGTGGGTAGGCATAGTGGCTGCAACAGGAAATGGCCCAAATTGTACTGCGGAGACTTCAAAATTACCTGTAACAAAACTACCTGGTTTTGGGGGGGCACCTGGGGTTTTGGCCCTGGGCTCGGTGGCCATCTTGAGAAAGCACCAAACCCAAACATTTCTGAAAACTAGACAACCGGGGGAGTCCAATGAGGTGTGGCTTGCATGGATCCCCCAACGTTTTCCTACCCAGAATGCCATGCCAAAATTAGCTGAAAAAACCATTTTTTCCACATATTTTTGTGTGGAATCACCGTGCCGGCACAAATGTCCTGCCCCACAGCGTTCCCCTGAGTCTCCCGAGTAAAATGATACCTCACTTGTGTGGGTGTCCTATGCAGAATTGGCTAAAAACTTATTTTTTTAAAGATGTAGCGCTTAGAATTTTCGGTGCTATACACTTATTCCCTATGTTTTGGGCTCTTCCCAGTCACAGGCCTTGCCCCACCCACACAAGTGAGGTATCATTTTACTCGGGAGACTCAGGGGAACGCTGTTGTTTCTTTCTTTTTGGCACAATAATGCAAGGCAAATGTGACAGACACATTTTGAGGTTTGCAGGACATTGTGGGTAAGATAACTTGTTGGGATACACAAGAGAGACATCACCATGTACTCCCATGGTTGTTTAGTTTACAACAATATCTACAGTTGGTTGGTTATTCTTAGATGGAATGTACACCTTGGCAAAGAGACTAAAAAACAAAGATTACTGCACACCCATCTATTCCTCAAGCACACACACATACTGGTTGGATTTGGCACGAGGCGAGTGATGGTTCAGTATATAAAATGTTATTAACAAGAGATTTCACAAAAATGAAATGCACTGTCAATAATTGAAAGGACAAAAAACTGAACCAGTGACTCGCAGCTCGTGAGCTGTAAAGCCACGTCAAGGCCCCAACTGCTTTACAGGCCATTCACACACCATTCATACGTGATACACACAAGACCATTCACACCACCCGGCATGAATCAACGCATTACAACATTCACAAAAAGGGACAAGGCACCCCCTGCTTGAGAAAGAAAGAAAAGACAAATATTTCTGCACAGCCACCTATTGTTCAAGCACACAGACATACTGGTTGGATTTGGCACAAGGGTGAGTGATGGTTCAGTATATACAGTTGTATTAACCAGAGATTTCACAAAAATGAAATGCACTGTTATTAATTGAAAGGACGAGAAACTGAACCATTGACTCACAGCTCGTGAGCTGTAAAGCCACGACAAGGCACCAACCGCTCTACAGGCCATTCATACACCTTTCATACGTGTGACACATACAAAACCATTCACACCGCCAGCCGCGGGCCCAGCACATTACAACACTCGCACCAGCAGACAGCGCCATTCAAGGGCCCATCACTTTCACACGCCCACATTCCTGACACAGCAACCACACATGCTCACGGATTGCGTGGAGTGGCGTTTAGCTAGCAGTGTGTGTAGTGACCAGCAGCAAGTCACTACTCACACACCGCCAGCCAAGCCCCCGTCCACGCACACACCCAGCCAAGCGTCCGTCCATGCACACCGCCAGCCAAGCGCCAGTCCACGGACACCGCCAGCCAAGCGCCAATCCACACACACGGCCAGCCAAGCGACAATCCACACACACCGCCAGCCAAGTGCCAGTCCACTCACCGCCAGCCAAGCACCAGTCCAGGCACACCACCAGCCAAGCGCCAATCCACGCACACCACCAGCCAAGCGCCAATCCACGCACACTGCCAGCCAAGCACCAGTCCACGCACCCTGCCAGCCAAGCGCCAGTCCACTCACCACCAGCCAAGCACCAGTCCACGCACACCGCCAGCCAAGCGCCAATGCACGCACACCGCCAGCCAAGCGCCAATCCACGCACACCGCCAGCCAAGCGCCAATCCACACACACCGCCAGCCAAGCGCCAATGCACGCACACCGCCAGCCAAGCGCCAATCCATGCACACCGCCACCCAAGCGGCAGTCCACTCACTACTAGCCAAGCTCCAGTCCACTCACCGCCAGCCAAGCGCCAGTCCACGCACACCGCCAGCCAAGCTCCAGTCCACGCACACCACCAGCCAAGCGCCACTCCACGCACACCGTCATAAATATTTTTTAAACAAGAAAGAAAACACAAACAATTTGCAACTAAATACAAAACTATAACTACAAAAACAACAGCAGTAACTAAAGACATCATTCTATTGCCAAACGTTAAACTGAACAACTATATAAAACCATACAGACCAGGCAGTACACTATTAGACTCATGGTTGCTCCCAAAAACTCTTTCGAGTGTGATACAATCTGAAACATGTGGGCACACACAGCCCAGGATTAGAAGGACAATCGGCACAGTGCATACGACTCTCCTTCCGCACACCTCTTCGCAAGCAGACTCTACATCTCTTACAGGGATTGGTTTTTGGGCGTGGGAGGAATTAAATCAGGAAAATGGCGATCTTTCAATCTAGCCACATCCTCCACCACTCCAACTCTAGGAACACTTGCCTGTTCCACAACAACAAGGCTGCCTATCACAGACTCCTGAAACTGAACAAAAGTCAACTTTGACGCAGGAGAAAACTCCTTGAACACAACAAAAGCATTGAAAGTTGCTAAATTGAAGAGATGGATGGCCAACTTCTTATACAACATGTAAGCCTTACGAATAGCAGTGTAAGGTTCCAACCTCTGATCTACTCTATCAACACCACCCATGTGCTTATTGTAGTCTAAAATGCACACAGGTTTGCGCACTTCAGCAATCTGACCCCAAACAGCCACAGGTGAAGTACTCTCATCATGGATTGTAGTCAGCATGTACACATCCCTCCTGTCCACAAATTTCACAGCTAGTAGTTCATCACTACGCAAGGAACTGCACTGTCCCCTCTGAAGTTTTCTGCAAACAAGCTCTTTTGGATAACCTTGACGGTAAGAGCGGATTGTGCCACAAGCAAAAGTGTCCACTTTGAACAATTCCTTAAACAATTGCACACCAGTGTAAAAGTTATCAAGGTGCAAATGGTGGCCTCTGTTAAACAGTCCTCTAGCAAGATCCCACACAATTTTCTCTGAGACTCCAAAAGTGGACGGACAACCAGGGGGGTCAATAGTGGAATCCCTACCAGTGTACACACGGAAATTAAAAACATATCCTGTCCTACTCTCAGACAACATATACAGCTTAATTCCATAACGTGCCCTCTTGCTAGGGCTAGGAATGTACTGCCTAAAAACCAAACGGCCCTTGAATAGGACCAAAGACTCATCAATAGATATTTCTTTCCCTGGAGTATAGATCTCTGAAAATCGATCTACAAAGTGATCAAGAACAGGCCGAATCTTAAAAAGACGGTCACAGTCAGGGTGATCTCGTGGCAACGCCAAACCATTATCAACAAAATGCAGCATCCGAAGCAAAAGTAAATACCGATCACGAGTCATAATTGCAGGAAATATGGCGTTGCCATCAAGGGACTGGTAGACCAATATGAAGCCATGGACGGCTTCCTTATCAAGCCCATCAATAAAGTCAAACCCAAAAACTTTTTCATCTCTTCCAGATTTGTGGGAGTCCACCGGGTAGCTCTAGAGTAGGGCCTAAGTCTGGCACTGTTGTCCCTCAAAAACTGTTCAGCATACAAATTAGTCTGCTCAACAATCTCACCCAAAAATACATCAACCATAAACAACTGAAAAAACTGTATAGGCAAAAAAAATTCACAATCCACTCTACACCCTGCATCACCACTAAAGGCAGGCAACACCGGCTGCACCATGTTTGGATCAACCCAGAGTCCAGCACTTCCAATGAGAAGCCTTAAAGCCCCAGGCTGCAATCCAGATTCCTCTTGCACCATCGGCACAGCAGTGTCCTCCTCTAAAACAGGCACTTCATCCGCACTGAGAGTAGCTTCATCCGCATTGAGAGTAGCTTCATCATCCGATGATTCCATGTGGAGAGAAAACTCACTGCCAGGATCTTCCCCTCCCTCCTCTCCCTCAGACGCACTGTCAGTCTCATAATCCTGCTCAGAGGAAGATTCAAGAAGCATACCAACCACCTGCTGAGCAGTCATTTTACGGCTAGCCATAATGCTTAATAATAAAGGTAACTTGTTAAACAAGTCAACAACAACAAACCCTTTGTAAAAAACAGAAATAAACAAAAAGTAGCTTTAGCGCAAAGACCTATATACTCCAACACTATACCACTCACTTGCCAGAAGCAGCTAGACTCACCACCACCTACTCTGCACAGACACAGTAAGGATCAAGAATATCCCACTAAAAAGAAAAAGAAAAGAAAATTACACATAAGACAATGCAAAACACATCACAAAGAATTTCATGCTCAGAACACTAACAAATATGCTGCCATTATGACACCCCTTACAAAAAAATTCATTCATGCATGACAATAATACTCATTTGGAGTAAACACAACAAAAATGTTTTTCTTACCAAATAAATGCAATTACGCAAAACTGCAGAACAACCACTGCCGAAACCGCAAACAAGAATCAAAAATGTAACACTAGAATAATAAGGAAAAAAAACATTACAATCACATATGCAAATAATGCACCAGTCTACACACAATCCACCAACCAAGCTAAGGGGTAGGTGGGCCTAACAGTATAAATAAAATATTCACCCCCGTAAAAGGGGAGCAACCCTTGCCCAAGAGGCCACTCCCCAACACCAAAATTTAAAAAGAAAACGGGTGTCTAGTGGCTTCTGTCCCCCTTGGGGGTAGATGGGCATAAAAACATACTGCTGATCTGCCACCCAAAGAGGGCAGAAGTAGCCCCAATCATTCTCCCATAAAGGGGAGCGACCCTGGCCCAAGGGGCTGCTCCCCAACATAACAAAAAACAATCCCTGGTGGCCTAGTGGCCATATAAAAAACAAATCCGCCGAGCTGCCCCCCAACGGCCAAATTAATGCTCCCCAAAGGGGAGCGGCCATTGCCCAAGGGGCCACTCCCCACAAATTAATCCCTGGTGGTCTAGTGGGCCACTAAATAAAAAATGGCGAGATCTGCCCCCCTAGGGGGGTGGGGAACAGACAGCCAAAAACATTGCCCCCAAGGGGGAGCGACCCTTGCCCAAGGGGCCACTCCCCACAAATTAATCCCTGGTGGTCTAGTGGGCAACTACATAAAAAAGTCAGATCCTCAGTAGCTGGATCAAGCACTATCTGTGCTTCCATTATATCGTTAAAGTTTTGGCATGCGTAACGGGACTTTTATCTTTATTTCTGAATTTGCTTCTTTCAGAACGGTTTTATTCCCCGTTCTTGATCCAGCTACTGAGGATCTGACTCATATCATTATCTTATTGGTAAGCCAGCTACCCTTGGATTTTAATTGTCTCTCTCTGAGCACGGGCACTTTTTTCTTTTGATTTAGCTCCACTTGTGAATCACTGCGTTTATTATCCCTAAGGACTCTGTGGGTTTCCACTACCCTGCAACATCCAAACACATCTTTTGGATGTCACTGGTGCTTTCACTCTTTCTTTCCGAAGGCACGCTATTCTATCCCCTCCACGGTTTCACCATTCTTCCATAACTCCATCACTCCTTGGTTGCGTTTTTTCCTCTCGTTTCCTTTCCTCTTTTCTCTAACTTTTGCTATTTTTCACTCATTAATATGTTTCGCGTGGTCTTATACCAACATTCTAAATTATACCCTCATTGTATGCCATTACAGCCCTGAAGAAGCCCATGTTTGGGCGACACGCGTTGGCTGGTTCCATCAATTGAATATCAAGTATATCTGGAAATAAAAGACCAGAAACGACTCTCTGCTGATGTTTTATTATTGATGTGCTTTTTTTCTGTACAAACTGTGTGTGTATATGTTGCCTCTCATCCAACTAGCTCATATATTCATTTCTATGGTCTACAAGTGGCAGATCATTTGAGGTGGGCAATATCATTTTTTTACATAGTGACTAGTCCAGGTGGTGCAGTCTTCTAAGACCCAGATGCTTTCCTTTTTGTCCTTCCACTAATCAAGGGTCGATTAGCACGCCAGGCACACGCCTAAACAAATATATACAAAATGAATTTTGACGATGACAGAGAGGAACTTGCTAAAGATCTCTTCAAACCCAACAGTGAGATGAAACAAGTAGTCTCCAGTGGGGGAAAAAGAACGAAGGGCTCAAGCTGAAGTTTCAGAAATTAGAGAGGCTCAAAAAAATGAGCTATCTAAGTGGTGGGACGGGGTTACCCTCAAAAGATACCTTGAAAATAAAAAGGTCCCTAGAGGTTTGAGGATACTCACGTTCCCCAATTTTGATGACCTTGACCCGGATCTCCTGTCTGAATGGGAGGATAATCTAGACAACTCCTCATTTATTATGATGAGGATTCTGATAGCCCATGCTGACAGAAAATGCTCTAAACTACAAGCTGAAATTAAAATTCTAGAAGATGAAATCAGACAGCTTAACTTGACAGAGGCTACGACCAAAAATTACGCAATCCTAAAAGACCAGATTACCAACCACCAGACAATTGTTAAGAGCAGGAAGTTGCACAAAATCATGCGAGACGACCGTGATTATGACAACGGCCGTATCTTTACATTTGCAGCTAAATTTGACAACATACAGGTTCCCAAAAGTAACACACTAACTCCACCTAATACAGGGAGCATCTCAAGTATTAGTGTCAGTTCCGATGCCTCGTCTATCGAGGAAACCAACAGAGAAGGGATCACAGAAACAAGTGTACAGGGAGCATGCTCCTCGACTTTTTTAGAGGAGGTCCTCCGTTTCAGAATTGGGAACAAAAAACAAAGAGACAAACCAGGAGAGGGGGGAGGAGAAAAAACCGTAGAAAAAGATCGAGTTCTGACAAGATATCAGAAAAGTCAAATGAACAAACGCTAACTGTATATAACGATGACACTGCGACTATTACGTCTGTAAATACTGCTGATGACAATTTATTTGTGAATCTGTCAGATTATCCTTTGAATGTGCATGAAATCAATGTATTGAATAAAGGCCTTGGATATTGTCCGGTGTATGGGGGTTTGTTCACTAATCTCCACGTTGATCTTTACAAATTTGTTAGACATGCTAAGCTTAAATGTCACTTTGCTCTTAACAACTATGAACCTACCAGAACTGTTGTCACTACACCACAAATTGATGTTACTGTGTCACATGTTAAGAATGTGGCCACGCTTCTCTCTTTGGACGCTGATAATGAATCTTCATATGAACACGTTCTGGAGAGCATGAATATTGTACAAGATTACACCTGTGATAGTGGTCTCCACAACCGAAGCAAATTCATGCCCCAGGGTGCCCACCTCAATAGTCTTGATGTTTTCCACAATCTAGTAACAGAAGAACTATACCGCTTAGAGGATAAGCATAAAACCAGATCTAAGAGGTACAATGTGGACAACCTCACACCACTTGAGAGGGCAGCGATCCAAAATTTACGCACTAATGGTGACATAATACGAGAGGCGGACAAAGGGGGCAATGTTCTTGTTATGAATAGGACTGATTATGAGAGTGAGGTAGAAAGACAGTTGAACAACACTGCACATTACACCAAACTCACTCACAATCCTTGCACAATTGCCACCCTTAAAATAAACACCCAGCTGACACATTGGAAGGAGGTGGGTCTCTTATCTGACACAGAACACAAGTTTATTTCCATCAGTAACCCTAGATATCCGTGCCTATATCTTCTTCCTAAGATACATAAGAAGATGCCTTTCCCACCAGGACGACCAATCATTTCGGGAATTGGCTCTATTACCGAGGCTCTTGCTAAGTTCGTGGATACCTTCCTGCAGCCGTTAGTGACTAACTTACCCTCATACATCAGGGATAGTACGGACCTACTTAACAAATTTGTAGACTTAGAATGGGACGAAAACATGTGGTTTGCCACACTGGATGTAGAATCCTTGTATACTTGCATTAAACGAGACCTTGGGGAGCGAGCTGTGGATTTCTATCTCTCCACCAGACATGCCAGTCTATATGACCACAACCAGATGTTGTTAGAGATGATAGATCTCATCCTGGACAATAACTTCTTTATATTCAACCCCACGTGGTATAAACAAGAGCAGGGGACCGCCATGGGATCTAAATTTGCGCCGTCGTACGCCAACCTCTTTATGGGGTGGGTGGAGCACACCCATGCATGGTCCAGAGCGGCCTCAGAATGGACAAAACATATCCAATTCTGGGGCCGCTACATTGATGACATTATTATCATCTGGACAGGCACTGGTCCAGAACTGAAAGAATACTTCAATTTTCTCAATGATAACACTCTCAATGTCTCCTTTACCCTCGAAATGTCTCAAACCAAGATACACTTCCTAGACTTGGAATTATATGTCCTGGGCAACACCATTCACAGTACACTTCACAGGAAGGAAACAGCTGTCAATAGTATTCTACACTACACCAGTTCACATCCCCCATCCACAAAGAAGGCCATCCCTTTTGGTGAGCTGCTGCGAATTCGCAGAAACTGCAGCGAGGAGGCCAACTTTGCCTTACATTCTAGTCTGGCCACAGACAGACTCAAAAGAAGAGGCTATGGTTCACACACACTTACCGTTGCTGGCAACAGGGTCAAGACCATAAAAAGAGAAGACATTTTAAAAAACAGGAATAGGAAACGAGAGCAGGAAGCCCAGAGACTCTCCTTTATCACCACCTACTCTACACTAAATCATGAGGTAATCAAATCACTGGGCAAACACTGGGCACTGCTTAAAGGGGTACCTGGGGTCAACAACATGATTACTGAAAGACCCTCCATGACCTTTAAAAGAAGCAAGACTGTTGGACTTGGCCCTTTTTGGCCGGTTCACCCCTAAACTTTTTGCCTTGTGTGTCAGTAGTTTTAAGTCTCTGGGCACTTTAGCACTGTGGGCCAGTGTAAAGTGCGTGCGCGCTGAGTGCGTGTGGTGAGATTGACCTTCCCTCCCATAGGAATGCATGGGGGATATGTGTGTCCATGGTAATTCCTGGTGTGAGAGGAGTGCAGGGGCGAGTTTAGTATGTGCGAACTCGTGAGAATAAATGCCGCGCAATGGTGTGCGCAGATTTATTATAACTAGTGTAGAAATGCCACTTCTAGAAGTTGGCATTTCTGTGTGCTCTGTGTCTGCCTGCCTGATGTGAATTGCATGTCTGGCTTTGTGAGTGACAGGGGCTGGGAGGTGTGTGTGGCTCCAGGAGGGGCAGGGTGAGTCAGCGCAGGGCTGAATGGAGAGATCTCCATGTAGATGGGTGGGAGGAGTTGCACCTGGGACCTGAATAGGGCTGTGCCTTCCCTCTACAATGCTGGCTCCACCTCCTGTGGTGCGTCTGATGTCCCTGGCCTGTCTTGTCAAAGGGGAGAGGAGCTTGCCAAAACAAAGTGCTCCAAATCCCCCTGATACCAGTTCTGACTGGTATCTCCAAGCCCTGTGCTGTGACACAAAGGGGATTTTGTGTATAAAAGAAGGGGCTGTGACCCCAGAAAAATGTTCAGTCTTGGTACCTGATTCCTGCAGGGCGAGCTGCTGCTGGGGGCCCAGGGGGGGCTGCCAGGAGGGCTTGCCTCCCTGGGCCCTGCATTGCCCCTTTATCCCTAAGGACCTACAGGACTTTGCCTGCCTCCTGCGCCCTGTGAGCGCTGTACCTTATTTGCCAGGAGGGAGGAGCGGGTTCACCGGCAGCGTGAGGCTGTGAAGGAATCCCGACGTGTGGGATTCCCCCTGCGCTGCTGATTTGAAGCGGGAGCCCACCCCGCATGACTTCCGTGCAGCACTGTGCTGTGTGCCGTTTCCTGGAGGGAACCCCAGCGTGAGGGGTTCCCCCGAGCTGGTGGAGAGGAGCGGGAGCCCACCCCGCAATCATCTTTGTTTTACGAAGCGGGAGCCCACCCCGCTGTTTTGCGCTTCCGTTGGCGGGTGCCCACCCCGCAATGGTTCTTAATCGAAGGCGGGAGAGAGGAGCGCTGTATCCAGAAAAATCACCGCCGCGGCCTGCCCGAGGCCAGGTCCGTAATCTGGGAAGAGCCGCTCTGCAGCCCGAGTGAAGCCGGAGCGTTGCCTGGCAACCGGGACTCCCACCACCACGTCATCGCGACGCAGAGCAGAGGCAGGAAGTCCCGGCTGCATGGAGACCGCGCTGCAAGAGGCCCTGTCCCAACTGAGGCCATAGCGGAGGAGAAGGGCTCCGGTCCCGTCAGAAGCCCGCAAAGGAAGAAGCCTCCCCGCGAGCAACTCCCCAGGTAAAACGCTCTCCGCCGCGCTTTGTTGGTGCGAGGCCGGGAGCGGGTGAAGAGCCGGCAGAAGGGATGGGCTGTGAGTGAGCTGGCGCAAAGGCGAGATTCGAGGATAGTGTCCTCGCAGCTATCCCAGAGTACAGCGGGGGCCATGTTAGAGGCAGTGTCCTCTTTGGTGACTGGCGCGCACCCACGGATCGTGAATGGGGCTTCAGGGGCACAGTTAGTGCCAGTGTCATTATTCCAACGTTGGGGGCATTTGTAAGCAGACGCCCGGTGAGCGGAGACCACGAGAGTGAGCCCGGTGAGTGGGGCTCCGTGTTTAACTTTTGGGGTGGGGGGGGTGCGACGGGGCACATTGTCGGTGCCCGCCCCCCAGGTGGTTGCCCTGAGGACACCAGGGGTGTCCACGCAGTATTCCCGGCTGCCCCGTTTGGCAGTGGGCAGCTGCTACGTTTAGGTTTGCGCAGTGGCGCACCCTTGACTTTCGCTGCTTTGGCAGCGCGCCCTGACTCTTGGCACATAGGGCATTTGAGCCCCTTTAGAGATGGCCGGTTGGTCAGGGGGGGACTTATAGTTTTATAGGGCGCCAGGCCCTAATGTGATTTATGCCTCTGCTAAGGTTTCTACTGTGAGGTATGTGCTAATGGATATGGTGGTGCTAGGAAATGTGATTCATGTATTATGATTTACGCACCCTGTTTTATGCCTCTAATGTACTGTTATGATTATGAGGTTTTGCATAATGTTTTTATGCTTGTGATTTTATTGTCACCTAATGCGTTTAGGTTGTGAGTTATTCTCTACTGTGATTTACGCCCCTATTGTGAGTTATACTTAGGAGGTTAGGGTCTAATGTGTTTAGACTTATGAGAGGATTGCATAATGTATTTATGCTGGTGAGGTTGGCGCAGAAGGTAATCCGCTCCTAAATGTGATACTGTGCATAATGTGGTTTATGTTACAGGATGATGCTGAGTACAGTGGTTACCAGTGATTACTGGTTGTACGTTTAGGATCTGTTTTACATTTACTAAGTTCGCTTTGTGCTGGTCCTGACAGTGGTCCAGTTGGCCCTGTCAGGTGTAAAAAATCCCTTGTAAATATGACCTAGTGCCAGGTGGCACCATGTATATTGTGTGAGTACTATTCTAATGTGTTATGAGAATACAAAGGCTATTTTTGATATAACCTTGTGTGGAGTTCCTTTTGTAGTGTGCCTGGTATGTTGTTGCTGTGCGCGTGCGCAAACGCTTTACACATTGCCTCCGGGATAAGCCTGACTGCTCGTGCCAAGCTACCAAGGGGGTGAGCAGGGGTTATTTTAGGAGTGTATCCCCCTTATCCTGACTAGAAGCAAGGGTCCCTATTTGGACAAAGGTGCAAACCATTGCCAACTAGAGACCCCCAGTTCTAACAAAGACTATGAGAGATGTCCTTTGCCCTAGCTACACCTTACCGAATGCACCACAACAACGTAGCTGGCTAACAAAACCCAAGGGTTTTTACACATGCAGCGCCTGAAACATCTGCCAACTAGGTTGCAATAGGATGACGACGTTCAGTTACAACACCAACACTCAACACAAGATTCGACAATGTATTAATTGTTTGACCAGCTTTGTTGTTTATGTTATTATTTGTGGTTGTGGGAAGATCTATGTTGGTAGCACAACCAGACAACTCAAAGTTCGCATTCAGGAACACCGCAGAGCTGCACTTAATGGGGACACATCGTATGCCATTGCTTCACATGAATGTAGAACGGGTGTGGATAGAGCTTGTTTCCGCTTTCATGGCATAGACACTGTCTTGAACAACCAACGAGGCGGGGACAGGGCACTTACACTGAGACAACTTGAAGCCAGATGGATTTGTACGTTACGCTCTTCAACCTTAGGCCTCAACACAGACAGGAAGATGCATTACTTTCTCTAAGTACTATGCCAAACCTGCCTGTAGACCCTACCTGCCTGTCATACTAACATCATCACATAGTACTCTGTGATGCCATCAATACATGAATGATCCCTTTTATCTGAAAAAATTAGAGTCTAGATGTGTGTCGCACGGTTCGTGGGACACTTGTACATGAATATAGTTCCGATGTTTGATTCACTTCCTAATCTAACAGACATGTCGTACGTGTTTGCCAACCCCACCTCTTCCTTCAGACCAACTAAATTACATGTGGTTCTGTGTTGCCTAAACTTCATGGTTGACTTCTTTTCGCCGCAATGTTTTATAATTTTGAATGTTTGTCTCACTGTTTGTGTGACTCTATGTCCTTACTATTGTTCCTACTAACTGAACCTAAGATGCTTGGTACCACCTACAAACCTGACTGCTTAAAATACTGTCAAATCTGTATATGGTTCTGTAATTATTGGTGGCACTGTAACCTTATTGCCACACATATCTCCATTTTGGCACTGATTCCTGAACTTCATTTACAGTCACATCAGATGCATAGTATACCCCAACATGCTGTTCTTTTCTGTCCTCTCCCTGTCTCTTGGACTTACAAGAGAACTTCTTGTATTAGTAACGTGATCTCCAAACTTGCTGAGCACTGCCTCTGTTCTTATTATTCTTGTGTGCCCTTGTACTATTGTCCTTTTCCTTTACAACTCGCTTAGGAAATCTCAAGGTATCAAAGGGTCACTTTAGCTGTCTGTTTTTCACTTTAAACATAGCATTATAAATTTTCTCACTTCACCGGGTGCTGGCTCCTTTCATTATTTCCGGTTTTTGAGTAACACATGTTACGCGTTGCCATGGTTACCCCTGCTCGTGTTTTCAGATACCTTAACTTGGTTTGTTCTTACTGACGTAGAGGTTGCTTGAACCTCCATTGAACCTTCTTTCATCCGGAAATAATTCGCGTTTACTTTTGCAGAGTGTAGTAACTCCCCGGAAATGAGTATTTACTCCTTTGCCTTGTGCAGTCTAGTTTCCAATTTACCGGAAATAGACTCACGCTACTTAGCAGCGCAAGCAAGCCCAGGGCAGATTCTACCAGACACGCTGGCTACAGGACGCGTTCCGGACACGGCTCTGATCCATCTCACGGCGAATATTGAAATACGGTAAGATCTACCCACTCTTCCGTATTTGATCTCTTGCACGCCGCATTTCTTGTAAGGTGACGATTGCAGTTTTTATTTGCTTTTTTAAACGGATACACGGTGTGCCTCCGTGCTTTGTGCATCACGCGCACCGTGCATCCAAAGTTTGTTTTTCTCACATTGTTCAGTTTTGGCGCTTTCTCCATTATAGATTTGTACACACTGTGCTATTCACTATGGGCGCCTTATGCGCAACGTACAATTTTACCTTAACGGTGGTCATTTCCGCTATAGACTAAGTTCTCGACTCCAACTAAAACTTTGTGCTCCACTTCTAGTCACATACAAAATGTATTTTTAATGTCTTTGCGCTTCTTGCGCACCATACATGACTATCCTTAACCGTGGGCATTACCGCTTTGCTTCTGACTACCGTTCTCATTTTTAAACTCATACTCGGCTTTGTTTAGGTTTGTAATCACTTTACTTTAAGTATTCTATAAGTGGATACTTAACCGTTCTCCCATATTTAAACATTTTGATAACAATACTCATTTATTGGTTTCACCTTGCGGTGTGTTAAACTACTAGCGCTGAAAACCTTCCTCGTGCTTATCGCACTACTCCTTTATCCGCAGGTACCTTGCTTAAACACAGAACTGTTCTCCACCACGAGAATTCTCCATAACATCTTAGGTATGTCGCTTGCACACCCTTGCACTATCTGTGCTTCCATTATATCGTTAAAGTTTTGGCATGCGTAACGGGACTTTTATCTTTATTTTTGAATTTGCTTCTTTCAGAACGGTTTTATTCCCCGTTCTTGATCCAGCTACTGAGGATCTGACTCATATCATTATCTTATTGGTAAGCCAGCTACCCTTGGATTTTAATAGTCTCTCTCTGAGCACGGGCACTTTTTTCTTTTGATTTAGCTCCACTTGTGAATCACTGCGTTTATTATCCCTAAGGACTCTGTGGGTTTCCACTACCCTGCAACATCCAAACACATCTTTTGGATGTCACTGGTGCTTTCACTCTTTCTTTCCGACGGCACGCTATTCTATCCCCTCCACGATTTCACCATTCTTCCATAACTCCATCACTCCTTGGTTGCGTTTTTTCCTCTCGTTTCCTTTCCTCTTTTCTCTAACTTTTGCTATTTTTCACTCAGTAATATGTTTCGCATGGTCTTATACCAACATTCTAAATTATACCCTCATTGTATGCCATTACAGCCCTGAAGAAGCCCATGTTTGGGCGAAACGCGTTGGCTGGTTCCATCAATTGCATATCAAGTATATCTGGAAATAAAAGACCAGAAACGACTCTCTGCTGACGTTTTATTATTGATGTGCTTTTTTCTGTACAAACTGTGTGTGTATATATTGCCTCTCATCCAACTAGCTCATATATTCATTTCTATGGTCTACAAGTGGCAGATCATTTGAGGTGGGCAATATCATTTTTTAACATAGTGACTAGTCCAGGTGGTGCAGTCTTCTAAGACCCAGCTGCTTTCCTTTTTGACCTTCTAAAATGGCAACCTATTCAACTTTCCACTCTATCATCATGAGAAAAGCAGCAAATTAAATCATGTCTTTCATTTTAGACTACTGCATGACCACTTGCGAATTGTCAGCATCTGTTAACCCTTTCCCTCTCTATCATAACGAGGTTCCTGTTGGCGCATTTTCGCGATCATCGCGGAGAAACCGCAAATAAAAACAGGAGTTCAAACCTATATCCAGCTTCATTTTTCTGAAATTTAAATACTAGACAACAGTTTATTACATAGTACCGAGTTGGAAATTAAAACATGCCATTACTTACATTGTATCATCACTCCTCAACTTTTCAAAAAATGTTCTGTCTCTTTATCACCCTTCCCCCCCAATACAGCCTTAGATCAGTGTACTTAGCAACCCAGTGGAACCAGTAAGTCAAAAGTTCACAGCACATTCTAGAAGGAACATGCTGCTTTCAAATAAGATACCGCAGGTGTGCTTTACTTCATAGATTTAAAAACATATCCATGTCTGTATTTCATTTATTTTCTTAAACAACAGCCAGTAATAACACTTCTTGCTAAGGCATCCGACACACTACCTAATTTTATTCACTTTCATGCTGACAGCATCAAATAAAATATATATCTATATATATATTTTTTAAAACACCTTCATTTTAACTGCTTTTCCTTTGGAAAACTACCTCAATCAGCCCCAGCCTTCTCCTGACTACTATTGCTCCTTCACTTTAAAATGCTAAGAGTACTGATTGTGGGCCACAGCTATATCTATTGGTCTTAAGAGGCTGCAAAAAAGAGAGGTATAGACATGGACTTGGGTTTGCCAAATGTGCTGATTGCTTGGTTTGGTCAGAGAAGGTTAAAGTTTCATCAGTTGCTGGCTTTGGTTAAATCCATTGTGGATTCCCAAACTCCTCACCTCATGATTGTGCACTCTGGTGGCAATAACCTAGGCACATTGACTGGGGTAGGGCTGGAAATCCTAATGGAAGAAAATGTTATATCCTCTTGAGTGTTATTGTATGTTATCCAGCCTAGCTGTCTCCTAGCTGCTCAGCCAGAGTGAGAGATGGTATTGGAATGTTGGTGTGACTGTTATGAATGGAATGCCTGGGTGCCTGTGTGGATCAGTGGGGACAGTTGGAGATGGGCTGAGCAGCAGGGAGGCTGCTCCTGGTGGGGCTGGAGTAAGGGCAGGCAACTGGAATAAAGACTGATGTATATATTTACATGGAACCAATAAAGAAACCAACAAAACTCTACATGGCTGCCTGTCTTAAGGTACAACATATTTTGGCGACGACTGGACTTCGACTCAAGCATTTTTAAGGATTTAAAAGCTGACTACAAATGGACAAGGTTAAACTACAGGAACCAAGAGTACTGCAGGATCCAAGAGTAACTTCAGAAACCAAGAGAACCAAGAGAGTAGTAACCAAGCATAACAAAGTTAAAAGCGTCTTCTTTGGAGCTACAGGCAAGCCAGCCCCACCAGTGTCCTTATCAACTGACGGCCCCACCCACCAGTGTCCCTGTCATCGGACAGCCCCAGCCTGGACATGCTCCATGGACAATACTACATTTATGGACTTTTATGCTAAGTGGATGTCTGGCCTAGACTCACCAATTCCACATCCTAACATTGGTTCAATCTATATAGCTTTGGATCGACTGGTGTTGTGGTTGCTACAAGCTTGCAAGTTACTAGAGGTCTACCCGACTTACAAAGAGAGTTTTGCTTGTGGAAAAGGGGAGCTGCGGTTCACACGTGTCATCGATTATGGTGAAGCTTAAATGAGTGACAAAACCAACTTTAAGCATCATGAGTCGTCTACAAGGCATTTGGATTACATGGCACATTTGTTGTACTTCCAAAACGTCTGCTCGAGATCTACAACACTGCATGCTGTCTATACAGCAGGTCTTAATTGCTTGCCAGCACATCGTTGGAGAAACTTACAGTTCGCAGCGCTTTTGTGCATGCTTGTTCGAGCGGTCTGTAAGGCGTGTCATACGTGTTCTGGAGATTACTAGTGACGCGTTGACCGTGTGATCTCGTCACCGGCAGAAGTAGGGGGCTATTGTTATGTGCATTGACAAAAGTATGGTGAGTTTTTGTGATTATTTCAAACCCCACTACATATTGCTGCCGGCATTTAGTCTTGTTCAACCGTTTCTCACAAGTTAAAATTTTAAAGTAACTGCGCGTGCTACTCACCTTTGTCTTGGTGTTGCGCGTGGCTCTTGTGGGAACTTCGGTGACGTCATTAGGAGTTCGCAGCTCTTTGGCTGCTGATGGACGCATTGCAGCTTTGAGGTGCCGGGAGCCATCCGGCGCGGCGTCTATTACGTGCAGCCATCTTGTGTTTGGCTGCGGCTGCTGTTGCCAAGTTGGTGTTCAGTCTTTCTTTGGCCAACCACGTCAGCGGTTCTCTTGGATGTTCCAGAACAGTCGAGGGTATGGAGTGTTCCATGGAGTTTTCTTTTCTACGGATCTGACTGTCAACTGAGACCGGGGACGTCGCTGTATCCAAGTGGACTGCCGTTTTCACAGGTTTTATTTTATTTGTGTATCGTGTGCATATCTGTGACAGAAAGCATGCACACAGTCAAGGGACAGCCACAAATTTTCCCCGGGTTACGCATGATGCAAGTGACACTTGTTGACTCAAGACTCTGCCTCTTCTATATTTAAGTGATATCCGGTGTTTTATTTGTGTATTTTTTTTTTGTCAAACTGAGTCATTTGGAGCCAACAACATTCGCTCTGTGTTCTCTTTCATCTTATTTATGGTGTTGTCAGCACGTTGGTTACGTATGGGTTTTTGCGGGCAATGCTGTGCCTGACAGCGCAGTTTGCTATTTAACAGGCAACATCACAGCATAAATCCATGGTGTGTTGATTTGATTACCTTGAAATGAGGCATCGGGCACTCATTTAGATTGTGCTTCTAGGCAACATACTGCCATAGATTGTTGTCTAGTGGAATTTTACTTTTTATTGTGATTGGATAATTACAGGCAAGCTTTCATGTTAGAGAGGCTCACAAGATGAATATTACACATCTGTGTTGTGAGGTTTATTCAGATGAGATGTCTCTCACCGGTGATAGTTCACTGGTTTAATATTACATGTGTATTTATAAAGAGTTTTTGCATTCTTCAGTGTTTTCTCAGTGATGCCACAGTTTATCTTTATTTACACATGGTTGGCTATGGACTTTAGTGGGCGGCACTTCACATTTTACTTCCTTAGATGAGGGACGGGCATGGGTATTAGTCCCATTTTTTACATGGGGTTAGGCTTATGGGTTGGTTCCCATCTACACGTTTTTATGATGTTAACCCTTACACATGTTGGGTTAGGGGTGTTAGTCCCATTTACATGTTATACGGTACATCCCTACATAGGGTGTGTGTTTATGGGTGTTAGCCCCATTTTCACGTTTTACATTATGTTACAGTCTTGTGTGTAAGTCGCCCTGCGCTTCACGTGTTTCTGTTTTGTGTGTAAGTCGCCCTGCGCTTCACGTGTTTCTGTTTTGTGCGTAAGTCGCCCTGCGCTTCATGTTTTGTTGTTGTGTGTAAGTCGCCCTGCGCTTCATATGTTGTTGTTGTGTGTAAGTTGCCTCGCGCCTCACCGTGTGTACACACAATAGATTATGGTTTCACGTTTTTACCTGTTTGGGTTTTGGGTGTTTGTCTTGGGGGTGTGGCCTACCCTTCACTACATTTTGTTTTAAAATTGTTTATTGGGAAGGATGGGTATATGGTTTGTCAATGCTTTATCTTGCTTGCCATTATTTTCCTTTTCTTTCTAGTTTAGCAGTGTTCTTACTCTTGTGAGGTTGTATTTAGTTTTGCTTCCCTGAGTTAGAACTTTTTCTTCTTCTGTATATTTTCTTCTTGTTTATAGTTATTCCCTTGTTTTCTCACACTTTCATTTTTCTTTTAAAAGGAAGGGGATAATGTTATATCCTCTTAAGTGTTATTGTATGTTATCCAGCCTAGCTGTCTCCTAGCTGCTCAGCCAGAGTGAGAGATGGTATTGGAATGTTGGTGTGACTGTTATGAATGGAATGCCTGGGTGCCTGTGTGGACGAGTGGGAACAGTTGGAGATGGGCTGAGCAGCAGGGAGGCTGCTCCTGGTGGGTCTGGAGTAAGGGCAGGCAACTGGAATAAAGACTGATGTATATATTTACATGGGACCAATAAAGAAACCAACAAAACTCTACATGGCTGCCGGTCTTAAGGTACAACAGAAAACTTTGTAGAACTGATGTCTCTTTTCCCTCACACTCTCTTGCTGTCCTCTAATATATGCCAAAGACAGAAATGGAAGTGGTCAAATCAATTCTGTCCACAGATTGACAAAGCCAGGAAACATGCTAATTAAACTGTTTCTGCATTCCTCAGAGACCATCGCATGGGCTGTATCTATAACAGCAATCTGCATTTTGACATGCATGTAATTTATAGAAATGATGGAGTGCACTTTACGGATGAAGGCAACAGGGTGTTTCTAAGTAACCTGAAATTCTGCATCCGGTCTTATGTATAGCAGCCATATACTAACAACCAACACAATGGTTCTTGTCAGAGCCACCCTAGTGTTGTGCAGTTCCTACAAATCTATATAGGATCTACGCGTTTAGACAACATAAGCTGAGGGCTTGGTGTACAGACTGATTCCAGACACCCCCAAAGGATATGTTAGTCTGTTAGTCCAGCTAGCTCACAGTGCCACTACTAGCCCCTCTTACCTAGGAGCGAATAGCTTCTGGCAACTATCAAACATGATAACCCTGGCCCCTCAGGGATCGTGGAAACAGTGCAGTACTTTTTGCTCAGTCACTGGTGCTCACTTCGTCTCAGAGAGATATACAGAATAAACGGTGAGGACGTTTTCAATAAGTGTTTATTGAACCTGCTTCATTCTACTATAAAATACATGTGCTGCAACAACCATGAGACAGAAACAGATATATACAGTTATAAGCTCCAGCAGAGTAAAGAAAAGGTAGAACTCTACCATAGTGCCAAAACAATGGATATTTGCAGGCATATGGATACATGACAGTAATAATGCGTACTCCTACAATGCCAACCCTAACTAGATGTACCTAAGGGTACCTAGCATTTATGCAGGTGTAAAGCCAAGAATACCCTTAGGATAAAGCCAACCAAATTACCTGATGTGGGAGAGCGAAGGACCCCGTCTTGGTCTCAAGAAGGCCACCCCGCGAGGGATGTCAGACCACTGCGTGCTGGAGTGTCTGAGTGCAGGAACCTCAGCATCTCGCGTCAGCATGGAAGTCTTTTTCTTCTCTGGTTTGCCCAGTGAAGATGTAGTGCTTATATGCCCGAAAGGTACCCTCAGGGAATCTACCTAGAAGTGTACTATGGGTATGATGGGCAAGGATGACGAAAGAGGTGACCCTTATACAGAGTTATTATGTAGAAGATGGTAATCCTGCTCTGATACTGAGAATCCTCATGCATAATACATGAGGCTAGTTTTCGGAGAAAACCACACGACAGTCATGTAGCACCTAACTAGGTAAAAGGTCAGCGCCAGAACCATTATGTAGAACAATGGTAGTACAGATGTAGGTAAAAGGTTGTGTAACTACCTAGTCCTATATTGGGGTACACTGGGGTTCACAACACTAGTACCTGAAATATGGTGATTTTTTTTTTTTAAAGGTACTTTTTTTCTTGGTTTTGGGGGATTTTATCAATGACATCGTGATCCCCACGGACATGTCATGAAAATGGAAATCAAAAGCAGACATTCAATGGCCTCCAACACATCCAAAAATAATATGTAAAAAAATCCATTCTTAAAAGTGCCCTACACACATCACAATATACATACTTCTTTCAAAGCATGTTTAAACTCATATTTTTGTACTAGGTTTCTTTAAAAACCATCTTTCAGACCTAATTCCCGTTTTTGAAGGTATTGGGGACGTCGCACTGGCGTCGTTAACCGTGACGATCGCGCCTTTCCCATAAAGTGAAAACACATATATGCACACACATTACAGTATTCTACACACTAGAGGTTTATTATTGTACACTTCAAACTCATGTTTTTCTACTGTATTTCTAGAACAACCATCGTTAAAACCTATTTTCCGTTTTCGCTGTGAGGCCGGAGATCGCAATGACGTCGTTCATCGCAATCCCCGTGGGAACAACGCGAAAGCAGAAAGCAAACGCAGGAATTCAATAGCCACCACCACATAAAAAATTATAACTATATAATTAATTCTAACCATCATGGTAGATAACTCACTATATAAATAACTCCCTAAAAACATTTATCAATATCTCTATAACAATGCATACTTTTGATTCATTGATATTTTTTTAATATTTTCACCAATATTCGCGACAGCGTTGATATTCGCGATGTCCCCGCAATGGTACACAGGGGGGGCTGCGCTGGCGGTCTCGGTATCGTTGCAAATATTGCGAGCGATTAAAAAAAGAATTTTGGACCTATAACTTCGGTCACTAACACCTCCATTTCTCAACCTTGGGGTCAGAGTATCTCCACCCTCACTCCTAATGTGGGCTTTAACACAGATTTTCAGCCCCGGGAACAGTTCCCGATAGATAAAATGACGGCTGCAACTTTTTATTCAGGTTGCGTCTACCCAATCAGAGGATTCCTATTGGCGCATGCATTCACGATTCATTGCGAAACTGTCGTGAAATATCCGCGGCCATAGATATCACTTTAATTTTAAACATACATTTCTCAAAAACTACTGAACGGATTGACACCAAATAAGCAAAATGAACTTCCTTGAACTGACATCTACCTCCCTGCCAAATTTGGTGTAAGTCTGTTCAGCTGTTCAGGCGGTAGAGGTGGTAAAAAGTTCCTTTGGGAATTAACATTACAAACGCAACCTTATTTCGTGCCCCAAATTTTCGGTCCTCACTGCAAGGATCACCCCCAAACTTTCCCAATCAAAAGTACCCACTGTGACACTTTTTGGGCAAAATTCCATGCCGATTGGTCAAACAAAGCCAAATGAAAACTAGGTCCTAACTATACCTACTGGCAACTGCCAGTATGTAATATATACATATACATACATACATACACACACACACACACACACATATATATATATATATGTATATATATATACATACATACACACACACACACATACATACATACATACAAAAAATATCTGTTTGTTTGGTCAGAGATTGTTAATTAACAAGACACTCACAATCAACATATTTGTGCCAGTCAATAAGATTCTTAGGTACTAGGACTTTGTCCCTCATCCAATCAGAAGGCCCTATTTTTGAAGTTACCGTACCGCAGGACTCCAATGGCCTTAATCGTACAGATATGCCTAATTTTTTAAGCTATTTAGGCCCAACCCCACCATCCATTGATATGTGAATTTCTCGAAAATGGCTGAACAGATTTACACCAACTCATATTAAGTATGCTTTCTTAATAAAGTTCCACATTTTTGCCAAGTTTAGGGGAATTTCGTTCATCCTTTTTTATGTATTGGAGAGCAAAATTTCCTATGAAAATTAACATGGGAAACCAATGTTGTGGGACCCCTCTTTTCTTGGCTCCTGCTTAATGAATCAGCAAGACATTTTCCATAAAGGAGATGAGTAAAAATCTTTTTTTAAAAGTTTTGTTCAGATTTGCCAAATGGCACCAAAATTATTAGCATATCAATTATATGTCAACTTTAAGAATGTGAAAAATTGCACCTTCAGCAGACTAGTGTGTATATGTTTCCGCCTTACACTCCTAAATTTTTTCATGTAAATTTTGGGATTATTTTAATTGTTCTACTATGCAACTTGTAAGGACTCTACCATTCCAGCCAAATCAATGTATGTTCGAGGCCTGAAAAATGACACAATTCCACGGGTGCACAGGATTTCATGTATTCAAAAATACTTTGGACCGAATGTACTATGTTCTGTCCACAAACCAGCATGTGCCAATTGCACACCACAGGTTTTATGAACAGGTTTTCATTTTGCTGACATACTAATCAGCTGCATCACAAAATGTGAATTAGCAAGAGATTGCAAATCCTCCTCTCTGAGGAATAATAATGAAGTAGTAGGCATTTTGCGACCCTATACGAATTCTGCAAACTCTGGGATTGGAGACCTTCGAGGGATGGCAGACCTCGATCTTTGCATTTGAATTAATTTAAGTGAACATATTGTTTTTAACAGCAGCACCTGTCCTCAATAGCAACCTAGCCTGATTTAGAAAATAACCATGTTTAAATGGAACGAATGACACTGGGGGTAGTATTGTATGGCCCTCTGAACCACTGCATTCTCTACCTTGCAAAACCATCTCTACCTGTCAGTGATCGTAAAACCAATTAAAAAGGCATCTTTCATATAGCTAGTGTGATAGTAAGGAAAGACCTAGTTAAGAAATGTAAGATCACACAGTCTGAAAAGAAGACCAAATCTGAAGTAAGGAAGTCCTGAAAATCCTTATGAAGAAGACGATCTCTCAAGGTGGCGGCTTCCTCGGTCGACAAGGTTGTTACTCTAGTGTTCCCTGGGTCGGCACGTGAGTCGAAGAGCAGTGTGACATGCGTGCACAGCCTCTAAAGTGGCACACTTCATTAAAGATTCCTGAAGGAGTAGCAGCTTCTCTCGTGGCAGCGCAACCTTAGTATAGTGTTTAAGAAAAGTGTTTGTTGAGCATGCTCATCAGGTAGTTAAGGGTTTGTTATGGTTCACCTCACTGCATGAGAGTTCTGCAGAGCTTCTGTGGGAGCTTGCTTTCTGAGATTCAGTCAGAGGTGAAAACAGAGAAATTCCGCCTCTTACTAGAAAACGTGTTATGCAAGAAACACCAAACAGAAAAGAGAGCACAGTCTAGGTGAAGACAGTGAAGAGAAAAAAACTCTTGCCTGAGAAGTTTCCGATTTCTTCATCGTTCAGTCACACAAGTACTCTGTAAAGGGAAAAAATTAAGAAAGTTTGTTAAAAGATCTCTGAAGAAAAAGAAAATAATAATTCTATTTTCTGTTTGAAAAAGTTAAGATATTAGTTGAAGGACAATCTCATGCAGCAGTAAATCACCTCTGGGTATAAAGAAACAACTTGATTAGAAAAGTACCCTATGGTGACACAAATTAAAACACAACTCACAAGCTTATTAAAAATAGAAAAGAGAGTATCAGAAAGATCTAGGATATTCTAGAAGCTATAGAAGAGAAGCTAAGGCCAGTCTATGGGGGTATGTTGATTTAATAATACAGCCTGACTAGAGATATATATGAAAGGTGCTAGGAGAAGAGAAGTGTTAATGTTGTGTTTGCCTTGAAGTATATGAGTTCACCTTACAAGGAAGTTCCATTAAGAGCCGGAAAAAAGGGAGACTCGACCAGCCCCTAATAAAAAGACAAGGCAGTCTCTTCTTATTTTCCCTATGCCCTCCCCCCCCCCCACCCGAGTCCCTTTTGGTCTCTATCGGGTTGAGTGGAGATAGATGGATCTCTCAGGAGGGGAATTGGGTTCAAGCTCCATTCTGCTCCTGTGAAGACTGGGAACTTGAGGTACAAGACTCTTGACAGAGTGAAGTGCCCATGTAAGAATTACTCACCCGAGCAGAATGGCAGAAGGCCTAGATCTTAAAAACTTGGGAGGGGTCCTAGAAGCAATTCAAAAATAATTAATGGCTGTCAGAAAAGAAATTAAAAGCCTAAGAATACATTTAGTGGCCTCAAGAAGGGAAACAACAGAATTAGTAAATAAAATGGATGGCTATTTCGCTGGATCAAGTTTTGTAGCCTTGTCTTCTGAAATTCAGACTTCCAGTCCCTCCACCATGCACCATCCGAAAAACCACCACTCAAGTAATCTATTCGTTATCTTCAGTAATTCCACTGGCGCCTCCTGAGCGTTTTAGCGGTGACCCGCTAAAAGCTCAAATATTTTTGAAGCAACGCTCGCTTCATTTCGTGAGCCGCCCAGCAATTTCCTCTGATGCACAGTCTCAGGTTGCCTTTGTGTTGTCATATATGAATGGTAATGCGGCCGCCTCGTCCTTGCCTCTGGTGTCCAAGATTCCCCCATCCTGTATAACTCTGAAGAATTTAAAAAGAGTTCCAGCGGATTTTGAGAGCAGCGTTATTCTACAGAGGTCTTAAGGATGAAGTCAAAGACGCCTTATCTCAAATACCAAAGAGACCCACAGAAGTCTGAGCCCTGATTGATTTGCTCCTGGAACTAGATTATAGGCAGACGAAGAGAAAAGGTGAAAAGAGGAAGGATTTTCGCTCCAGTGTGCCGAGGTTCTATCGAATGAGAACAGAAGGAATCTGAACGCCTGAAAACATTCAATAAGTGGAGCACATGCAAATAGGAGTAGTGCGAGGCCCTCTTTCGAAAGAAGAAAAAGAAAAAAGAAGACAAAATAACCTTTGCTTGTATTGCAGAGTCAGTGGCCATTTTATCAAGATCTGTCCCAAGAAGCCCAAAGTTTCATGGAAGGAAAACTTGCAGCACCACCGGTAGGAGGAGTTGGATTGGTGAGTGCTAAAGATGATACAACTCCAAGGTCTCATCAATTGGCAAACACTGTACAGTCATCAGCTCCACATTTACCTCTCCCCATGACGCTCAAATTCAGAAGATCTATCTTACTGGACATACAAGTAATGATCGACCTAGGGGCCACCGGTAACTTCTCTGACTTGAAATTTGCTTAAAGCTGTTAGGAAGTATAAGAGTGAGGTTGTGAGAGCAGTGGATTGAACACATCTTTCCTCTGGTCCCATTGTGAGTCATACAGAAAAAGTAGAATTGATCTTGTCTGATGGTCACCAATAAGTTATACAGTTTAACTTAATGGACGCACCACAATTTCAACTTATTCTTGGACTTCCATGGTTGATCGAACGCAATCCAATGATAGAGTGGGAAAAGAAGGGGTCAATAACGATGAACTCAGACTATTGCAAGGAACACTGCTACTGCATGAACAATCAGCCAAGGAGTTCAGTCTAGTCATCAGTTTGAGTGAAGATGGAGCCTTCGTACGTGTGATACATACCGAAGAAATTCCTGAGATGTATCAAGATTTCCAGGATGTATTTAACTAGTTCTGTGCTCAGACGGCCGAGAGCTGTCCGACACCACAATGCTCATGTGCGTTGGGTGGCTCCCGGTCATCCACACACATGGCACAGGAAATTCCCAGCTCCTGAGGCTGTTCTGTTTGTTTCTCTGGAATGACGATCAGCGCGCATATCGCGCTAACATAATTTCAGAGAAACCGAAACTGAAATGAGCCGATTGGCTCATTTCAGTTCCACTGCCTCAGTGCTCAGGGGGCTGCCTCAGCCCCCTGAGCACCGAGGCAGGCGACAGAGGTATCATTGGAATGGGGAGAATCTCACCTTTCGAATTGTACCCCGTCCCAAGCAGGGATCCGCCCACTAGGCACCAGGGAAGGGGGAGCGGCCCCTTGGGCAAGGGCTTTTGCTTCCCTACAAAGGTTTCCCAAAAATTAAGCTTTTCTGCCCCCCCTGGGAGGCAGAAGGGGCAATAGCCGGGGGGGCAGAAAGCCCACTTGGCACTAGGGATTGTTTTTTATTTATACATAGGGATGTAGGCTGCCCAAAATGGGCATGGCAATGCCCCCCCCCAAAGAAAATTGCCAAAGTCTTTCTTCCTCCCCTGGGAGGCATATGGGGGAATTAGCCCCCAATCTGCCCCCTGGGGGGGGCAGAAAGCCGAATAGGCACCAGGGATTATGTTGTTTTTAAATATGTAGGGGTGGAGGCTGCCCAGAATGGGCATGCCAATGAGCCCACCCCAAAAAGAATTGACACAGATGGGGCAATAGTCCCTTATCTGCCCCCCCAGAGGGCAGGACGCCCAATAGGCACCAGGGATTGTGTTTTTTATTATACGTAGGGGTGGGGGCTGCCCAGAATGGGCATGCCAATGCCCCCACCCCCCCAAAAAATTGCCACAATCTTTCTGCCCCCCGGGAGGCAGATGGGGCAATAGCGCCTTATCTGCCCCTCCAGGGGGCAGAAAGCCCACTAGGCACCAGGGATTGTGTTTTTTATTATACGTAGGGGCGGGCGCTGCCCAGAATGGGCATGCCAATGCCCCCACCCCCTAAAAAAATTTGCCACAGTCTTTCTGCCCCTGGTGGGCAGAAAGCCCACTAGGCACAGGGATTATATTGTTTTTTTATGCATAGGGGTGGGAGCTGCCCAGAATGGGCATGCTAATGCCCCCACCCCCCAAAAAAGTATTTGTGCCCCCCCAGAAGGCAGATCGGGGCAATAGACCCTTATCTGCCCCCCCGGGGGCAGGGACAGAAAGCCTACCAGGCACCAGGCATATGTTTATGGGCTTGTCAGGGAGAATCCCCATAGGCAAGGGTAGCTCGCCTTTTTTTTCAGCACACATTTTGGCTGTTTCAGTGAAATTTGTAGTCTCATCTGCAGAAAGCCACTAGAAATCAGGGACAGTTTATGTGTGTGTGAACTGGAATTTGGCTGACGGTCTGCGTGTACTAACCTTTGGCTGGCATTTTGCTGGCAGTGTATGTGAACTTGCACTTGGCTAATGGTGTGTGTAGACTCGCGCTTGATGATGGTGTGTGTAGATTGGCGCTTGCCTGGGGTGTGCTTGGAGTGGTGCTTGGCTGGCAGTGTACGTGGACTGGCGCTTGGCTGACGATGTGCATGGATGGTGCTTTGCTGGCGGTGTACGGGGACGTCGCTTGGCTGATGGAGTGAGTGGGTGATGCTTGGCTGGCGGTGTGCATGGATAGTGCTTGGATGACTGTGTGCGTGGATGGCATTTGGCTGGTAGTGTACGTGGATGGTGCTTGGCTGGCAGTGTGCATGGATGGCACTTGGCTGGCAGTGTGCGTGGATGGCACTTGGCTGGCGGTGTGTGTGGATGGTGCTTGGCTGGTGGTGTGCTTGGATGGTGGAGTGTGAGTACTGACTCTTGGCTGGCGGTGTGACTTGCATGGATCAGCCAGCTTTTTCTTACCCAGAATCCCCTGCAAGACTCAAATTTACTTACAAAGTCAGATTTTCCTCACATTTCTCTGTGGGTGCATTGTAGGATCACCGCGCAGGCACAAATTTCCTACCACCCAGCGTTCCCCTTGGTCTCCCGAGAAAAATGATACCTCACTTGTGTGGGTGCTTAAAGTAGCATCAGACTAAAAACGTATAAACAAATGCCCTTTCGGACCTGCTTTGGGCCCCGTCAATCTCTACAAGTTTTGGCCCTTCCATGTCATAGGCACTTGGCCCATCCATGCAAGTAAGGTATCATTTTTATCGGGAGACTGAGGGGAATGCTGAGTGGTAGGAAATGTGTGCTGTGCTTTGATCCCACAACTTTTCCACACAGGTATTAGAGGAAAATGTGACTTTTTACTTAGATTTGAGGTTTGCAGCAGATTCTGGAAAGGAAAGCAGCTTGAGTGGATCTTCCAACATTTTCCTACCCATAATCCCATGCAAACCTCAAATTTAGCCAAAGAAAAATCATGTTTTCCTCACTTTTCTGTTTAGGAGAGTTGTGGGATCACCAGACCGTGACAAATTTCCTACCACCCATCGTTCCCCTAGGTCTCCCGATAAAAATGGTATCTCACTTGTGTGGGTATGACACGAAATGACCGATAACGTACTGTGGAGACTTCAAAATTATCGATTGCAAAACTACCTTGTTTTGCGAAGGTGTCATCTGCGTTTTTGGTCCCGGGCTCAGCGGCCATCTAGGAAAACCTACCAAACCCAGACATTTCTAAAACCTACCTTACCAAATAGAAGAAAGTTACCCAATCGCAGTGACGGGATTAAGCCTCTGGCAATAGAATCTGCCTATGCCAGCTCCAAAAAAAAAGGGCAATGGAAGAAAGCCTGACCTAAATTAGCATTAAAGAGGATCGTACTCTACATAAAGCCAGGAGACAGTTGGAGAGGTCGATTTTAACTGGGCTCTAACCAGATGAGATCACGGTAGCAGAATTCTAATACACAGAAACCATTGAAAGCTTGAGTGGGGTGGTGACTCAGTCATCCAATTAAGAATAGAATGTGACTCGGAATCTCTGAATTCATACATTCTGTGCAAAGCAGACAGATCACTTTTGTCATAAATAAAGTCCTGAAGAAGGTGGCCTTATTGAATTTCAACCACCGAAACGCTGCAACGACAACCCTATTGTTATAGTATTTTTAATTGTATACATGAACACTCATATGTTTTGAGATATCTGTGTTTATTTTAATTATGACATTGATGAAACAATGTGCTTTTAATGTATGTACATTGATCTGAAAGTTTGTTTCTGGATACATCAAGAAAATCAACTATGCAACCAAGTGCCAGAAATTGCCAGATTTTGTTTTTAGAATAAATTTGTTCTTAATTTTTATAATACTGTTATAAGAATAAATGATACACTTTTGCATATAAATTGGTTCAGTTATTTGGGTATGTGAGGGAAAGGCACGAAAAAGGGAGTGTTTGGTGTGCAGGAATATAGAGTTTTAACGTGGCGGACACCACCTTTATTTTCTACATTTCTAAAACCTAGACATCCAGGGGAGTGCAGAAAGGTGTGGCTTGTGTGGATCACCCAACATTTTCCTACACAGAATCCCCTACAAACCTCAAATTTAGCTAAACAAATCAAATTTTCCTCACTTTTCTGTGTGGGAAAGTTGTGGGTTCACCGGGCCGCCACAAATTTCCTACCACCCAGCGTTTCCCCAGGTCTCCTGATAAAAATGGTACCTCACTTGTGAGGGTAGGCCTAGTGCCCACGGCAGGAGATGGCCCAAAACGTGCTGTGGAATCTTCAAAATTATCGATTGCAAAACTACCTGGTTCTAGGAGGGAGTCACCTGCCTTTTTGGTCCCGGGCTCAGCGGCCATCTAGGAAAACCTACCAAACCCAGACTTTATTTGAAAACTAGACACTGAGGGGAGTCCAGGAAAGTGCAGCTTGTGTGGATCTCCCAACATTTTCCTACCTAGAATGCCCTGCACACCTCAAATTTAGCTAAAAAGATAATGTTTTCCTCACTTTTCTGTGTGTGCTTACCGCACCAGCACAACTTTCCTTCCAGCAGCATTCCCCTCCGTCTCCCGAGTAAAATGATACCTCACTTGTGTGTGGGCCAAGAGCATGCGACTGAGAAGGGCCAAAAACATAGACATTGAGGGGATAGCACAGCAAGCTCTAAGCGCTATATTTTTTTATGTATATGTTTTAGGCTGGCTCAGCATTGGACACCCACACAAGTAAGGTATCATTTTTATCGGGAGACTGAGGGGAATGCTGGGTGGTAGGAAATTTGTGCCGGCGTGGTGATCCCACACAGAAATGTGAGAAAAATGTGATTTTTTTAGCTAAATTTGAGGTTTGCAGGTGTCTTGGTAGGAAAACATTGGGGGATCAATGCAAATCACACCTCCCTGGACTCCCCCGGATGTCTAGGTTTCAGACCTGTCTGGATTTGGTAGATTTCCCTAGATGGCCACCGAGCCCGGGACCAAAAATGCAGGGGACCCCTTGCAAAACCAGGTCGTTTTGTGATAGATCATTTTTATGTTTCCACAATATTTTTTGGGCCCTTCCCTGTTGCGGGTACTTGGTTCACCCACACAAGTGAGGTACCATTTTTATTGGGAGACCTAGAGGAAGGCTGGGTGGAAGGAAATTTGTGTCAGCCCGGTTATCCCACAAATTTCCAACACAGAAATGTGAGGAAAACTTGATTTTTTTTAGCTAAATTTGAGGTTTGCAGGGGATTCTGGGTAGGAACATGTTGAGAGATCCATGCAAGCAACACCTCCCTGGACTTCCCTTGGTGTCTAGTGTTCAGAAATGTTTGGGTTTGGTAGGTTTCCCTTGATGGCTGCTGAGCCTGGGACCAAAATTGCAGGTGACTTACTAGCAAAATCAGGTAGTTTCGCGATCTCCACAGCACGTTCTGGGGTGTTTCCTGTCACAGGCACTAGGCCTACCAACACAAGTGAGGTTCCATTTTTATCGAGAGACTCGGGGAAATGCTGGTGGGTGGAAGTTTGGGGATCTCCACAGATTCGAGAACTTTCCATCACAGAAAATGAGTAAAATTTATTTTTGTTTACAAAGTTTGAGGTTTGCAAGGGATTCTGGGTAAAAGAACCTGGTGAGAGCCACACAAGTCACCCCATCTAGGATTCCCCTAGGTGTCTAGTTTTACAAAATGGACAGGTTTGCTAGGTCTCCCTAGGTTCCAGCGAAGCGAGGGTCTTAAATACATAGCTAGGCACATTGCGAAAAAAGGGGCTGTTTTCACTGGAAAAATGTGATGTGCCCAAGTTGCTTTTTGGGCTGTTTCCTGTCGTGGGCACTAGGCCTACCCACACAAGTGAGGTGCAATTTTTATCGGGAGACTTGGGGGAAATCTGGGTGGGTGCAAGTTTGTATCTCCCCACAGATTCCAGAACTTTCCACCACAGAAAATTGAGGAAAAAGTTTTTTTTTGTTGACACAGTTTGATGTTTGCAAGGGATTCTGGGTAACAGAACCTGAGGAGAGCCACACAAGTCACCCCATCCTGGATTACCCTGGGTGTCTAGTTTTCACAAATATATAGGTTTGCTAAGTTTCCCTACGGGCCGGCTGAATTAGGGTACAAAATCCACAGCTAGGCACATTGCGAAAAAAGGGTCCGGTGCTAGGATGCTTTTTTCCGGTCCAGGGAGGACCTGGCTTGGCAGTTCGGGCTGGACTGTTCCCATGAGGCACAGGGTCAAGACTGATTTGCAAATGGCCAGGTCTAAACTGGGGTGGCATGGTGAGCAAAAGAATGATGGATTTAACGCAGATCTCTCGACTGGGGGTGAATGTTTTTATTTGTTCTGCATTCTGTCCATCAATTGTGTGTCTTTTGCTTTCTTGCCCTAAGTGCGCCGGGTATGCCCAGACGTGGGTCCCAGGCTCACTGTGCCACTGGATTCAAGCTATCCTGGCTGATGTGGGGTGAAACCCGGAAACCGGTCCTAGAATGCTTGTTTCCGGTCCAGGGAGGACCTGGCATGGCAGTTCGGGCTGGACTGTTCCCATGAGGCACAGGGTCAAGACTGATTTGCCTATGGCCAGGTCTAAACTGGGGTGGTATGGTGAGCAAAAGATTGATGGATTTAACCCAGATCTCTTGACTGGGGGTGAATGTTTTGATTTGTTTTGCATTCCGTCCATCAATTGTGTGTCTTTTGCTTTCTCGCCCCAAATTGCTTTATGGGCCGTTTCCTGTCATGGGCACTAGGCCTACCCACACAAGTGAGGTACAATTTTTATCGGGAGACTTGGGGGAAATCTGGGTGGGTGCAAGTTTGTATCTTCCACAGATTCCAGAACTTTCCACCACAGAAAATTGAGGAAAATTGTATTTTTTGTTGACACAGTTTGATGTTTGCAAGGGATTCTGGGTAACAGAACCTGAGGAGAGCCACACAAGTCACCCCATCCTGGATTACCCTGGGTGTCTAGTTTTCACAAATACACAGGTTTGCTAGGTTTCCCTACGTGCCGGCTGAGTTAGGGTACAAAATCCACAGCTGAGCACATTGCGAGAAAAGGATCTGTTTTCACTGGAAATATGTGATGTGCCCACATTGCGTTTTGGGCCATTTCGTGTCAAGGGCACTAGGCCTACCCACACAAGTGAGGTACCATTTTTATTGGGAGTCTTGGGGGAATGCTGGGTGTGTAGAAGTTTGTGGCTCTCCACAGATTCCAGAACTTTCCATCACAAAAAAGTGAGGAAAATGAGTTTTTTGGACAAATTTTGAGGTTTGCGAGGGATTCTGGGTAACAGAACGTTGGTGAGAGACACACAAGTCACCCCATCCTGGATTCTCCTGGGTGTCTAGGTTTCTAAAATTTACAGGTTTGCTAGGTTTCCCCAGGTGCCGGCAGAGCTAGGGTTCAAAATCCACAGCTAGGCACATTGCGAAGAAAGGGTAGGTTTTCACTGTAAAAATATGATGGGTCTACATTGCGGTTCGGGCCGTTTCCTGTCACGATCACTAGGCCTATCCACACAAGAGAGGTACCATTTTTATCAGGAGACGTTGGGAAATACAGAAGAGTAGAACAAGCATTATTATCAATTGACTTTCTATGCATTTCTGCCTTCCAAATGTTTAAAAAAGAAGTCATTTTGAAAAATGTCCTCTAATTCACATGCTAGTACGGGTGCCCACAATTTCAGAGATGTGCAAATAACCACTGCTCCTAAAATCTATATTTTGTTTCCATTTAGGAAATACTTAGGTTTCCTTGATACCTATTTTTCACTATTTATATTTTCCAAAATGAATGGCTACATACCCTGTACACAATGAAAAAACATTGCAAGGCACAGCTTAGTTATTGGCTCTGGATAACTTGGGTTCTTGTTGAACATACACGTTCTATATATCCCTGCAACCAGAAGCGTCCAGCAGATGTAATTGTATATTGCTTTAAAAAATCTGCCATACTTACAAGACATTACAGGTGAAAACGTTGGCACATTTGCCTGTTTTTTTCAACTCAATTTCAATATTTTTTTATTTCAACTGTTAGTTTCTATAGGAAAACCTTGAAGGGTCTACACAAATGACCCTTTGCTGAATTCAGAATTTTGTCTACTTTACAGAAATGAATAGGTTTCTGGGATCCATTATTGCTTTCATACCCATTTCTACCACTAACTGGAAGCAGGTCAAAAGCACAAAAAATAGGAAAAAAGGCTATGTCCCAGTAAAATGCCAAAACTGTGTAGAAACTTTTGGTTTTCTGACAAACGTCTGCCTGTTCCTGAAAGCTGGGAAGATGGTGATTTTAGCACCACAAACCCTTTGTTGATACCATTTGCAGCGACAAAACCAGACACTTGCTTCTGCAGCAATTTTTCCCCACTTTTCCCCAAATACCCCAAATTTAGCTACATTTTGGCTAATTTCTCGGTCCCCTCCAGGAGAATCTACAAACCCTGGGAACCCTTGGAATCCTCAGGATAGTACAAGAGAAGGACACAAATTTGGCATGAATACCTTATGTGGTTAAAAAGTTACAGGGGCCTAAGCACAAACTACTCCAACTAGCCATGAAAGAGCTTAGCACGGGGGAAAAAGGCCTAGGGTTAATGAAGTGGAGGCAGAGAAATTACCTCCTCATCGGTTGTATGACTTGCAAGATTGGTTTGGAGGCCGGTGCTACCTTACTTAAAGTAGAATATATGCTTTGACAGAAAAGGAAAATCAACATTTGAACGAATGTATTCAAAAATAGCTAAAGAATGGGTTCATCTGACCTTCTCAGTCGCCAGTTTCATCTCCATTTTTTTGTACCAAAGAAAGAGGAAGGTGATCTGTGAACTTGTATAGATTACAGAGCCCTGAACAGGATAACAATCAAGACTAGATCTCCTTTGCGATTAGTTTATGTCCTTCTGGAGCCGGAGAAAGGTGCCCTCAGCATCGGAGGAAGAACATTGTGAGCATGTAAGAGGGGTGGTACAAAGTGTAAGAGAAAATTGCCTCTATGTTAAATTGGAGAAATGTGTCTTCAACGTCAGAAAAGTTGATTTCCTTGGCTTCGTTTTATCTTCTGAGGGACTAACTATGGATAAGCAAAAAATAAGAGCAGTGATTGATTGGCCTTCACCCACCACAGTCAAAGAAATTCAAAGTTTTATTGGATTTGCCAATTTTTACAGAAGGTTCATGAAGCAATTCTCTTCAGAAGGTGATACCACTGACTCGTTTGTTGAAAAAGGAGTCCCATTTGTTTGGTCCAAAGAAGCTGAGGAGGGTTTTCAATCTTTGAAAGAGAGTTTCTCCTTTGCCCCTATCTTACTTCACGCAGACCCCTCTTAACCCTTTTATGTAGAGACTGATGCTTCGGATCAGGCAATTGGAGGTGTCCTGTCTCAAAGGCATAAGGAAACTGGGCTGTTGACTCCAGTAGCTTACAGGTCATGGAAAGTATTACCAGCAGAGTAGACTATACCATCACTGAAAAAGAATTATTAGCTATAAAGGATGCTTTCAAGGAGTGGAGACATTATTTGATGGGGGCCATACGCACTGTAACTATCTTCACAGATCATAGAAACTTACAGTTTCTTAAATCGGCACTAACTCTCACGGTCAGACAATCGCGGTGGTCCCTCTACTTTGCAAATTACAATTTTGTAAAAAGTTATCGACCAGGTAATAAGAACGGAAAGGCAGACGCCTTATCCAGGATCAACACAGAAGAACAGAAGTTGGTCATTGAAAAAACAGCAAATTTCCGAGACCAAGATCATAGGAACGATCCAGAGAAAGACATTGGATGAAAAGATAAAAGAGACCTTAGCGTCAGAAGAAACGCAAGTTTGGGTGTGCGAAGATCCCTCTAGAGAAATTCGGAATCATCTACCATCTCATAATGGAGACCTGCATTTACCAACTTCAGAGTTACGAGAGAAAGTACTCCACGATTGCCATGATAATTTGTTGGCCAGACACAAGGGGATCAGTAGGACGGAAGATTTGGTCAGAAGACAAATCTGGTGGCCGAACATGTTCTAGGATATCAAACAATATGTGGCTGACTGCGGAGTCTGTGCTCAGGGAAAATTGTTTAGGCAGGCCCCCCAGGGGCCTTTACAACAATTGCCAACTCCACCCCATCCCTGGTACACCGTCACTATGGATCTGATAGTAGATCTGCCCTCTAATCAGGGTTTTAATACTATCCTGGTTATGGTGGATGCTTTCACAAAGATGGCCCCTTTTGTTGCTTTAAAAAATATTCCAAATGCAAAAGAACTAGCCCAACAATTGAGTTTAAATCTAGTAAGGGCTCATGGAATACCCAAGATTATCATTTACAACAGGGGAACCCAGTACTTATCTCATTTCTGGAGGGCATTCACTAAAAGTCTGAACATAAAAAACAGATATTCCACTAGTTATCATCCTGAGACTGATGGCAGACAGAGAGGGTTACTCAGGAATTAGAGCAATACTTGAGGCTTTATCTGCAGGATCATGAGGGAGACTGGCCATATCTCCTTTTGGCAGCAGCATTTGCACATAGCATTGCAAAAAACAGTTCCATGGGCCAAACACCATTTTTCCTGAATTATGGCAGACACCCCAACTCAATAGTTAGAACTAAAGAGATCACTGTCCCAGCAGTAAAAGATTTAGTTCAACATGTAAGTGAAGCTCACGGTTCAGCAAAAAGAAATTGGCACAATCAAAAGAACAATATAAGAGTTATGCTGATAAAAAGAGAAGATTAGAAGAAAACTATCAGGTAGGTGATAAGGTTTGGCTTAGCACTCGCGTTCTAAGGTTAAAAGGGAATCGAAAGTTTCAACCTCGTTTCATTGGTCCTTACGCAATCAAAAAAAAGATAGACCCAGTGACTTATGGTTTGTGCCTACCTCCACAACTGAAGGTTTACCCTGCATTTCATGTTTCCTTACTAAAAAGAACTTCACCCAGTTTTAGGGAAAAGAAACCTCCTAAGGCAATACAGACTGAAAAGGGAGAAGAGTTTGGGGTTAAAAAGGTTTTAGATTCTAAAAGAAGTCGAGGAAAATTGTTCTATTTGATAGACTGGAAAGGATATGGAGCAGAAGAAATATCTTTGGAGTTGCATACTAATGTTAATGCTCCAAGACTAGTTAAGTCTTTCCATAGTCAATATCCCCATAAGGTTTGACCTGGGAGACCGCCCTTGCGGAGGGGTATTGCAGGGGTCGTAAAACCAATCAAAAAGGCACCTTTGAGATAGCTAGTGTGGTAGTAAGGAACGACCTAGTTAAGAAATGTAAGATCACACAGTCCAAAAAGAAGAACAAACCCAAAGTAAGGAGGTCCTGGAAATCCTTATGGAGAAAATGCTCTCTCAAGATGGCGGCTTCCTTGGTCGACAAGGTTGTTACTGTAGTGTTCACTGGGTCGGCACGTGAACCAAAGAGCAGTGTGAAGTGCACGCACAGCTTCTCAAGTGCCGCACTTCACTAAAGATTCCTGAAGGAGTAGCGGCTTCTCTCGACGCTGTGAAACCTTAGTATATTGTTTAGGGAAAGTGTTCATTGTGCATGCCCGAAGAGTTGTTTAGGGTTTCTTATGGTTCACCTCACTGAATGAGAGTTCCGCAGAACTTTGGTGGGAGCTTGTTTTCTGAGAGTCAGTCAGAGGTGAAAACAGAGACATTCCGCCTCTTGCTGGAAAAGGTGTTCCGCAAGAAACACCACACGGAAAAGAGCACAGTCTAGGTGACGACAGTGAAGAGAGAAAAACTCTTACCTGAGAAGTTTCCGATTTCTTCATCGTTCAGTGACGCAAGTACCCTGTCAAGGGAAAAAATTAAGAAAGTTTGTTAAAAGATCTCTGAAGGAAAAAAATATATTCTAGTTTCTATTTGAAAAAGTTAAGATATTAGTTAAAGGACAATCTCATGCAGCAGTAAATCACTTCTGGGTATAAAGAAAAAACTTAATTAGAAAATTACCCTATGGTGACACAAATTAAAACAAACCTCACAAGCTTATTAAAAACAGAAAAGAGAGAAAGATCTAAGATATTCTAGAAGCTATAGAAGAGAAGCTAAGGCAAGTCTATTGGGAGGTAAGTTGATTTAATAATACAGCTTGACTTCAGATATATATGAAAGGTGCTAGAAGAAGAGAAGTGTTAATGTGGTGTTTGCCTTGCAGTGTACGACTCCACCTTACAAGGAAGTTCCATTATGAGCCGGAAAAAAGGGAGATTCGAGCAGCCACTAAGAAAAAGACGAGGCAGTTTCTTCTTATTTTTCCCAATTCCCTCCCCCCAGGTCCCTTTTGGTCTCTATAGACTTGAGAGGAGATACAAGGAACACACGGGAGGGGCATTGGGTTCAAACTACATTCTGCTTCTGTGAAGACTGGAAATTTGAGGTAAAAGACTCTGGACACTATCCAAGCCAGATATAGGTAACTTATCAATGATGGCAAGTGTAGTTGTGGTCTCAAACCACTGATATATTTCATTGCGACTTGAAAATAGGAATGGACCGCTGAAGCTCCAGGGGTCTTGGAAGTCCAAAAATGTAGTCCCATATTTTATGACTTCCCTTATCAATTCTAAGGCATCCTGGATCTCATTGACAGCACTTAGGGACCACTTAGGTGCCAGGACCCACACCAGCAGGGTTCAGTCTAGTTCAGTTGCTACTGGTCAGCTGAACACTTCAGGAAAAAGGCCTCTTGCTGGTTGTGGATGAATGTGAAGCAGGAAAAGCCCTCCAAGTCTCCATACAGGTCTCAAACATCAGGTCCAGTTCTTTTTGGTTTTTCCGCGGGTCCTGAAAGTCTTCTGTTGAGCTATGGGTGATGTGCTAGCTTTTTACCTTTCACTAGCCAGTGGGAGGGAGTGACTTCTGGACACTCCCTAACCATTGAGAAAAAAGTTCCCTGGGGCATCCCTTCCCACTTTTACAGAACATCCTCTTGCCTTACAGCAAATTGCCCCACGTTGCACTATTTTGAGGAAAATTCAACGTGGCGGAATCTTTCTGCCCCTGAATGGAGCTGGTGTGCCAGCCAGGTATATGTTTAGAGAAATGAGCAGTCCCATGCTCCTCAATTACACTAACCTTGTTCTGGGACTTCTTCCAATGTGCAGGTGCCACACTGGAGACAGAGGACCTACAGAACAAAATGCCTTTCTTTCCCAGGTCTCTCTTTACACTTCTATGTGAATGAGCAGGCTTCACCCTCACTTCATTTCAAGCTAAAGAAGTTCCTGGTACCTCATCAAATACCCTTTCTGAGCTGATATGTATCACTTACTTTATCCCCAGGCCTTCGTTTACAAAGGCCCAAGCCATTGTTCCTCCTCTGGGACCAGTTTGTAAACCTCATTTAGGAGAAGCACTGTCACAGCTATCTGCTGGTAAAGTGTAAATTAAAAAAACACTGGGCCCGATTCACAAAAGTAATCTGAGACAAAATCCTAACTTTACGACTTTCGGTATTCACAAAAGGTAAGGATTTTGTCTTAAGTTTGTCTTAAGTTTTGGTCTTAAGACAAAATCCTAACTTAAGTTTAACTTAAGTTTAACTTAAGTTTAATTTAGGATTTTGTCTTAAGTTTGTCTTAAGTTTTGGTCTTAAGTTAAACTTAAGTTAAACTTAAGTTAGGATTTTGTCTTAAGACCAAAACTTAAGACAAACTTAAGACAAAATCCTAACTTTACTACTCCTAAGTGCCTTTTGTGAACACCGAAAGTCGTAAAGTTAGGATTTTGTCTCAGATTACTTTTGTGAATCGGGACCACTTTTCCTAACTATTTAATAAAAATCAGACTTCACTGGGTATTTTTTGGGAAGTTTTATATTGCGCAAACTCGATCTGAAGGTATAATAATATTAATTACAGATTTGTAAAGCGTGACTTATCATCCCTAAGGGTGTCCAGGCACTGGGGGCCATCAGAGAGACTATGGGGGTCATTACGATGGCGATCGGAAAAGCAAGCCGACCGTCATGGTAGCGGGAAAAGACCGCCCGCACGGACCGCGGGAAAACCGCCGGTCGGATTACGATGCCCGCGGTAGAAATCCGACCGCGGCGGTCGGATCGCGGGCATTAACATTGCGGCGGTTGCTGCTGCCCGCAGCACCGCCGCGATGCTGAAAGGAGCATGTCCTGCATTTCCCTGTACTGCGTGGCAGGCACTGCACAGTGCCTGCCACCTGGCACAGGGAAATGTAGGGGGGGCCCACGGGTACCCCCCCAGTGCACCAACACCCCCCCCAAAATATTGGTACACAATCACCGCATGCCTTTCAATGGCGGTCTGACCACTGAGGAAAGGCTGGCTTCCGCCTGCATCATGATCCTGCCGGCGGACCCTGCTCTGCACCACCGACATTATCCCGGTCCTGATCCGCCTGCCAGGCGGGAGTGCGGAGGGCAACCAGCGGAAAAGCGGAGGTCGGAATTTCCCACCGCCGCGTTCACCACCGCCATCCTAATTTGACCGGCGGTTTTCTGGCTCGCGGTCACGGGTGGATGTCCACCGCCGACACAGCGGTCCCACCGCCGCCCGGGCTGTGGCCATCCACCCGCCATCATAATGACCCCCTAAGTGAGCTATTGCCCAGAGTCACATGATGCTGAGCTGAGCTGCCACTGGGAATCGAACCACGAGTCCCGCGCTTCGGAGTCAGACGCTCTGACCGCTGTATCAGAACCCTTTGCATGAGCACCAGATGCGTTACAAATGAACACATTCATTTTTGTCAGGCACAGGGAGACTGAGTGATTTGTCCAGAATCACAGGATGTTGAGCGTCCCTGCCGAGACTCGAACCCCGGTCCCCAGCTTCAAGGTTGACCACTCTAGCCATTAGGAGGCCTCCATTGAATTAGATATTTAATCAACATTAAAATAATTTTTAACCTATCGCAGTAGCATATCCCAAACTAGAGAAAGCAGAGTAATGTTTTTTTCTGAACTCTAATAATTCTCCTAGGACAGCTATAGCCCATTACTGTTAAAATAGTTTTTGGGGCCTAGTCATTGTAGGTACCTGCTAACACTACATTCTTGCATGTATTATTTTAAAATACAAGACCTACTTGGGCTAATGTATTTAGCATTTAAGTAGGATTCCTTTCTGTCAAAAAGGGCTATTTTGAAAAATCCAACTGTGTTTTTCAAAAAGCTGCTGAGTAATGCTCTATAGGTAAGCTAGAGTCCATGTTTTCTTTGTCAGCCTAGTGGATGGCACTAGATATGCTGCAATCTATTGTGACTTTTAACTTCTTCATGTTATTTGTGTATTTATTGTCCCATATATTATGGCCTTACTGAGAAAATCAATTAGAATGTTATCTTGTTTGAGGTGTCAGACCCCATACACTGGGAACAGGGAAGCATGGCCCCAGTGTGCAGAGTCCACAAACCAGAAGCATCAATCCAAGAAAATCAATCATTCTGGATTTATAAATCATGGCTAATCACCTGACAGGGTATTCAGGCGCTTGCAGGCCACGGAGTCTTATTCAAACAGCCAGGTATTGAGGGCCATCCGGAATTCCGGAAGTGAGGTGATAGTCTGGAGGTGCATGGGAAGGCTGTTCCAGGTCTTTGCTGTAATGTGGGAGAAGGAGCGTCCTCCACTTCTGCTTCGGTGGATGCCGGGGAGTGAGGGCAAGTGAAAGGGAGGTGAAGCGTAGTCTTCTCGATGGTTGGTGGAAGTGCAGGCAGTGATTAATGTAGGTGGGTTCTTGGTTGTGTAGAGTTTTGTGTGGGTGGGTCAGCAGCTTGAATAGGCATCTCTTCTGTATAGGGAGCCAGTGGAGTTTCCTAAGGTGGGATCGGATGTGGGTTTGTCGGGGAAGGCCGTGGATGAGTCTGGCTACGGAGTTCTTTATGGTCTGAAGTCTCTGTAGAAGGTGTGCGGCGATTCCTACATAGAGGGCATTGCCATAGTCCAGTTGGCTGGTGATGAGGGCTTGTGTCACGGTGCGCCTTGTGTGTAAGGGTAGCCACTTGAAAATCTTACTTATCATACACAGAGTGAGGAAGCAGGCGGAGGAGACAGCGTTGATCTGTGATTTCATGGTGAGCTTGTTGTCAAAGACGATTCTAAGATTTCTGGTGTGGTTGGAGGGAGTGGGTGCGGGTCATAGGTCTGATGGCCACCAGTGGTCAATACATGTGCTGCTGCTGTTGCCAAAGATCAGTTCTTCCATCTCATCTGTGGTCAGCTGCAGGTAATTGTTCTTTATCCATTTGTCATACATCTGTGGAAGTTAGTTCTGGTGGTGGTGAGGTCGTCGTTGAGTGAGAGGATGAGTTGGGTGTCATCTAGGTAGGAAATTATGTTGAGACCATGGGATCTGACGATGTTGGCCAGCGGGGTCACATATGTATTGAAGAGCATGAGGCTGAGGGAGTTGGGTTCAGAGGTGAAAGGTGGGAGGTTGATCCTCTGGGTTCCACCAGTGAGGAAGGAGGTGATCTGTCTGAGCATGTACCCTTGGATGCCGATGTAGTGGAATCTTTCAATCAGTGTGTGGTGGGATACGTTGCTGAAGGCTGCCGAGAGGTCCAGGAGGATCAAAGCTGATGTTTCTCCTTGGTTGAGGAGGATTCAGATGTCGTTGGTGGCTGCAATCAGGGCGGTTTTCGTGCAGTGATTGCTCCAGAAACTGGATTGGGAGGCGTCCAGTAGCCAGTTCTGTTCCAGATGTGTCATGAGTTGATTGTTAATGATCTTTTCCAGTACCTTAGCTGGGAATGGGATATGGGAGATTGGCCTGTAATTTTTGAGTTCGCTGGGGTCAGCGGAGGGTTTTTGAGTAGTGATCTGACTTTGCCATGTTTCAGGGCATCCGGAAATGTTGCTCTGGTGATCAGGGCCGGCTCTAGGGCGGTGTGACCGGTGCCACCGCACCGGGTGCTGGCTTCCTGGGGGCGCCCTGTTTGCAAGTTTATTATGTTTTTAAAGCACCTGCTTCTGTGTTCCTTTCCTCCAGCAATTACCAGGCCTCACAAAAATGTCAAGTTAACTCTTGTGATTAATGTTCTTCCTGGAGAGAGATTGGAGTATTGTATAGTTGATGTTTTGACTTATGTGAAGGTAGTGCAGAGGGTTAATATGCCTGCTGCAAAGAACGTGTACCATGTAGATTACAGAGTGCATATAATGTAAATAGATCAGCAGGTTATTGCTTTTAAAAGATACATCCTTTTGTTCCTTGCAATTGATTACTTAAAGTCCTAATATAGAACAATGAGGTATTAACTTTCATCATAGAGCTGCATACACACTGCAAAGTATACATTAGAGCATAGATTCATGTTGCAAAAAGGGTTACTTTGGGTAGAAATCGATTCTTTTTATTAAAGAAAACTCACAACTATGCAGTTTCTTTTTCGACTCTGAGTTTGTGCTTCTCCACACCAAGCACTCCTAAACTATACGGCCTACCAGTATGGATGACATGTGACTCCTACACTTTTAGTCCTTTGGCTTATGTAACATTTCCTATAAGCTGATTTACAAACCTATGTTTGATTGTCTCTGTGTAATGTGTGTGTGATGCAAAGTGCTCTGACATCCTTTACTGGTATGAGTGGCGCTAAATAACTAATTCAATGCATCTGAGAGAGAGTGGTTGTGGAGACTTGGTCACTGTTAAAGGGTGCTAGTGAGAGATACCCGTGGTGGATGTGGTCATTGGGGGGGGGGTGCCAACTAACATTGTCGCACTGGGCGCCACCAGCGCTAAAGCCGGCCCTGTTGGTGATAGAGGCATTGAGTAGGGTGGTGAGTTCCTGGACAATCCTTTGGTTTACAAGGTTGAAGATGTGGTGCAGGCATGGGTTTGTGGGCACCCCCGAGTGGATGGAATTCATGGTGGAGGTGGTGTCCTGGATGGAGAGGATGTCCCAGGTGATCAGTGTATTGTTTGAGTTGGTAACAGTGGTGACGTATCTGTCAAGGATGTCCGTAGGTGTGAGTTGGGGTTAGAAGTTACTGTATATGGCTGCAATCTTGTCATGGAAGAAGTGGGCGAGGTTGTCACACAGCTCTTTTGAGGGTGTGATGTTGTTTTTGCTAGCAGTCAGGTTGGAGAATTCCTTAACGATGTTGAAAAGTTCCTTGGTGTTGTTGGTGCTGGTTTCGATGCGTGCAGCAATGACCGTCTTCTTTGTTGCCCTCAGCAGGTGGTGGTAGAGGTTGAGGGAGGTCTTGGAGGCTGCCTTGTCAGAGGTGTCCTTGCTGGTGTGTCATCTTGTCTCCAACTGTTTGCTGTCTTGTTTCGCTGTTCTGACTTCTTGGGTGTACCAGCTGGCCTTTTTAGAGGATTTTCTCTGAATGTTGCTCTTGATTTGGACGATGCTGCCTGCGCAATTGGTGGTCCAGGTGTTAACGTTTTTTACTCCCTGTTTGAGGTTGGTGGCTGTAGCAGGGTTGGAGGTGTTGAGGGCGTTATCCTAGCTGGTCTTTGAGATTTTGTTCCATCTCCAGTGGGAGGCGTTGGTCATCTTGGGAGTGGCGTTAAGGGGGCTGGAGATGCTGAAGTGGATGATGGAGTGATTGGTCCATGTAAGTTCTGTGGCATGGCTGTATTTGACCGGGTTGCTGGAGGTGAAAATTGGGTCCAGCGTGTGTCCTGCGGTGTGTGTAGGGTCATGGATGATCTGGGTCAATCCAAGGCTGCTTATACTGTCGAGGAGGTATGCAATGTTTTTGTCACTGGGGTCATCGATGTGGAAATTTAGGTTGCCAAGGAAGTTGTAGTTCTTGGAGTCTAAGGCTAGGGGTGCAATGAAGTCTGCGATGGTCTTGCAGAAGCTGGAGCGACAGCATGGGGTAGGAATGTGAGGGTGTCTCTGATGGTTGTCTTGTCATCTGTGTGGAGCTTGAATTGATATGTTCCATGCTGGGGTGGTGTTGTCGGTGGTGGTGGTACACTGTTTGGCCTCTTTGTGAATGATTGCTGTTCCTCCTCCAGGCTTGTTTGTGCGGTCCTGGTGAGTGATTTTGTATCCATTGGGGATCGCTGTGGCAATGTCTGCAGAGGATGTGGGGATGAGCCAGGTCTCAGTGAGGAAGACTATGTCGGGTGTAAGGATGGTGATGAGGTCCAAGAATTCAGTGGAATGCTTGCATAGTGAGCATGTTATGAGAAGGGCACATACGAGTTGGTGTTTTGTTCAGGTGGTGTCTGTGGTGTGTTTGGGGTAGGGCTAGTCAGTGGGCTGGGGTGTGTGCAGTGGCAGGTGAATTGGCAGTGGGTGCAGGTGAAAGGTCCTACTGTGGAGCATGGGTCAGCGTGGTGGCAGTGTTTGTTTGAGGGTGTAGAGCTCGGCGATGGTGTATCTTTGGAGGCGGGAGGGCCAGGGGTCGTGGCGCTGGGATCAGTCCATGCACAGACAGCAGAGACGGGCTTAAAGAAAATGAGTGCAATGCAAAAAGTGGCACTTTCTCACATTTTCCGACTCCCAAACTTTTCTACATTGCCTCATAACTTTTCAGAGTTGCAAAGCCTGTGATTGTTCGAAACGGAGGATTTGGGACCACAAAAATCTTTTGTACATCCAGCACTTTACTTCCCATACATTCTAATGTGGTTTTGCAACAAACTATTTTTTTTTTTATAACTCTTTTGAAATTACCTTAACTCACAAGCGCAATTTATGTTATATTTCCAATGCATTTCGAAATATTCTGTATCCCATCTTCAAGGAAAATTCTTAATAAGCAAATGTAAATTTGAAGTCCCTTGTTTGCATTCCGGTGACACTCCTTCCCGTGACATGCAATTCCCTTTCAATTTCATTGGAGTTTTAAATTAAACCTTTTTTTCTGGGGGAGAATGACATATCAATTTAAACCTTTTATGGTTCAGTCTCTTGTAATATCATTAAGAGGGCTTTAACATGCAGCACCTTGCAGATCCTCCGTTCAGGATGCTGGCAATCATGTACCATGAAGGTGGAAAAGGAGGGCATTGGCTTACATGCATTGCAGACAATAATTACATCTCTCTGATCCCATACCATTGCAAACTATTTCAGAAAGACATCGGCCTCATTTAAGGTTAAAAACGAACAAAGGAAACCCTGTGGCCTCTCTGTTAGCTTATTCACACACATCCATCGTTTTAAGTCCACATCAATTATAACGGCAATTATTGTGAACAAATTAAATGCATATATTTAAAGCGCACCAACAACAAATGCAAAAATTCAAAACATTCTTGTTCCAGCTCCATCTATAATCCTGCTTACAAAGCAACATCGCTGCGTTTTACAGAAAGATGTTTGTTCATCCGTCAGTAAACAGTTTTTTTGTTGCAGTTTTATATAGCGCGAACTGGGGCGCTTTACATGAGCACCAGTTACGTTACACAGGACACATTCGTTTCTGGTAGGCAGGGGGGGGGGGGGCAGATTTACAATTAACTAACGCAGCACGGCGCAGCAAGTCATTTTGCTGCGCCATGCTGCGTTAGTTTGGAAAGCACAGGGATGCGACATATTTACAAGAATATGTCGCATCCTTGTGCTTCCCCTGCGCTGGCGTACAAACTGCAGCCATGCGCCGGCGCAGGCACCCTTGCACCATGGTGCAAGGATGCCTGCGTCGTGGGAGATTGTTTTTGTGCAGGAAGGGAACCTTCCTGCACAAAACAATCTCTACAACCATTTTCCTCTTTCAATGCGTGCTGCAGAATGCAGCACGCATTGAAAGAGAAAACGAGGAGAAATGAAAACATTTCTCCTCGGTGCGTCTCGCTACGCCACCTCTAGGGTGGCGTAGCTTTCAAACGCATCTCCAGAGTTACGATTTCTCGTAATTCTGGAGATGTGTCTTGTTCCATGGGTGTTGCGTGGGAACACCCACAGCAACACCCATGGAACGCCCCTTCACCGCAAAGTGCTGCGTGTGAAGGGGCCGTATTACAAGGAGAGGAAAAGTCACGCATGGTGGCTTTTCCTCTCCTTGTAAATATGGAGCAGCCCCCTGCGCCACCAGTACGTCACAAAAAGTGACGTACTGGTGGCGCAGGGGGCTTGTAAATCTGCCCAGGGGAGATTACGTGATTCACAGGATGTTTAGCCGCCGCCGAAACTCGAACCTGGTTCCCCGGTCTAAGGCCGACAGCTCTTGCCCTTGCGCCACATCTTCTACCACAAAATGTAGACAAATACAGGCGTTTCAGTGTATTGAGAATCTAGAAACAAGCTACCTCCTTCAGGACATAAAACTGTTGTAGCAAATATTGGTATGGCTGGGGCGATTAATGTGAGTACTAATCACCGGCCATGTTGTGGCTTTCTTCCTTTTTTGGTAGATCATGTATTTCACGTCACTAATCTCCCCTGACATGTAGAGCATCATTTATTATACATCCATCTTCTGCTATAATCTTTAGCCAATGAAAGTGGGTGATCCAGAGGAGACTGTCCTCCCTCTGCAGAACGCCCGCTGTCTCTCGGTGTGGGTGGGGATCACACAAGATGGAGCAGCATCCACACACCATCCTTTGAAAGCACGCCCATTACAAATATCCAAGCCTAATTGTGGTAGGAAAAAAATGCGCTATTCACAGTATAGATTAGATTAATAAATGGCGAACTTCCATGAATGATGTGCACAAGTTTTATCTGTTTGTGGACGGCAAACGATTGGTGTATGGATAGCTTCACAGGGGGAGTGTGCAGGGTTGTGTTAGTTTGTTCCTGGAATACTGATCATTCCTGTAACCCCCTTAATAAGTGCTCTCCTTTTGCGATTGTTTAAGGGCTCTGCTTTTGTGATTGCCTTTGTGATTAGGTGTAGCCACAATTGGCTTCTGCTGGCCGTGACTTGTAAATTGATACTGATCCAGCGCAATATTAGCCAACAGCTTTCATACACCATATACTCACTTGGGCCCATACATTCACACTACACTAATACTTACGCTGGGTGTCAGATGTACTCTTTTATCAAATTCCCTGCTACCAATTACCTTCTGATTGAAGAGTAATAACTTACCAATAGATCCTTTGCTAATTGGGAAGTTTAAAATGAGTGACATTCACTATAATACATAATCCTGAAATAATGACTGAGTCAGGAAGTTTTAAAATGTTTATCTAAAGTTTTAGCAGAGTAAATTACAGAAACACGGTACTTGATTGTAATACCCAAGAAAAAGCATAGAAATGATTTTTGCTAATCAATGACGGTGTTTAAAGGAAGGGAAGAAGATAGAGACAGCAGTGCAACTAAAGGTTGCAGTATAGTTACCTAAAATTCGAGAACCAAGCCCCTTGGCCAAGGAGTTGGAAAAGATAGGACCCAGGAAGGATGAAGAGCAAAGACCTCTTCCAGGATCAGGACAGGACCGGTAACCTCTCTACAACGACGCCTGCGCCGTTCCCCTCTCTGATACTCGACTTCTCCTCGATTCTCCCGTCTAATGGACTCCGCCGCCCCCTCCTCAGGACCTCTTCCGGACAGGAATTCAGTCAGCAACCGATCAGCTGGGCAGTCTGGAGTTAAGAGCGCTCTGGCAGTATGGACGCCTGTGCTTCGTGAACGCATGCTCTGACTAATTTACTAATGCTATATTCTATTATACCCTTCTACGCCCATGTACCTCCCCTTAATGTTGCTAACATTATGGGACCACTACTTCTGATTGGACAGGGACAGGGGGTGGATTCTCGCACCATGTCAATTTTGGCCTAAATTGTGAAGCCTATTGTTTTTAGCTTCCCGCCCCTTCAAATTAATACATTCACTTTATTTCCCACCCGTCTCACTTATACAGGAGAAAAGTAACAATTTGTCCGCCGGAAACATAGCGTACATCATCTTCGGCCAATGGGTCATGGCCTTGGGAGACGTCCAAGTTGACTTCACTTGGCAGGCATACAGGACACATGCGCAGAACCATCTGTCTCTCGAGTTTCAAGACACCAACCCAGGCCCAAGTTTACGAATTACTAAAAGTGCAAGAAGAAAATATTAAAATCACAAATAAAATGTTTCACTGTATACCCACTTTCCCTACTCTATTCCCATTTAATTATAATACTATCCTGCATTAGTAGCGTTAAGAAAACGACAATTTAATAATGACATGAGAGCAAGCTTAAGCATGTGAAAACATTTAGCGGCCATTTTAGTGCACACTGCGCAGAAGCAGAAGTTTCCCACCAAGCAAAGAAAGACGTCACACCATGTGATCAGGTTGCGACATGCGCAATGAAGACCCGCGCTTTTAGCGGCCATTTTGGTTTATAGACAAGCGTTATTCATTAGTAAAACACATAGGCAAGCGTCTATCCCTTTTGTGTTTGTGAATGCAAAGATTAGTATTGACAGTACAAGTTTAATAAATTAATACTATGAGGAGGATTGCATACAAGCAAGTTTCATTTTTGAAACCTTGCTCCATCAATACTCTGGAAGTGCACTTGCTAGCCATTTTCTCCTGAGGCAGAAAGGTATTGGTGCAAACAAAAAAATAAACAGAGAAAGGCCTACCTTCTGTACTTTCATCTATTTACACTCCACCAGACTGTAGGCAGCAAATAGGCAGGGCTTGTGGGAGAGTGACTGTGTCAAGAGGTCAACTCTGTGATGGCGCTGGGGGTCATTGAAAAAGCTGCACCTCTCCATTTAGTGCTCAGATTACAAATGCATTTTCGTCATAAGTCTACAATGGGAAACCATGAAACTAGCCCTTAATGTAAAACTATACCGTTAAATGAATGGATGTGGCTTACTTGAGTTACCACAACATACCAATTCAATTTCTCACAATCTGGGGCAGGCCTTAAACTTATTTCTAGGGACCTTCATTCACCTATACATCTATAACAGTGGTATCTGTTACAGACCTGTTGAGGGATTTATGTAGTAACATTAAAAATGCAAACATTACAAGATAAATTTTTTTCAGTACAAACCAATTGTAATGTTTGAAAAGGATTCATCATTGCAATAGAAGTGATGGGAGCCTGTCTAAGGCAATGGAAGAGGTTCAAAACTTCAAAGATACACTTCCAGCTGCCCTTATGGGCCGTTGTATCAGGGGTTCTCCTGGACCACGAGTGTACTAGGTTGACCTGCAAGTGGACTTTTTACCTTATGCAAAAGTTATTATCTGACTTAGGGAAGATTTCCTGGAGCTCAGTCACTCCACTGGATATGGTTGCAGACAGTGCTCGAGATAGGTTTTGAAGACTCCAGTGATCTCACTGGGAGGTGAGAGTGAAACAGGTTTGTGGTGATAAAACAGCTCCCAGTGGGAGAAGAGTGTTTGCAGAAACTTAGGCCGGGTGGGTATTCGTCGCTGATGCACATATATTGCTCGCGGACAGACGTTTCTTGGTTGGTTCTCATAATCTGCCATGTCCAGATTTTAAGATTGCAATACACATGAAACTTAACTGTTCATATTGCTGTAGCGTCCAAAGCTATAATTTGTTAATCCTGAAAGGTTCATTTAATCTCACGCTGCATTATATTAACCTATTTTGCTACGCTTTGTGCTTTTATCTATGAATTGAATTTAATTCTTTAAGTGTTGTTGGCTGCTATTCTTATACCTTTCCGCATTTTCTGAGTGTGTTATACTCAGCTACTTGCTACTTTGCACTTTACGGGGCTTGTTCGTACCCGGGTGGCCATTTTGTTTTGCCACGCGCTCCTTCCGGTCAGCGCTCTAGTCGCTGCACGCCGTCCTGCCTCCAACCCTACTTAATGGCCCCAGAACGGACGTGCACAGCGGGCGCGCCGATGGCGTGCCAAAGGCGTGCCTAAGGCAAGCCCGTCTGCGCCCGTCTGCGCCCGAACGGGTCCAGGGGCCACGACCCCTGGTCCGACTAAGAGGAATATAATGAGTTACTCCTACAAACAGCTTCTGGAGCACCGTAGTATGCCGCTCCCTGAATGCACTTTACTCAATCTTGAGAGAACCTGCACTAATTGTACATGCTGCAGCTTTGCATTTAAAGCAGGGACACACAGGGAACACAGCACTTTAACTACTACTACCTTTACCAATGCACAGGAAAATTCTTTTCTAAAATGCAGTACTTTACTCAATAAGGAATTTACCTTTTTTAATATTAACTGTTGCTCGCTTCCTAAGCATAAGGCGGCCATCTTTGATCTCTTGATAAGTGAGCAGCCAGATGCTATTTTCCTCACTGAAACATGGCTGCACAAGAGCTCTGGCCCTGACGTAGCTATAGCTTTGCCGTCTAACTACGCTATAGTTAGGAAAGACAGGGAATTTAAGACGGGGGGAGGCATTGTGGTAATTTATAATAACTCCTACATGTGCAAATTTGAAGATTTGCCCTTTACGGGCTGTGAGGCTGCCTTATTTAAACTTGCCTTGACCCCCCAGTTTACCTTCTCGGGCATATTGGTCTATCGCCCCCCTGGGCCGTCTGGACCATGGGCTTTATCGTTTCCTGATCTGATCACCCCCACCTTCTTGATGCCGCCAACTTCACCATCCTGGGCGATTTGAACCTTCATTTTGATGACCCAATATGTGCAAATAGCACTACACTTATCTCCGACCTGGCAGCAATGAATATTCTGCTCTGTAATTCGGGTTCTACCCATGTGGCTGGTCATTTACTGGACCCTACTTTTTCTAATTTACTCAATATCCACTGCCCCCCAGCTCTTCCACTGCACTGGTCTGATCACTTTTTGGTCGACTTTCGGTTCAAAAAAGATCTTTTGAGCTCATCTGTAGCCGCACTTGGTACCAAGTCCAAAACGAGAAATTGGGGAAAACTGGATATTGAAGTTCTTAATAAGCTTTTATCTAAGAATGCCCCTATCATCAATCAAATGTCTATGGTTGATTTGGATGCCATCCAAAATTAGATTTTAAAATCCATCGATGCTTGTCTTCCGCCTTCTATTAAGAGGGTGAAAATCACCGTCCCCCTGCCCCTTGGTTTACTGAGAGGTTAAAAACTGAGAAAACTAAATGTAAAGCTTTGGAAAGACGCTGGAGGAAGAACTATGCGCCCGAAACCAAACTCACATATAAAATGGCAAAAAGAGACTACCACTCCCTCTGTAAAATTGCTCGAGCTGAATATGTTTCCGCTACCATTTTTAATGCGCATAACTGCTCTAAGACCTTGTTTAAGTTGGTTAAAGAACTGTCTGGTTCAGCAAGTCAGTCCAACCCCCATCCTTAATGAATCGCAATGTGAGGATCTTGCTAAGTTTTTCTTAGTAAAGTTGAAAAAATATACTCTGCACTGAGTGATATTAAGCCAGCTAACACCACACAGCAAACCAAGACCTCTCCCCAAGCAATTAGAATCACTGAACATGTGGACTGCAAGATCACTGAATCCACCAATAAACTGGAAACTTGGTCGCTTCTAGACATGAATTCCTTTAAGCGGCTCTTAGACAGTCTTAAATCCGGCTCTCCCAGTGATCTCCTCCCCATCTCCGTGCTGCAGCAGCTTGAGTTGCCCTCTCTTATGTTAATCATGGAGCTTCTTAATGCCTCCTTACAGGAAGCAATAGTCCCGCCAGAATGGAAACATGCTATGGTCCTTCCACTTTTAAAGAAGGCCACTGCTGATCATGCGCAACCCTCTAATTTTCAGCCTATTTCTTTACTTCCGGCTTTTTCCAAAATTCTGGAAAAACACATTAATTTACAGCTGTTCCACCTTGTTGAGTCTCAAAACTTCTTGCATCCCTCACAATCTGGCTTCAGAGCAGGTTTCTCGACCAAAACTACTCTTCTTGGAGTCACGGAAATGTTGCGGCACCGTTGGGATACTGGGGATACGTAGGCCCTTATATTACTTGATTTGAGTGCCGCTTTTGACACGGTGTCTCACACCGTGTTACTGAAAGCCTTGCACTCGCTGGGCATTGATAGTTCGGCACTCAATTGGCTTGTCTCTTTTCTGGCCGACCGTACGCTCCAGGTCTTTTCTTCCACGGCGAGTTCCAAAACTCCCTCATCGCCTTATGGGGTTCCTCAGGGCTCCATCCTTAGCCCTCTATTGTTCAATGTCTACATTAGGCCTCTGGCGGCGAATGCCGAAGAGGCTGGGCTGTCCCTATTCTCCTACGCGGACGACACCCAGATAATCTTTTCTCTTTCTGCTGAGAGGGTGTCTAAGTCATCGGCTCTCCAGTCCGGGTTGAGAAAAATTGCATCTTGGATGCAAGCCAACTTGCTCAAACTTAATGGTGAAAAGACGGAAGTCTTGATTTTGGGGAAAAATAGAGATCTCTGGGGTCCCCAAAACTGGCCTTCTGAAATGGGTGCTCTACCTCAGCCTACTCATCAAGTCCGTAATCTAGGCTTTATCATTGATGATCAGTTATCAATGAAGCAACAAGCTGTGAAGGTGGCCTCGACCTGCTTCACCATCCTCAAATGGCTTAAGAAAATCCTTTAGATGCTGCCCTGTTCTACTCAGAGAACCGTAGTCCAGGCTCTTGTCACTTCTATCGATACAAAAGGGGATGATGGACGGAACGTTTGAGCCAATCAAACACTCACCCCCAGTCAACTGATCTGGGTTTAATCCATCATCATTCTTTAGCTCACTCCACCACCCCAGTTCAGACATGGCCATATGCAAATCAGTCTGACCCTGTGCCTCATGGGAACAGTCCAGCCCGAACTGCCAAGCCATGTCTTCCCTGGACCGGAAACAAGCATCCTAGGACCGGTTTCTGGCATTTCAGCCGTCATCAGCCAGGCTTGCTTGAATCCAGTGGCAAAGTGAGCAAGGGACCCACGTCTGGGCATACCCCCGCCAACTTAGGGCGACCAAAGCGATACAAAAGGGGATGATGGACGGAACGTTTGAGCCAATCAAACACTCACCCCCAGTCAACTGATCTGGGTTTAATCCATCATCATTCTTTAGCTCACTCCACCACCCCAGTTCAGACATGGCCATATGCAAATCAGTCTGACCCTGTGCCTCATGGGAACAGTCCAGCCCGAACTGCCAAGCCATGTCTTCCCTGGACCGGAAACAAGCATCCTAGGACCGGTTTCTGGCATTTCAGCCGTCATCAGCCAGGCTTGCTTGAATCCAGTGGCAAAGTGAGCAAGGGACCCACGTCTGGGCATACCCCCGCCAACTTAGGGCGACCAAAGCGATACAAAAGGGGATGATGGACGGAACGTTTGAGCCAATCAAACACTCACCCCCAGTCAACTGATCTGGGTTTAATCCATCATCATTCTTTAGCTCACTCCACCACCCCAGTTCAGACATGGCCATATGCAAATCAGTCTGACCCTGTGCCTCATGGGAACAGTCCAGCCCGAACTGCCAAGCCATGTCTTCCCTGGACCGGAAACAAGCATCCTAGGACCGGTTTCTGGCATTTCAGCCGTCATCAGCCAGGCTTGCTTGAATCCAGTGGCAAAGTGAGCAAGGGACCCACGTCTGGGCATACCCCCGCCAACTTAGGGCGACCAAAGCGATACAAAGGGGATGATGGACGGAACGTTTGAGCCAATCAAACACTCACCCCCAGTCAACTGATCTGGGTTTAATCCATCATCATTCTTTAGCTCACTCCACCACCCCAGTTCAGACATGGCCATATGCAAATCAGTCTGACCCTGTGCCTCATGGGAACAGTCCAGCCCGAACTGCCAAGCCATGTCTTCCCTGGACCGGAAACAAGCATCCTAGGACCGGTTTCTGGCATTTCAGCCGTCATCAGCCAGGCTTGCTTGAATCCAGTGGCAAAGTGAGCAAGGGACCCACGTCTGGGCATACCCCCGCCAACTTAGGGCGACCAAAGCGATACAAAAGGGGATGATGGACGGAACGTTTGAGCCAATCAAACACTCACCCCCAGTCAACTGATCTGGGTTTAATCCATCATCATTCTTTAGCTCACTCCACCACCCCAGTTCAGACATGGCCATATGCAAATCAGTCTGACCCTGTGCCTCATGGGAACAGTCCAGCCCGAACTGCCAAGCCATGTCTTCCCTGGACCGGAAACAAGCATCCTAGGACCGGTTTCTGGCATTTCAGCCGTCATCAGCCAGGCTTGCTTGAATCCAGTGGCAAAGTGAGCAAGGGACCCACGTCTGGGCATACCCCGCCAACTTAGGGCGACCAAAGCGATACAAAAGGGGATGATGGACGGAACGTTTGAGCCAATCAAACACTCACCCCCAGTCAACTGATCTGGGTTTAATCCATCATCATTCTTTAGCTCACTCCACCACCCCAGTTCAGACATGGCCATATGCAAATCAGTCTGACCCTGTGCCTCATGGGAACAGTCCAGCCCGAACTGCCAAGCCATGTCTTCCCTGGACCGGAAACAAGCATCCTAGGACCGGTTTCTGGCATTTCAGCCGTCATCAGCCAGGCTTGCTTGAATCCAGTGGCAAAGTGAGCAAGGGACCCACGTCTGGGCATACCCCCGCCAACTTAGGGCGACCAAAGCGATACAAAAGGGGATGATGGACGGAACGTTTGAGCCAATCAAACACTCACCCCCAGTCAACTGATCTGGGTTTAATCCATCATCATTCTTTAGCTCACTCCACCACCCCAGTTCAGACATGGCCATATGCAAATCAGTCTGACCCTGTGCCTCATGGGAACAGTCCAGCCCGAACTGCCAAGCCATGTCTTCCCTGGACCGGAAACAAGCATCCTAGGACCGGTTTCTGGCATTTCAGCCGTCATCAGCCAGGCTTGCTTGAATCCAGTGGCAAAGTGAGCAAGGGACCCACGTCTGGGCATACCCCCGCCAACTTAGGGCGACCAAAGCGATACAAAAGGGGATGATGGACGGAACGTTTGAGCCAATCAAACACTCACCCCCAGTCAACTGATCTGGGTTTAATCCATCATCATTCTTTAGCTCACTCCACCACCCCAGTTCAGACATGGCCATATGCAAATCAGTCTGACCCTGTGCCTCATGGGAACAGTCCAGCCCGAACTGCCAAGCCATGTCTTCCCTGGACCGGAAACAAGCATCCTAGGACCGGTTTCTGGCATTTCAGCCGTCATCAGCCAGGCTTGCTTGAATCCAGTGGCAAAGTGAGCAAGGGACCCACGTCTGGGCATACCCCCGCCAACTTAGGGCGACCAAAGCGATACAAAAGGGGATGATGGACGGAACGTTTGAGCCAATCAAACACTCACCCCAGTCAACTGATCTGGGTTTAATCCATCATCATTCTTTAGCTCACTCCACCACCCCAGTTCAGACATGGCCATATGCAAATCAGTCTGACCCTGTGCCTCATGGGAACAGTCCAGCCCGAACTGCCAAGCCATGTCTTCCCTGGACCGGAAACAAGCATCCTAGGACCGGTTTCTGGCATTTAAGCCGTCATCAGCCAGGCTTGCTTGAATCCAGTGGCAAAGTGAGCAAGGGACCCACGTCTGGGCATACCCCCGCCAACTTAGGGCGACCAAAGCGATACAAAAGGGGATGATGGACGGAACGTTTGAGCCAATCAAACACTCACCCCCAGTCAACTGATCTGGGTTTAATCCATCATCATTCTTTAGCTCACTCCACCACCCCAGTTCAGACATGGCCATATGCAAATCAGTCTGACCCTGTGCCTCATGGGAACAGTCCAGCCCGAACTGCCAAGCCATGTCTTCCCTGGACCGGAAACAAGCATCCTAGGACCGGTTTCTGGCATTTCAGCCGTCATCAGCCAGGCTTGCTTGAATCCAGTGGCAAAGTGAGCAAGGGACACACGTCTGGGCATACCCCCGCCAACTTAGGGCGACCAAAGCGATACAAAAGGGGATGATGGACGGAACGTTTGAGCCAATCAAACACTCACCCCCAGTCAACTGATCTGGGTTTAATCCATCATCATTCTTCTTTAGCTCACTCCACCACCCCAGTTCAGACATGGCCATATGCAAATCAGTCTGACCCTGTGCCTCATGGGAACAGTCCAGCCCGAACTGCCAAGCCATGTCTTCCCTGGACCGGAAACAAGCATCCTAGGACCGGTTTCTGGCATTTCAGCCGTCATCAGCCAGGCTTGCTTGAATCCAGTGGCAAAGTGAGCAAGGGACCCACGTCTGGGCATACCCCCGCCAACTTAGGGCGACCAAAGCGATACAAAAGGGGATGATGGACGGAACGTTTGAGCCAATCAAACACTCACCCCCAGTCAACTGATCTGGGTTTAATCCATCATCATTCTTTAGCTCACTCCACCACCCCAGTTCAGACATGGCCATATGCAAATCAGTCTGACCCTGTGCCTCATGGGAACAGTCCAGCCCGAACTGCCAAGCCATGTCTTCCCTGGACCGGAAACAAGCATCCTAGGACCGGTTTCTGGCATTTCAGCCGTCATCAGCCAGGCTTGCTTGAATCCAGTGGCAAAGTGAGCAAGGGACCCACGTCTGGGCATACCCCCGCCAACTTAGGGCGACCAAAGCGATACAAAAGGGGATGATGGACGGAACGTTTGAGCCAATCAAACACTCACCCCCAGTCAACTGATCTGGGTTTAATCCATCATCATTCTTTAGCTCACTCCACCACCCCAGTTCAGACATGGCCATATGCAAATCAGTCTGACCCTGTGCCTCATGGGAACAGTCCAGCCCGAACTGCCAAGCCATGTCTTCCCTGGACCGGAAACAAGCATCCTAGGACCGGTTTCTGGCATTTCAGCCGTCATCAGCCAGGCTTGCTTGAATCCAGTGGCAAAGTGAGCAAGGGACCCACGTCTGGGCATACCCCCGCCAACTTAGGGCGACCAAAGCGATACAAAAGGGGATGATGGACGGAACGTTTGAGCCAATCAAACACTCACCCCCAGTCAACTGATCTGGGTTTAATCCATCATCATTCTTTAGCTCACTCCACCACCCCAGTTCAGACATGGCCATATGCAAATCAGTCTGACCCTGTGCCTCATGGGAACAGTCCAGCCCGAACTGCCAAGCCATGTCTTCCCTGGACCGGAAACAAGCATCCTAGGACCGGTTTCTGGCATTTCAGCCGTCATCAGCCAGGCTTGCTTGAATCCAGTGGCAAAGTGAGCAAGGGACCCACGTCTGGGCATACCCCCGCCAACTTAGGGCGACCAAAGCGATACAAAAGGGGATGATGGACGGAACGTTTGAGCCAATCAAACACTCACCCCCAGTCAACTGATCTGGGTTTAATCCATCATCATTCTTTAGCTCACTCCACCACCCCAGTTCAGACATGGCCATATGCAAATCAGTCTGACCCTGTGCCTCATGGGAACAGTCCAGCCCGAACTGCCAAGCCATGTCTTCCCTGGACCGGAAACAAGCATCCTAGGACCGGTTTCTGGCATTTCAGCCGTCATCAGCCAGGCTTGCTTGAATCCAGTGGCAAAGTGAGCAAGGGACCCACGTCTGGGCATACCCCCGCCAACTTAGGGCGACCAAAGCGATACAAAAGGGGATGATGGACGGAACGTTTGAGCCAATCAAACACTCACCCCCAGTCAACTGATCTGGGTTTAATCCATCATCATTCTTTAGCTCACTCCACCACCCCAGTTCAGACATGGCCATATGCAAATCAGTCTGACCCTGTGCCTCATGGGAACAGTCCAGCCCGAACTGCCAAGCCATGTCTTCCCTGGACCGGAAACAAGCATCCTAGGACCGGTTTCTGGCATTTCAGCCGTCATCAGCCAGGCTTGCTTGAATCCAGTGGCAAAGTGAGCAAGGGACCCACGTCTGGGCATACCCCCGCCAACTTAGGGCGACCAAAGCGATACAAAAGGGGATGATGGACGGAACGTTTGAGCCAATCAAACACTCACCCCCAGTCAACTGATCTGGGTTTAATCCATCATCATTCTTTAGCTCACTCCACCACCCCAGTTCAGACATGGCCATATGCAAATCAGTCTGACCCTGTGCCTCATGGGAACAGTCCAGCCCGAACTGCCAAGCCATGTCTTCCCTGGACCGGAAACAAGCATCCTAGGACCGGTTTCTGGCATTTCAGCCGTCATCAGCCAGGCTTGCTTGAATCCAGTGGCAAAGTGAGCAAGGGACCCACGTCTGGGCATACCCCCGCCAACTTAGGGCGACCAAAGCGATACAAAAGGGGATGATGGACGGAACGTTTGAGCCAATCAAACACTCACCCCCAGTCAACTGATCTGGGTTTAATCCATCATCATTCTTTAGCTCACTCCACCACCCCAGTTCAGACATGGCCATATGCAAATCAGTCTGACCCTGTGCCTCATGGGAACAGTCCAGCCCGAACTGCCAAGCCATGTCTTCCCTGGACCGGAAACAAGCATCCTAGGACCGGTTTCTGGCATTTCAGCCGTCATCAGCCAGGCTTGCTTGAATCCAGTGGCAAAGTGAGCAAGGGACCCACGTCTGGGCATACCCCCGCCAACTTAGGGCGACCAAAGCGATACAAAAGGGGATGATGGACGGAACGTTTGAGCCAATCAAACACTCACCCCCAGTCAACTGATCTGGGTTTAATCCATCATCATTCTTTAGCTCACTCCACCACCCCAGTTCAGACATGGCCATATGCAAATCAGTCTGACCCTGTGCCTCATGGGAACAGTCCAGCCCGAACTGCCAAGCCATGTCTTCCCTGGACCGGAAACAAGCATCCTAGGACCGGTTTCTGGCATTTCAGCCGTCATCAGCCAGGCTTGCTTGAATCCAGTGGCAAAGTGAGCAAGGGACCCACGTCTGGGCATACCCCCGCCAACTTAGGGCGACCAAAGCGATACAAAAGGGGATGATGGACGGAACGTTTGAGCCAATCAAACACTCACCCCCAGTCAACTGATCTGGGTTTAATCCATCATCATTCTTTAGCTCACTCCACCACCCCAGTTCAGACATGGCCATATGCAAATCAGTCTGACCCTGTGCCTCATGGGAACAGTCCAGCCCGAACTGCCAAGCCATGTCTTCCCTGGACCGGAAACAAGCATCCTAGGACCGGTTTCTGGCATTTCAGCCGTCATCAGCCAGGCTTGCTTGAATCCAGTGGCAAAGTGAGCAAGGGACCCACGTCTGGGCATACCCCCGCCAACTTAGGGCGACCAAAGCGATACAAAAGGGGATGATGGACGGAACGTTTGAGCCAATCAAACACTCACCCCCAGTCAACTGATCTGGGTTTAATCCATCATCATTCTTTAGCTCACTCCACCACCCCAGTTCAGACATGGCCATATGCAAATCAGTCTGACCCTGTGCCTCATGGGAACAGTCCAGCCCGAACTGCCAAGCCATGTCTTCCCTGGACCGGAAACAAGCATCCTAGGACCGGTTTCTGGCATTTCAGCCGTCATCAGCCAGGCTTGCTTGAATCCAGTGGCAAAGTGAGCAAGGGACCCACGTCTGGGCATACCCCCGCCAACTTAGGGCGACCAAAGCGATACAAAAGGGGATGATGGACGGAACGTTTGAGCCAATCAAACACTCACCCCCAGTCAACTGATCTGGGTTTAATCCATCATCATTCTTTAGCTCACTCCACCACCCCAGTTCAGACATGGCCATATGCAAATCAGTCTGACCCTGTGCCTCATGGGAACAGTCCAGCCCGAACTGCCAAGCCATGTCTTCCCTGGACCGGAAACAAGCATCCTAGGACCGGTTTCTGGCATTTCAGCCGTCATCAGCCAGGCTTGCTTGAATCCAGTGGCAAAGTGAGCAAGGGACCCACGTCTGGGCATACCCCCGCCAACTTAGGGCGACCAAAGCGATACAAAAGGGGATGATGGACGGAACGTTTGAGCCAATCAAACACTCACCCCCAGTCAACTGATCTGGGTTTAATCCATCATCATTCTTTAGCTCACTCCACCACCCCAGTTCAGACATGGCCATATGCAAATCAGTCTGACCCTGTGCCTCATGGGAACAGTCCAGCCCGAACTGCCAAGCCATGTCTTCCCTGGACCGGAAACAAGCATCCTAGGACCGGTTTCTGGCATTTCAGCCGTCATCAGCCAGGCTTGCTTGAATCCAGTGGCAAAGTGAGCAAGGGACCCACGTCTGGGCATACCCCCGCCAACTTAGGGCGACCAAAGCGATACAAAAGGGGATGATGGACGGAACGTTTGAGCCAATCAAACACTCACCCCCAGTCAACTGATCTGGGTTTAATCCATCATCATTCTTTAGCTCACTCCACCACCCCAGTTCAGACATGGCCATATGCAAATCAGTCTGACCCTGTGCCTCATGGGAACAGTCCAGCCCGAACTGCCAAGCCATGTCTTCCCTGGACCGGAAACAAGCATCCTAGGACCGGTTTCTGGCATTTCAGCCGTCATCAGCCAGGCTTGCTTGAATCCAGTGGCAAAGTGAGCAAGGGACCCACGTCTGGGCATACCCCCGCCAACTTAGGGCGACCAAAGCGATACAAAAGAATGATGATGGATTAAACCCAGATCAGTTGACTGGGGGTGAGTGTTTGATTGGCTCAAGCGTTCCGTCCATCGTCCCCTTTTGTATCGTCTTGTCACTTCTAGACTGGACTACGGCAACATTCTGTATCTAGGGGTTAATAAGGATGTGACACGTAAATTGCAGGCGGTGCAGAATGCAGCCGCTAGACTGCTTTGCCAGGTTCCCAGAACGGCCTCTATCTCTGGTTCTCTTCGTGATCTCCATTGGCTCAGGGTAGAGAATCATATTAAATTCAAAGCCCTGAGCTATATGTTTAAGATCAAATCTGGCATGGCACCTCAGTACCTGCATGCTTTAGTCCACCCTTACTTACCTTCGCGCCTTCTTCGTTCCTCTACTCAGGCTAAACTTTTGGTCCCGAGGACCAGATTGTCGCGAATGGGTGGTCGATCTTTTGCTTGTCTAGGTCCCTCCCTGTGGAATTCTCTCCCCATGTCGCTTCGGAATGAAACTGTCTATGGGAATGTCCGCAAATGTTTGAAAACCTGGCTGTTTAATCAATAAATTATAATTATTTTTTTCTTTCTTTTCTTCTGTTCATCTCATGCTGGTGCCAGGAAACCCTTGGGTAACTGTGCGCCTTATAAAATTTAAAATAAAAAATAAAAATCCTAGGCCAGGTAACTAACATCCAAGAAGTGGACTAAAGCAAACCCACTGCAGAACAGATAGTTGCAGTAAGTAACTCTGAGTTTATCCCTAATTCTGCATTGGCCGTTTTGACATGAAATTAATGCTCTCTTAGGGGTCAGTAGTCCCAGCATGTGTATTACCACCCCATTGAGAGTAATTTCCTATGGAATGAAAAATTACTGAGGAAATGTGTGTTACTACAACTATTTCTGCAGGTAATTACCAGGCCATGTTCATGTACCTGTGAATATCTCTCCAAAAACCCGGAAAGCGTGCTAACACAGCATGCAAAGCTGCCTAATAAAACTGAGAACGACGCTTTCGTCCGGTAAATCCTGTTACTGGCACAAATATAAATTCTGCTACAGTGAGAACCTGAGGCCATACGATGGCGAGAATCACCTCATCACATGCATCATGCAAATTCCAGGTAGATCAAGTTCATAAAACACAAAGGGGAGAGGACGTGGCCTAACGGCTAGAGCGGTCGACCTCCAAGCTGGGGAACCATGCTCGAGTCTTGGCAGAGACTCTCAACTTCTTGCGATTCTGGGCAAATCACTTAGGGGCTTATTTATGAGCCCTTGCATCACTTTTTGAGACGCACCAGCGGCGTAAAAAATGCGCCATGCTGCGCCCTATTTACAAAGTGAAGCATCTAGGCAGATGCCTCACTTTGTAAACCCCTGCGCCACATTATACCTGCGCCAGATATAATGTATGCAGGGTGGGCGTTCCCTTGCAAAAAGCCTCGTAGAAGTGGCCCATTGAAATCTATGAGATTTCAGTGTGCCACTTCTTCTTTTTTTTTAAAGTTTAACAAGCTTTATTAACATAATTTGCAACATAAAACATAGGGCAAAATTGCAACAATATTTGAGAATAACCAACATATGAGATAAAAATATGCCAAAAAACATAGCAGAAAGCTGTTTACATTTTAGGGTTATATAGGAAGAGAGAGGGGAGGGGAAGAAAGGGGAGAGAAAAAATATACTCTGCAGCTAAGTATCAAATAACAATAAAATACTCATAAGAACAAAAAAGGAATATAGTTAATATATTTTTCCTATAAAACTTACAATGCTGAAAATTACTAAAGAGAAAAAAGTCAAAGAAGTAGAAAATCATGGAGGCTGGAAGTTTTCAGAGCGATTACAGGAGAGAAGAGTAATTGAGATCTTATTTAAATAAATAGTCAACGGTAACCAAAATAGGTCTCTATTTACATGTGGATTACAACAGAAGGCAAAAGCAATATCCAACCTATGATAGTGGCATACAGTGTTCCACCAAGACTTGACTGAGAGCTTATTTGAACATTTCCAAGTGAGTGTAATCTGTTGAAAAGCTAAGGCTAACATGAGGTCAAACAATCCTCGCTCATGAGACAATAACCCAAGTGACTCTGATAAACTTCCCATAACTAGAAGGGTGTTTGATAAAGGAATATGTACATTAAAAATAATCGCGATCCGGGACCAAATTTGTAACCAAAAAGAAGCTACATGGGAGCATGAAAACAGGAGGTGGTACAGGTCAGCCAAAGGGTGGTCACAGGACCAGCAGGATTTATTATTAGAGTGTGTGAATTTAGCAATGGAAGAGGGGGTAAGAAATAGTCTGTGTTAAAGAAAAAACATAGATTGAGTGCTAGATGCAGATCTAGAAATTTTTAATGATCTAGCCCATATTTTACTCCAAAATCAGTGCTCCATTTACAACCCAAATCCGGCTCCCATGCGAGCTCCATCTTAGTCTTAGGTCGCTTCGGATCAGCGGAATTAAATAATTTATAGATCAGGGAGGCCCTTGGGGATACCGGCAAAAGTCTAAGAAGTGGATCATGTGTAGATAAGGAATCATCAGGGGGAAGGGAATAAAAAACTGCCAGAATTACTTCCATGAGTAGCAAGAATGTGTGTAAAAATGAGCGAGGACACTTAATGGTGGCTTGGAATTGGGGAAAAGAACAATGAGAAAAACCATCAAACATGTCCTAAACCCAGATAATACCTTTAGATCTCCAAGAGAACCAAAATAAAGGCCTGTTGTTAATAATAAGAAGTCGATTATGCCAAAGTGGAGACCGCAAAAATGTGTTCCTAGAGATTATCTTTGGTTGACAATGAGGTTTTAACAGTGAGCAAGTATGCTTACATATCGGAAGAGATGTGAGATTGGTTTTGGCTGTAAAGGCGAGAATCTCCGGGATAGAGAAAGGGGATAATAAGCAGCGTTCAATGCTGACCCATAAAGGGGTGAGAGAGGAGACACCTGTATGGAGACAGTAAGAAGCTTGTTTAAGACAAAAAGCTTTATGATACAACCTAACATTTGGAAAATTCACACCTCCAGTAGATTTTAGTTGTCTAAGATGAGATAAAGAAATTCTGTATTTTTTAGCAGTCCACAAAAATGTGGAGAGACAGGAGTCAAGTTTTTTTAAATACATGGAGGGGATATGAACTGGAATCATTGAAAAGATATATAACATAATAGGAGTGACCATCATCTTGATAGAGTCAAGGCGTCCCCATCAGAAAAAGAGGATTCCAGGAGGAGAGTAGTTTGGATACACGATCAAGACTTTCTTTCATATTTATTTTAACCGAGTCTGAAATAAAATTAGTAAACCATAAACCTAGGTATTTAATTCTAGAGCTGCTCCAACGAAATCCAGTTGGGTCAAAGTGATGCTTAAAGCAAAATTTGGTTATAGGAAGAATTTCCGTTTTATCCGAATTGATTTTATAGCCCGATACCGCTGAAAAATCTGAAAATTCTTGTAATAACGGGGGGATAGAAATTTCTGGGTTTGATATAAAAAGTAAAATATCATCTGCATATGCAGAAAGCTTAAAGTGATGATCTCCATATAAGAACCCAGAAATAGAAGTATTATGGTGAATGTGAGTCAGAAAGGGTTTGAGGGATAAAATAAAAAGAAGAGGAGATAAGGGGCAACCTTGTCGAACACAGCAATGAAGTGAAAAACGTTTTGAAAGAAGACCATTAACTATGATTAAAGCAGTAGGTGTCGAATAAAGTAATGAGACAAGGGAAATGAATTTAGGTCCAAAACCATGCCATCGGAGTGCCTTAAATAAAAAAGACCAGTCAACTCTATCGAAAGCCTTTTCTGCATCAATAGAAACAGCAGCTAGGGAATAGGATAAAGTAGATGCCTTATTTAAAACATTGAAAAATAACCGAGAGTTATCAGAAGTTAATCTGCCCTTGACGAAACCGCATTGTTCTGGACCAATTAAATGGGGTAAGAGTGATTCAAGACGTAAAGCCAATAATTTAGCGAAAATGTTATAATCTACATTTATCAAGGATACAGGACAGTAATTTTTGCAGAATTTAGGATCTTTACCTTCCTTATGAATGAGACAAATAGAGGCTTCCAGGAAGGTACCACTCACCTTACCAGTATTGCTAAAGTATTGAAATAGATTAAAGAGTTTTGGGAGTAAGAGATTTGAAAAATGTAGATAGAATTCTACCGAAAATCCATCTGGACCAGGGTATTTATTTTTCTTTAGTGAGTTTAGAGAGCTAAAACTCCTGAAGTGATATGTCCGAATCTAGGAAGTTGAAATCAAGATCTGTGGATGAAGGGGGAGGAATACTGCTAAGATAAGAGTCAAAAGAGAGCTTGATGCGGGCATTTCTGGAGTATATAAGTTTTTATAGAAAGTTCTAAATTCATCTAGAATGTCTTGATCTTTGAAAAGATGCTGCCCATCTGTTGATTGAATAGTCTATCAGCACCCTCTCTTTCCTGGATTTGAGATAATTAGCTAAAATTGAACCAACCTTGTTACGACCCGCATAATACCTGGCACTACTACGAAGCAGAATAGAAGAAGCATTGTCAGTAGAGATCCTATTAAACTCCAGTTTTGCATTAACAAGCTTCTGTAGAGTGGAATCTGATGAGGAAGTATAAAATTGATGTTCTATGTGCTTGATTTTGGCTAGTTGGGCCTTATGTTGAGCAAGGGTGTGCTTCTTTTTTCTGGATACAAAATCAATGATGAAGCCTCGGGCAGTGACCTTAAATGAGTCCCACACCAAAGCAGGAGACACGGATGGATCCTCATTAAAAGAAAAGAATTCTTCCGCAAAGGAAACAAAGGAGGAGGGGGCGCTAGGTGGCACACGAGCAAAATGGCTGCACTGATGTGAGGCTTTTGCTGCTCGGCACCATCATCCTGTCATTTATCCTGCCCTTTAGAACTTAATTTGCTTTCCAAGACACCGTCGTGAAGGCTGAAAGTAAGTGCACCGGCGGAGCGAGTCTGAGACTGGTGGCATGTCGCTGAAGGCAATTGTGACTCTCCCTTAGTGCTGATGCCGGAGAGACCTAATCTGCCTGGAGCCCGTGTCGGGATCGGCTTGGCACTCAAGCGCCGCGGCGCCCCCATGGTCACTGGGCCCAACCTGGACGCGGCTGAGGACCGCGCTGCTGCGGCACAACAGGGGTGAGTGTTTCTGATACAGCCCCCAACGCGCAATTACCAGCACTCTTTCCGATTACGCGGTCTGCTCTGGAGTTACCTGAGGCCGCACACACCGCGTGCTGGGTGACCTAACTGCTGATCTCTCAGGTACCCTGACAGCCTGTGCAGCTGAGTGTGGAGGCCCCAACGGTGCTGCACCTCCCGGGTGGTAGCTGAATGAAGATAATTCTACGCTATTGCCGGACGGGCCCGGTGAGGCAGGCTTGGCGAAGTACAACGCGTAATTCTACTTTCCCTGCTCAACGCAGTGCGGACAAGCACTTGTCCTCCCTACTTCCAGATCAGACCTGCTTACCATCACCCCAGTGTCAGCCTCCATCGAGCCGTCAACCACTCTACATACATAATGGGGAAGGCAGACATTAAGCAGTCTCGGTTGACCTTCGAGACCAAAAAGGTTGGCCGCTCTCAGCAGGCGGGTACTGAGGGAGCCCGGGAGGAAACTACACAGAATGCGGCCCCCTCATAGGAGGAGGATATTAAGTCTCTACTATTGGAGGTGCGACAGAGTCTCACATCTATTGCAGAAAAAATGGACGCGATGAACAACAGGATGGACGCCATTGTCCACATGCTGGACGGACACGACGAACGCATTAAAGAATCAGAGCACCGCGTCTCAGAAGTGGAAGATAGCACCTCCAACATCCAAACTCATGTGGCGCAGATGGACAAGTTACTTAAAATCATCGCAGCAAAGAACTAAGACCTCGAAGCGTGTAGTCGGAGGAATAATATACTCGTTCTTGGTATTCCCGAGAGTACCAACACCGGCAGAATGGAATAATACATAGAAAGACTTCTGAAAGACACTATAGGGGCTGAATCCTTCTCCTCCCAATTCATAGTTGAAAGAGCACATCGCACTCTTGGTCCCAGGCCGCCTCCGGGAGGCACGCCGCGTCCCATAATTGCCCAGCTCCTAAATTACCGCAACCGCGATGTCGCTCTCAGGATGGCTTGGGAGAAACGTCAACTTGTCTTTGAAGGAACCAAGTTCACCATCTATCCGGACTTCACTACTGCGGTGCAGGAGGGACGGCGCAAGTTTAACCACGCCAAGCAAAAGATACGCCAAGCCCAGATTGATTACGCCCTTCTCTACCCGGCACGGCTTAGGATCACACATCAAGGCAAGCAATCTTTTTTCACCAACCCGCAGCAGGTGGACGACTTCCTGAAACGTCTCAAGCGCCAAAATAATTCATCTCCTACCCCGGACTCATATCCTGGAAAGACTTCTACAGCAGTGGACTGATCGTCTCCAAAGTCATGACATCAGGGGTTCATAGGCGCTGGGGATGCCCTGCCTTCGCCACAACAGACAAACTTGACATACTGCCACAACGGAATGTGACTTCTGCAGCCACCAGTCAGGCATGTGATGAATGAGGACTCCCTAACTCTTGTACCGACCGCCCTCGCCCTCGATGAGTATGGTCTTTCCATCGTCCTTCTACTCTAGGGGTGGGGAGGAGCAGTGCAAGTGCCTAGGAGTTCCCCCCAGAGGGCGTTCCCCCTTTGACTCTTGCTGCAGATTGGTATGCAGATATTTCTTGGGGTTCATGGTTTTTTTTGGGGGGGGGATTGTACTTTCTGGCATGTTTGGGATGCTTCAGTGGGAGGGGGAGGGAATGGGATTGTTTATGAATGTTTCCTTAGTACACGCAGCTTGCAGTGACAGACAATTGAAGTGTAGCTTATTTTTTCATGATACAGAAGTAGGGAAATCACACCACCGAACATTAGATTCTGCATCTCCACATGGCTAATTCATCACACCCCCAGCATCTACATGTCCTCTCCTGGAATGTTAGAGGGTTAGGAGACCCGAGGAAGAGGCGGAGGGTCTTGGCTTATTTGGATCGTCACCAGGCACAGATCGTGATGCTCCAAGAAACCCACCTCAATCCCCACCACCACAATACCTTTGCATCCAAATGGGCGGATCATAGAACATTCGCCTCTTATTCCTCATACTCTAGAGGGACAGCCATACTTATTAAAAAGAAAACTCCCTTTGTAGTGGCCGGGACAGCACAGGACCAGCAGGGTCGCTACTGCATTGTATGGGGTAGATTGGGTCCCACTTCGGTCACCTTAGCTTGCTGCTATGGCCCTAACATTGATTCCCCGGAATTCTTTGCCACGCTCTGGGGGAAAATCACTGAGATCGGTTCCACTCACATTATATGGGGAGGGGATTTCATCGTTGCCCTTAACCCTGCCGCAGACAGGTCCAACCCCTCCATGCACCATTACAATAGATCCCCAAAAATACTGCAAGATATAGTTACTGACAATGAGTTGATAGATGCTTGGCGTCATTTACATCCTCACACTGCCGAAGGTACACACTTCACGGCACACTCTGCCTCTTGGGCCAGATTGGATTATTGTCTCACTTCCCGGGGTCTTGGCCCGTCGATTAAGGCCGTCACGCAATTAGCGCGCACATATTCTGATCATTCACCTATACACTTACAGCTTTCCCCTCCAGGATATGATCTCCCAAGCAGCATCTGGAGACTATCGCCCCTTACGCTGCTTGACGCAGCCTTTCACGAAGAACTCGGGCAAGAAATTGCCGACTTTTTTCAGAGGAATCATGGCTCTGTCGAGAGTGTCACAACAATTTGGGAGCCCTTTAAGGTCACAATTCGAGGATTCTGTCTCTCCAAAAGCTGTGGAGTCTTACGGGACATCCAACATACTATACAAAAACTAGAAAAGGAACTTAAACGTATAGAGGATAGACTTTCTCGTGGAGCTGATTGACAAGCTCAAAGTGAGCTTCGAGAAAAGTTATCAGAGTACGCCAGCACAGCAGACCGGGAGACGAAATTCAGGGGGAAGTACTGGGTGGCCCGAAGGTATGGCGAGGGCGAACGCCCCGGAAGGGCTCTGGCAGAGACCATACATAAGCCTTGCTTCTCTAACTTTGTCCTGGAGGTTGAGGGTCCCGGGGAGGTGCTATACAGAGACACGGCCGATATACTTCACACATTTACTACACACTACTCTACGTTGTACACCTCGGGCAGGCGGGACGCCCTTGACCTCGATAGCTATCTCGCTGATGTGGCCCTGGGATGGCTGGGAGACTCGCAGAGGGAGTTTCTCTGTGCCCCATTTCAACTGGATGAAATACGGGAAGCAATTATGCACATGAAGCCTGGAAAGGCCCCCGGCCTAGATGGACTACCCATTGATTTCTATAAGGTATACATCGACCAACTAGCTCCCATTCTCCGTGAGATATATGAGGATTCCTTAGAGCAAGGCATGCTCCCCCCGTCCATGAGAGAGGCGCTCATCATCTCCTTACTTAAACCTGGGAAATCGGCAACCCACTGCGACTCATATTGACCATTATCCCTCATTAATTGTGACACCAAAATTTTAGCTAAGGTCCTTGCCAATAGGCTGAGCCTGCTCATGGAGAAGCTCGTCCTCCCTGACCAATCGGGATTCATCCCTGGGCGATCGACCACACATAACTTACGCACATTTTTCTCCATACTGCACAATGTTGATCCTGATTTGGCCCTGGCGGCTGTCTTTTTAGATGCCACCAAGGCCTTTGATTCTGTTAAATGGGATTATCTGCTGGGAATACCGCAGCGTATGGATTTCCCTCCATTGTTTCTTTTGTGGATCCGATTACTTTATCAACTCCCTACGGCTAAAGTCATGATCAATGGCCGACTGTCTCCAGCTTTCCCCATAACCAGAGGCACCGGGCAGGGATGCCCACTCTCCCCCCTGCTCTTTGCCCTTGCGATCGAGCCCTTGGCGGCTAATATCCGACAGCACCACCAGGACAAGGCATTGCGCTGCACCTTGCGCCAAATACTTATCTCCCTCTATGCTGATGACGTCAACCTATATGTACGGGACCCACAACACAACATAAACCCACTACTTTGTGAATTTATTGTCTTTGGGAAACTTTCTGGGATTCACATTAACTGGGGTAAGTCGCAAGTATTCCCTCTCACACCCGCTGCAACACAATTCCCCATGGACTTCCCACTGGAATGGTGTAGCTCCGACCTACGCTACCTGGGGATACGCATTTCTAGAGATCGGGAGGAATTAATGCGCCTCAACTATGGTATTGCTCTTGACCGTATTGCAAGCTGTGTCACCCGATGAATCTCCCTTCTGCTTTCCATGGCAGGCAGTGTCTCCCTAATAAAAATGGTCGTTCTTCCGCAGCTGCTATACTTATTCCTTAACATTCCATACCATCCAGGCAGACACCTCTTTAAGGCACAGCGTTCAGAAATGATCAGGTTGGTGTGGGGGGCAAACAGCCACGCCTACAGTGGAACATCCTTACTAGGCCCTACGCCTTGGGAGGCTTCGACGTACCAGACTTTGAATTATATTACACTTGCGCTCAGGCACATTATGCTCACTTTTGAAACTGCAGCAATGTGGAGGACTACAAAAGACAAGCGTCAGAATTAAGTACACACCTAGCCAAAAGACAATACCCACTTCGCACCATAAACAATGCCCAGAAACGAGCCCGCAATACCCATAGGTGGACCCTTTTGGAAACACATGCTAAACCTGAAAATTACCTCATCACATGTGTTACTACTTACACCACAGAATCCAACATGTTGAAAAGGGTGATTAACAAACACTGGAAAATACTTCAGATGGGAGAACGCTCCTTGAACAAACCGAGGTTCGCATTCAAACGCATCTCCAACATCAAAGACCTACTCATTAATACCAGACCTAAACAGATTACCCGATCAGCCTCTAACACATTATGGGGCCTTCCACCAGTAACAGGCCACTACCCTTGTGGACAATGTATAGTTTGCCCCCTTACACGAGCTACCAAGTCCATTCAACTCACCAACAATTGGACATGGACGCAGAACAAACACACTAACTGCAACACACGCAACTGTGTCTATCTTATCACGTGCCCCTGTCACCTGCAGTACATAGGTATGACTACCCGCCCCGTGAAAACGAGAATCACCGAACACAGGAGTAATTTCCGATGTAAGAAGACCAATACCAAAATGTGCGCTCACTACGTAAAACAGAATCACACACCCAACGATCTGCAATGGACCATCCTAGAAGCTTTCCCAAACATCACTAAAGAAGCATTGTTTAGGAAGGAACAATGTTGGGTTTTCAAACTGGGGGGGCATACCAGGGGTCTCAACGATGACATTCCATGGGCTGAACTGAACCACTAGGGTCTATTATCCCACCTATAGCCCTTTGAGGTGGTTTAACCCCGCCACTCCTTTACCCCGCCCTTCCACCTAGACAAGCAACTAGCACAGAGCTTAACATACCTGCTTCAGTAGCCAGCTATTAGCACCACTAATATCCCTGCCAAATGTGACAACACCCTAAGTTACCTCTCCAAACGTAATTACTGCTCATGGGTTGTCTACAATCTGACGCACCACTAAGTATTGAGCAATCCACCTCTTGAGCAACTCTGCCCGACAATCCATTTGGCTTTAATCACAATCCAACATCTGTTATGCGCACCCATAGTGTAGCGCTACACATGAGTCCATGGGCCTTTACGAGTGTCTCAATAAAGCTGACTCGATTCTCACAACCAAGATGGCCGCCGGAGTTAACTCTCTAGCCTTTCCACGCTCCTGACGTTCCTATAAATAGCCGGTACCCGGAAGCAAGCGTTACGGGGCCCAGAGCACAGGGTAGGAGAAAAGCAAGTCGCCAGCATCCCACTGTGAGTATTCTGAGACACGGAGGTTCCTGCTTTCCTGGTAAGCGAAGGCCACTGGCTCACAGGCCACTCACACTTATTATTTTCCGCAGCTACAGAGCAACAACATGCTCTGCCTCCCCCGCCAGCCCTAGGCTTGGGTTCTATGGTTGAGTACCTTCAGGCATGATTTCTTGCAAATAGTTGATGTCTTGTTTGTAATTTATTTTAACTGTCACAATGGCGCACGTTGCTCCGCTCGTTCAATAGCCGGCATTTCCGACTAGGCCACGTGCACATTGTACCGAACGCCTTTGTAACAAAAGCACACACCACGACGTTACTGGCATTCGCAGCTACAACAGCATCTGATCACAGTATTGCGGGCCTATCTGGCACCACCACCTAGCACCACTTGCTAACGTTGCCGAACAACTTCTTCTTAAACTATGAGCTCACACTACGACGCTACTGGCGTACTATGCCACAGCGGCAATTTTTCACAAATAGCGTGGGTACCGCCGGCTTACCATTTGGCACTACCACCGAATACACATGCACAGATTGCCGAGCATTATCTTGTGGTTTGTGGACATATAGCACGGCGTTATTGGCGCCTTTGCCATCTACGGCATTTGATAACTCTGTGCACTGACTAATGTAATGGACGCACGCTTCCACCATATGCCAACCCTGTTTCTTTAAAACGTTTTTGACTTCTGTTTTGGCGTCCGCATGCTATTACCTGTGAGTATCTGTGAGTTCTAGCAACACGCCCCGAGTCACGTATTACACGGCGTGAATCTCCATGGGGCACAAGAGGTCCCACCCCGGGTTCAGTAAATGCAGCCCCTTGTACTCGTTAACCAGGGAACTTAGCCTGCTATTATTTAGCTGCCAGTGTTAATAGTACATGTGATAATTTATGAGCATCTTCACTCCTCCTGGCAGGCCCTAAGATTCACTACAAGTGCACGATACCAACCAATCTGCACAAACTGCACAAGCATGTCTGACCATAGGTCTATTTCAACTGTTTTAACCATTACTTGTATCCATTGATGCTCTCCTTGTTTGCAAGTTTGTTTTTAATTATTGCTTGGTTGTCCCATCTTTTCCCTTTCTCCCCTTCTAACCAGGTCTACTTATTACCCCAGTACAAGCCTACTAGGGTATTCCCTGCCGTCTCTGGGTACTAGCCATAATAATAGCAGAACCAGACGGTTGTGCACCACTCACATTTTAGTTTTTTCCAGTCCTGACGAAGTGCCACTAGACCCGTTAGGGGCTAAAGAGGCACGAAACATGTTGACCCACTTCACTTTGGCAGCCCTTGAGGAACATTAAATCCACGTAAGGGCCCACACACTGTTTTTTAATCAGGCTCGAGCTACCTAAGCCAATAAACCAGACCAGAGTAGGACTGCTCCTGACCTATTTTATCTCACCTACCCGTGCACTACCTAGCCCTCACACCCGCACGCACCCAACGGCTTCTTCAAAAGATCTCCGACAAAGAGCCCCGTTTACGGGAGCCCGTCAGGCATTGCAGCGCCGGCCCGATGAGGAGCAAGGCCCAATGATGAAGCATGACATCCTCCGGGGTGTGTGAGGGCATCACGAAGAAAGACCTCCCTTTCCCCTCACGTCCAGTTAGGAACTGCACACCCTGCTGATTCTCACTTTTGGTTTCACCCACCCGCGTACATGCCACAGGTAGCAGCAGAACAATGGTTGGCAGATCCGGTCCCCCTTACATGCGTGATTTGTACCACCCCTCAGCCAAAAGACAAAACACCTACAACGATCACATGCACGGTTGACGCCTGGCTCTGCATTCTTAAATTACTGCAGGGCGCCCCGCTTTACTCTCCATTACTCCCACTGTCATACCATCCCCACATGCCATTACTGCAAGAGGCGTGATTTCTTAAACTACTGGAACAGACGAACATCGCGACTTGGGGGGATCTTTATCTCAATGGGTCATTCAAATCACTAGAGCAGATATTCCTCGATATTCAACCCTCTCCATTAGATGTGTTCCTCTATGTGCGACTCAGGAGTGGTATGCGACACATCTCCCCAACGTTCCCTCAGGAGCCCCCCACATTGGCCCCTCTACATTTGGTCTTACAGGCCACTTCGCCGGGACACGTCGTCTCCAGACTCTACCACACCATTCACACACAGCAGGAGATGGCTCCTTGCCCTTCACGCGATCACTGGAATACAGAGTTAGGTTTTGAGCTCACAGACGACCATTGGGCTTACTGCTGTTTACAAACGGATCAAATCTCGGCCAGCAGCAGACTCCGCATCACTCACTTCAAATGTTTGCATCGCTTATATCATACCCCTGTCAAAATGTACAAATACAAATTGAAAGACTCGGATCGATGTGATAGATGTGGCTCTGCTGGGGCAGATTTTCTTCATCTGGCCTGGAACTGCTCCGTGGTTAATGAGTATTGGAGACAGGTCTTTGAGGCTCTAGAGCAGATGACAGCACTTTCATTAGAGCCCTCCCCGCTAGTGGCCTTACTGGGATACACTGCATCAATAGCAAAACCCCTTCGACGCTTTCTGTCAATTGCTTTATTGATGGCTAAACGCCGTATCGCTTGCAGATGGGGCAGAGGCAGAGCGCCGAAGTTTAAGGACTGGCTCTCCGATCTGACATATTGTCAAGAACAATTGAGTAATTATGCAGAATTACTCCCCTCGAAGTTCCGACCTAGGGACATCTGGGATCCCCTCAAAACCTACCTTAATACACACCTCTAGACTACTCCTGATATCACTGCGGGTGAACCAGTGACATAGGAGTTTCACCGCCTACCTAAACTTCACCCTCACCCTCTTATGTATATTTCCGGATGTTCTAATGTCGAAATGTGGATACTGGGTCCTGGATCCTCACTGTGTTGACGTCAATTGTCTCTTCATTCCTACCACCGCTGTCACCGTGAATGGGGCTTCGATGACCGTAATACTTGCCTTACTCGGGGAGGTCTAAAGAAAACAACAGGGCTGGGGTGGCTATTTCCCTTTCATTATGAACTGCTTCTGTATGTACTGATTATCGTCTGTAGAATCAAAATGCACTGTTTGTCTATGGATGATTTTAATGTTGCAATGTTATGTAATTGAAAACCAATAAAAATAAATTTTAAAAAATAAAATAAAAAAGGAAGCAAAGGAGGAGGAAAAAGCTGGATCCGGTAAAAGGAAGCTATTAAATCTCCATCTAGAAGATTTGGGCTGCGGATTTAGCAAGTCAAAATCAGCAATCACTGGAGCATGATCTGAGATCAAAATAGGCTCAATCGAAAAAGAGTTTAGATTTTGAACTAAAGGTTTGGATAGGAAGATGTAATCCAATCGGGTTAAGGAACCATGTGGAGGGTAGAAAAAAGAAAATTCTGTTTGATCTGGATTACATAGTCTCCAGGCATCTACGAGGTGTGTCTGCGTAATTGCATTAGGAAATTGTTTGTGGGTTTTGTGAGGGATAAAACGTACTTGTGATTTACAGTCAATAAACGGGTCCATTACCTGGTTACAATCGCCCCCAAGGATAAAAAATTAATCTTTGTGTTGGATACACTTATTTGTAATCATAGGCCAGAAGGTATAATCCGGTTGGGTCGGACCATATACATTAAAGACAGTTAAAGAAATGTTATTGTTGATGAGTAGCTTAACCAAAATCCATCTCCCATCTGTGTCTATTTCTTGCGAAGTAACAGAACATTTCAACTTTTTATGGCACAAAATAATGACACCATTGTTTTTTGTAGTTGTAGGAGAAACAAGAACAGAACCAACCCAGTTGTGTTTAAGCTTAAGTGCCTCAATTTCTGACAAATGAGTTTCTTGTAATAAAACTAAATCTGGATTGTAAGAGGCTAAATGAGAGATAATTCTCTGCCTCTTTATAGGATTAATAAAACCTTTTACATTCCATGAGACAACTCTGAATGAAAAAAGATAACAATAAGTATGAAACAATAGAGCTGACAATAATGAAAGAGTATAGGAAAAGTAGTAGGTAAAGCAAGAATGAAGTAAGAAGATAAAGTAAGAGCCTTAGGATGCAGAGCAGAGATGGAAAAACAAGAAAGGGGAAGCGGGAGATAAAGATAGAGAAAAAAGAGGACAGTACATGTCAAAACAAATTGACGACTGCAATACATACCTTTCGGGGAGTACAAAACAGTAAAAAGGACTGGCGACAGACACTAAAGATAGCACAACCAGTGGAGGGAAATAACGTACCACATCAGGAAGCCAAACAAACAGAAAATGGGAGTATAGAGTAGGTCCAATGAACTGTAATAATAATAGAGAGAAAATATATAACTTAATAAGAAGATATCAACAATTAACAACCTGTAAAGGAAGTAAAAAGTAATGGTTAGAAGTAAGATAATATTGACCACAAGATAAAAAGTCAAGTATTAGAGGAAGGGCCAACAATTTCCATGTAAGCTGTAGAGTGAGAATTAATAAATTTCCGAAGGTCCGCAGGTTCTTCAAAAGTGGATGTGTGATTTTGGAAAGTCACTTTGAAGCGGCAGGGGTGAAACAAGCAATAGCGAGCTCCCATAGAGCGTAAGGCTGGTCGAAGATCAAGGAACTCCTTCCATCTCCTGGCAGTCACTGTAGACACATCCTGGGACAAAAATAATTTGGCTCCAGACCAGGATAACTGTTTTTTAATTTTTGCAGCATTCAAAACTTGAAGAAGATCAGTGAACTGCAAAAATAAGAGTATCACCCACGAGGTTTTGAGGGTGCTGAAGAAGAAGATAGGCAAGGGCCTAATCTGTGCGCTCTTTGAATATTCAGAACTGCTGATGAAGGTAAGTCCAAAAGTTTCGGGAGAAAAGAAGCGAAGAAGGACACCGGGTCTCCTCCCTTAATGCCTTCCGGAAGACCATATAAACGAAGATTGTTATGTCTATTCCTGTTTTCAAGGTCTTCAGCAGATCTCTTTATGAGCAAAATGTCCTTCTCCAAAGATGAGACTCCTGTAGAAGTGATTTGCACCTCACCAACTTGTTGTTCCACTATGGAGATTCTGGAGTCAAGTGATGACCATTTAGTGTCCATGTCCTGTAAACGAGTATTACTTTCCTCTACAAATGGTCGCAATGCCCTTATCTCCTCTAAGATAATATCTAAGGATACAGGAAGAATAGCCTTCGGTGGAGAAGGAGGGTCCTGTTTAGGTCGTTTGTTTGCAGGAGAAGGCGACTGCAGTTTAGGTGGAGCAATGGGTGAAGAAACTGCCTTGGAAGAATTAGAGTGAGCCATTGTTGCAGGAGTATGAAGAGAATCCACCAGAGAATTAGAGATAGAAACGTGCGAAATAGGTGAGCCAGGAAAAAGTTTTCAAGTTGAATGCAACAGTTTTTTACTTCTGCCCATGTATCTGAGGATACACCCAAGGTTTACTGAGTATAAGCATAATTAAACGAGACCAGAATAATGAAAGCTCTCCTAAGAAAATGGAAACAATGGGTACATATATAGTTTGTCCTTTTATGCCAGTGAATATGACCCAAAACCCCAGAGAGCAGCAAAGTGCGGCTAAAAAACCACAAAGTGAATACCTGAGGAGATATCCATGGTTATATGCAAGAAATTCCAATCAGGAAAAATCCAAAATGGCGGCCGGAAAATGATATCCAAGGAAATGCGACATCACATGGAGCTGCAGCCTTTTAAATAATGTTTGAAGGCATCCTGTGGAACACCAGATATTCCCCTCCTCAGGCATCCTGTTTCTGCAGAGAAAACCAAGGAAAGACCGCCGAAAATCAAAGCGGCATCTCCGACACGGCACGGAGCCTCTCCCTAAGCGGCCATCTTGAAACGTGCCACGCGCGAGTCGTCCAGTATGCCACTTCTAGGATGCCATTGCGTCAAAACCTTACGCCTGCCTCACAGCCAGCGTAAGACTGACGCAGGCCCTTTCACATGGGGCTTGCCCCATGTGAAAGTACACATTGCTGGAGTTGCGTCTGTTTTCAGACACACACCCAGCAATGCGCCACTTTTGCGCCTACAGATACGTCAGAAATACTGATGTATCTGTAACTCCTTGCGACATGATGAGCCATACAGTAAATATGACGCATCCATCATGTTGCAAGGAGGGCGCATTGCAAACGGTCACATCGCTGTTTTCACGCAGAGGTGCGTCAGTTTTCATAAATAAGCCCCTTAATCTCTCCGTGTCTAGCACAAATGAATGTGTCCATCTGTAACATAACTGGTTCCCATGTAAAGCGCTCTGATACTTTTGGGTCAAGTCTGCGCTAAATAAAACTCCGGGAAAAAAAAGTGTAGTTAACGTGAAAAGGCAACTCGGGTAACCCAGTATGATTACAGCTCAAACAGGACAACGGTTAATTAAAAATGGCATAAAAGTCTAGCTTCCTATCTTTGCTATTGAAGATTAAAGTCACAGACGTATAACCCAGTCTGAGCATGGACCTACACGAAAGAACATAGATATATGACCCTCCATATGTGGGCTAGACTCTCTCATACATGCTGGCATTAATCAGTCTGAAAGTTTCACAAACAATTAATGAAACCTGAAAAGGATTGAGTATACTATATATTTCCAAGAATAACCATATGCTTTCCCGTGATTTAGGCTTATCTGTAAACCTCCTCCTTTTAAAAAATGACATTGTATAACAAAACATTCAGATGCACATGGCGCTACCGTGTTTTCTTGTTTAATTAAAAAGAAATCACATTCAAGAAACATGCTGTCTTCTTTATTAAGTCTCTAATTCGGAATAGCGTTTTCATTTTTCATAGGGATTTGATGTTCTTGCTTTTGTTGATGTATAATTGGAATGAAGATAATAAATTCAATGCAGATTGGATAATTGAATACATTTATGTGTCTGTCGGCTTGCTGCTTTAGAATATTTGTATAAATCAACCAAATCTGGTTTTCAAAAGAATTCATTTTGGTGCTGGAAGATAGCCTGGCAGTGTGAAGCAGCACTCTAATGCACATTGTATTATATTTACCTGCTCTTATGAAAGTTAAACTGTAGTTATGTTTACGAATTAACCCTGAAAAAACAGAAATTCACAAGTTATGGTTAGGAGCACAATCGTAACTTACGCACCAGCCACACAAACCATGACATGCCCACCAATTGCAATGCTCGTGACCTCACTCTTAATGAAACAGGTGCAATTGCAAATAGAAATCCTCTTAGAGATAGGAGTACATATCATATAACCCTCACTGCTCTGACAGAGAGCACTAAAAGTGCAGTATTGTAAATAGTTTTTTTGGGGAGAAAACGCCCCATTTAGCATGGTATCACACATTTTGTTACTGAATTGTATTGCTGTTTTTTGCCTCTGCACAGTGGGGCACTCCTGTCTAGTGGCCAGCATATGTGCTTTGACCCCTCAAACATGTAAAAATTGACTAATCCTTGTTTGTTGCATTTCACTCTCTTATACGGCTATAGTATATGGTGTAGAAACTGCACCAGTGGCAGGGAAAGTTAAATGTCATCTGTGGACAGCAGTTCTTAATGTGTCATTTACTGGTGTGACAAGGAAAACAGGGCTTCAGGCATACCATTGGAGCCTAGCAGCTGGAATTTTAACCCACAGTGCAACCTGCTAATGGGTAGAAAACTCCCTTTTAAATATTTGTAAGTCAACCCATTGTAGGTAGCAGCTGCGGTCCGTGCAGCTAACAGCGGTAGGGCGGTGGGGCCAGGTAAGGGGGTATTTCGAGGGATGATGCAGAGGGAAAATTAATTATTTATTTCATTTTCCCTCAGCATCGTCCCTCAAAATACCCCCTTAAGCGGCCCCACCGCCCCACCACTGTTACCTGCACGGACCGCGGCTGGTAGGTAGGAGTACATAATAAAATACTAATACTGTATCTCAAGGATGTGACCAGCTAGTAAAATAATTAAACAACTAATTTTAATAGTTATTAATAAGCCCTTTCTATGGGGATGTCAGATTTGTTATATTTAATAAAGAAAAGTAACTTTTAAATGTTACCTTTTCACTGCCTCAAGTTTCTGGAGGCTACTTTGCATTAACTCTCCGGCTTCTCTCAGCCAGTATTTGGCCTGAATAGTGTGTGTACAAGGTGTGAAAATCACCCTAGGAGCTAGCTAATAGGTCACTATGATTGACAGGTCAACCATAATGGATAAGGATAGCTCCTTTGATCTTAGCCGAAGGGTGGGGCCTTTGCCCCTCATATTGACACCACAGTGCCAAATCCAGCATGACAGATCTACCTGCGGCATGTGTAAAACGTCTGTGCCCTTTGAAGGGAGCAAACAGGATGTCACAACAACTCTTGCATATCCTCTGTCTAAGGCTGAAGGACCCTGTTTTTGTCCTACCAGGCTTCTGTCTGCAGGTTTGTTTTGGTACAGGGCCTGCTTTAAACCGGCTTTTAGTGTTGGTTGTGGGTGGACACTGGTAAATTTCTTAGTCAACTCCTGCACACACAACCCTGACTTTGAGCCCAAATGTAGTGTGACTTTAGTCAGCTTAGATTTTCTCTGACTCATTGTATTTTGGGCCTGTTTGCAGTAAAGCAAACAATAGCTACCATTAAAATAGGTAGGCCATGATCTGAGGCCATTTAATCAGTTGACAGGAGAGGGAGTAGAAGAGTCTAAGGCAGTCCCTCACCCACAGGTTGTTGTACCGTATCAAGCTGGACCCTCACCAAGCCTTCATCAGAACACTTTCTGGACCTTTGGAAGAAAAGAAGATGACTGCACCTCTTGTCTGTGACCAGAGAGGGGTCCTGGACTGGATCTGATCCCCTTTGTACCCATGACAAAGAAGTGGACTCCAAGGGTCAAGTGACTTACCTCTTGTGGGGATATAGGTTCATATCAAACTGCGAGAGACCTTTTCCTGTGAATTCCCAGCTGAACAGTGGCAACTGGAACTTGGACTGAACTTTGCTACAGACCTCTGCCTAACATCCTGAGCATCTCTAAGAACCTCCCTGAGGGCCTGGGGCCCTCAGAAATATGTTCCTGTAGTTGTATGGGGCCAAAAAAGAGTTTATAAAGTTTATAAAATCTTTGTTTGATAGCTCGAGAGCTTCAAGGGGACCTGCTATGAAAAGTATCAGACCAGCAGTTCCACTGCTTCAGATTGAATTTCAGGTTTGTCATGTGTGGAAATCTCTGCACCTCTGAAAAAATCCCTGTCTGCATTGGGACTTAGAAACCTTTTGAACCAAAACCACAAAAGCTCAGAGCTTCAGTGTGACCAACTTGCTTCGCGCATCTGACCTTTAGTTCCATGCTACGTTAAGCAAAACCTGCTTTGTTCTATAGCTACCAGAGGTTGATCTCAGGTTTAAATTACTAAAATCTTTGACTGGACCTAACAAGATAATAACTTTACAACTTGTGGTGGACATCAATCCACCCCAATTAAGAAACCACTATCTCACAGTTTGATTATTTGTTGTTATTTAATTACATTTTGCTTTTATGTGTTGTTGTTTATTGGTTTATTCATTGTGAGGACATACCATTGCATTTGGAGCGCAGATTATGGTTTGTATGTCCATAGCAAACGTTACGGATTGATTATGCTACTACTCATAACTTGTGATTTTCAGTGTTTTTTCACTTTCAGTTTTAGCCTTCAATTCTTAGCCATAACTGCATTTTAACTGTCATTTTTCATAAGTTTTTTTAAAGCATATTTCAAGGTGTTATTATGAAATCTCACAGTAGCTTCAATTCAACACCACATCCAAGTGTTCCTTGTGCCTAACCCTTTGTTGGCAGCTGACCCCCAAAACACATAGTCTTTGGCTGAACACAGCTGGGGATGGGCAGTCAGCCTGGCCTCAGGCCAAGCACTGAGCACAAAACCTCCACTAGTGGCCTACCCCAGCTCTGCTCTCAAACCTTGGAGGGAACCTGAGGATTGGCAACACAACCTGGCCTCTGGCCAGGCATTTTGCCCAACACTCCAGGGTTTTCCAACCTCTTGCTACTCCATGCCACTGTGTTCATAATGTGAGTGGTTTTGGTTGCAGGGATTTATATCCCACCCTCCACCCAGGCCCTGTCCCTATCCCTCCATGGACAAACAGTCTTCAACTGTATACAGTGGGGGATTAGTCACAGGTGCAGGCCTGTGCACAGTCCCTGCACCCAAAACTCCATAGGCAACCAAATCTAGTGCACAATGGCCCTACACCCAACACTCCATGTTTATCCAACTCTCACTGCACAGATTTGCTGTAACAGTTGGCAGCACACACATGCGTGGGTTAGTTCTCTCACAGATGGGGTCTGCAGATGAGGGGGAAGGGTTACCATGTACAGGGTTAGTGGCTAGGGCAGATGTTGACTGAGGAGTACGAAAAGGTTCAGGAGGCATAGAACAGCAAAGTGCTACTGCAGAGACAGCAAATTATCCCTCTATAGCCTTTGCAGGGTAGTCCATCAAGGGCAGGGCCAGACTGGGCATAGCAGGCACCAGGCGTATCCCCTGTGGGGCCGGAGGGTGGGGGCGGTTTTGTGGCCGTGGGGCTGGTTTTGTCACTGGGGCCCGGTTTTGCAGCAGTGCTGCAATATCGCCCCCCCTGTAACAAAAGCAGGAGCAGTGCTTTTTACCCCCCTACACTCCCAGGGCCGGTTGAGCAGCAATCTGCCAGGGCTGGTTGCTGTTCCCAGTCCGGCCCTGATCAAGGGACTAATTAGTCTCTCAACTGGAGGAGAGCTGTGTAGCAAATCTGCCACTTCTGCATGGCCACCTCATGTAAGGTGTAGTCAAGTGCCTGTGCTTACACTCTAAAAAATGTGCTGGTCATCTGGTCATTGGACCTTCCTATTTTGCCTGTTTAACTTCCCGATATGTCCATTGTAAATGGTGCCTAAAGGGCAACTTTGGCATGGAAAGTTAAATGTCATATGTGGGCTGCAATGTGTATTTACAACACCCACTTATATGACAAAAATGTATGCCTGCCCTGAGCAACACTGTGATGTGGCTGGGCTGCAGTTAACAGCATTGCAGTGACACATGGTAGGGGTCATGTCTTTGCCATTTAGAAGAAACTATAACTATAGCCATTCACAGAAGACTTCTAAGCCAGCAGAGCAGCATGTTCATATGCAAAAATAGGACACACTAAATATTGGGGTAAGTGGGCCCTCATTGTGAAATAGATGCCAAAAGATATTTCATTGGGTAGGCATTGCTGGACTTTTCCATAAAGTAAGCCTAGATGACATTAAATCATAATTCCCTATTTACACTTAGGGATGTATAGAAAAATCCTTCCAAGTTATTCCCTGCTTATTTTTTAAGTTCTGATTTAAAGGTGATGTCAGATTTTTGGTAACTTAAACAGAAAAGTAACTTTGCAAAAATGCACTTAAGGATGCCTGGGACAGAATTGTCTAAACCCAGTTCCCCAACTCATTACACCTTCAGAGCTGGAATACACATGCTTGGCTGGTAGAGTTAGTGACCCTAGCTCAGAGTACTATGGCCTGCCTCTGAGCCCAGCAAGGGCCAATGGGTGTTAACTGCTGATCACTTAACAGGAATTAGCTCTTTGAGAGTGGACACCAACAGTTGGCAGAACAAAGGGAAGCTCTTGTGCTACCTCTTTTGATTTGGAGATGTTAAGGAAAGTTTCTTCTGCTCATTCACAGACTGTCCCAAGCAGACAGGGTCCAGTCACAGTATAAGGGAAAAACAGTTGTGACCTTGATAGGTGGGAGGGATAGATAATTTGATTAGGAGCTGAAGACAGCCTACCTTGTGGCTGTTTGATTTTGAATTAACTCAAGGGTAATTTTACATTAAGATAAAGACGGAGTGCTGCTAAAGGAGGTTTTGTTTAATCTCCTGTGGACTCGGACAGAGTGCTGGAGCGTGCCTAAAGAGCTAGTATCCAGTATGGATCGGAAAGTCAGGTCTTTGCTTCACTAAAAATGGATTCAGCTGTACCTCCTGGTGAAGCCTCCAAGAGCCCTGCCAGCCTACAGCTTTTTGCCTTGCGCCTCTGGACAATTTTGACTTCCAAAAAAGTGACTAATTACAAAGGTAAAGCTTTAGATATGGCATAAGGAGCAATCTATCTGACTGGTGAAGCTCTCTGGAAGACTACAAAATCCAGGTTTGTCCCACTTGTAGCTTTTGATGCCAAAATCAACAGCTCCAGAGGGAGCTCAATAATGAATTTGAAGGACCTTAGCTGACCACAGCCTTGGACCTTGCCCCGCTGGAAGATTTGGACTTCCATTTCAGTGATTAAATCAGAAGGTAAAATTTTAAATATGCCACAGTATTCTGAGTAATTTTGGTAATTTCATGTTACTGTTTCAATTCAAAATTATCCCAAAAAGTATGTGATTATGCCTGTTTGCATAATTATGAATAATTTGGCACAAAAATCCTACTGCAGGAGCCCAGGAACAATGAACTTAATCAGCGAAAGTGGCTGCTGGCTGCTGCTGTTCATGTTCTGTACTATTTTCTTAGCTTGAAATTCTTTCCTGGGCCATTTTGGACATGAGGGTGCCTTTTCAGCTAAGGAAATACGCTAAATGCTGGGTCACGCTTGCATAATTCTATAACTGTGCGTAATTTTGCACTAATTTCACAAAATTACGCTATAGCAAATTATACGAGTTACACCCACCCCTATTAAAATCTTTGACCAAGATAACCCTTTGGTTGTATCTTCCCTTCAGTTCACTATGGTAGGCCTGAAATCACACCTAGATCTAAAGCAAACACGAACAGTGACTTCTGATTAGTGCTTCATCTTTTCTTGACTCTTTTTGCCCTAAAACTTTAAAGATTCCCTTTAACCTATTTTGACGATCTTGATATCTGTTTGCTAATTACATTGTTAATGCACTATTCTCTGGACACTACCTGCTGCTTGTGCCATAGCTACCAGGGGTTAAACAGAGATTTTTCTAAGAAATGTGTTTGAACCTATCCATAGTAGGTTTATTGAGCTGGAAGAGTTATTGAGCTGGAATGGGTTACAGAGCCAACACACAAGGGAGGACATATTTTAGATTTAATTTTTTCTGAAAAACAGGTATTAGGAAATCTGGACATTATGCCCGTGGGTTGGTCTGATCATCACCTGATTAAATTCCGGGTACGTAATCCGAGAATGAATAACCCGGCGGCTAGTGAGGTGAGCAATTTTACCAGCAGGGACTGGAAGCTTCTTCTAAAAAAGGCAAAAACTTCTCCTGTGTTCTCCCTGAATGAATGCTCCGAGATAGATACACAGGTGGAGGAAAATTATGCAGCCTTATGTGCACAGATAATATCTAAGTTGGACCAGGGTGCCCCTTTAAAAAATCACAAAAAAGTAGGTAGATCTTCGGCCCCATGGTTCAATGAGAATTAAAAAAAATTGAAACTAGAATGTAAGCAGGCAGAGAGGATGTGGAGAAGAGATTATAAAGATGAGGATAAAATTGTCTGGAAGACAGCAATTACCAGCTATAAAAAAGAAATAAATATTGCAAAGGCTGCATACTTCTCCAATATCATTTTGAAAGCACCTAACAGTACAAGAAGTATTTTCAAAATAATGAATGATATGATTAGCCCAGACTGCTCTAAGAATAAGATTCATCCCACCCAGGACCTCTGTGACAGCCTAGCGTCGTTTTTCAATGATAAAATTAGAACTATCATTGATGGTCTTAGAAAGGATAATTTGCCAGGGGGGGTAGAAGACCCCAGTGATAACAATAACAGAGGTTTACCAGATATAAAAAAGACAAGAAAGACAGGGGTGGAGATCATACATTTCTTAACCAACTTTGAGATACCATCGGTGGAGGAATTTAATAGAATGCCCTTAGGTGTTTCCTCGGGATCACCTATGGATCCCTTACCACATAAAATTTGGAAGGAATTGGGAACAGAACTATTCCCAATACTTCGGCAGATCTGTAACCAATCCTTACCGAGTGGATTAGTACCGGCCAACTGGAAACAAGCACTGGTTACACCTCTCTTGAAAAAGGCAACGCTTGATCCGACTAGTCCAAAAAAGTATAGGCCTATCTCTCTGCTGCCTTACCCTGTAAAGATCGTAGAACGATTGGTGAGTAGCACGCTCTCAAAGCATCTGGAAACCAATAACATTCTGGAGGATGTGCAATTTGGCTTCCGTCCTGGACACGGAACGGAGACCGTCCTGGTGACTGTGATGGACGATCTTCGAATGCGCTCAGACAGAGGTCAATCAGCGATATTAATCCTGCTTGACCTGTCTGCCGCATTTGACACAGTCAACCATGAGGTCCTTCTGGACAGACTAGAAGAGGTGGGGATAGTGGGCACAGCTCTGAAGTGGTTTCGGTCCTACCTATCAAATAGGAGGCAGGCAGTGGCCCTTCCCCACTATCAGTCTGAATTCACAAATATTCTGCACGGCGTCCCCCAGGGATCTGCGATTAGCCCAATATTGTTTAACATCTATATGAGCCCTTTGATTGCTGCCATAAGGGTGGATAACATCAATATTGTAAACTATGCGGATGATACCCAACTTATTCTATCTTTAGAGGGGGAACAGTCTACATCCCTGGAAGACTTTCATGCTTGTCTGCAGGATACGGCACACTGGCTGAGAAAGAAATCGCTACAATTTAATGCTGACAAGACCGAGATTCTCTACTGTGCAGCAGGGAGGTCTCCCCCGTCACTTCCCAGTAACTTCTGGCCACTAGCCACAGCCAGTCCATCGGCTCTCTCGGAGAAGGTTCGGAATCTGGGAATTATGTTTAATAATAAACTGACCCTTGAATCACAAGTAAATAAAACTGTGGGGAGTTGCTTCTCTATTATCAGAGCCCTTCGTAAGATTCTTCCGGTTCTGCCAGCTCAAGCTCGAGCATTAGTAGTACGAAGTACCATCCTAAGCAGATTGGACTACTGTAATGCCTTGCTGCTGGAGTCTCCAAGATATTTGATCGAGAGGCTCCAGAGGATTCAAACGATAGCAGCTAAGCTAGCCTTGAGAAGGCCAAGGCGATCTTCTGCTTCCCTGGCCTTGTTGGAACTGCACTGGCTTCCTATACTGCAAAGAGTTCAATTTAAGTCCCTTTGCATAGTATTCAAGGCTCTGCATCGGTCTGGACCTAAACCAATGCAGAATAAATTTGCCTGGTATGCCCCTGCTAGGAGCCTTCGCTCCTCCTCCGCCAGGATGGTGAAGGTACCAAGATTCAAAAAAATAAAATCAGGAGGTAGGGCTTTTAGCACCTCCGCTGCACGACTATGGAATAATCTTCCATTCGAGTTGAGACAGCTGGAAGATTTGTTTCTGTTTAGGAAGAGACTGAAAACATGGCTCTACCCTAGGGCATAACTCTAATAAATGGGTTAGACCCCCCCGTAACATGAGCCCAGTTGGGCACGCATATGTTAGTGCCAGGATGCCCGTAGGGTGACAGTGCGCTTTATAAGTGCTGAAATAATAATAATAATAATAATAATAATCCCCCTCCCAAATTAATAACCCCATTTCTGACAGTGACATAATCTTGTCATGCATGGTCTTTTACTTTGTGCAGCCTGGGTTAGCTGCATGAACTGGGCTTTGGTAAGGCACTACCTCCAATCTGCTGTGACTGGGGATTGCATGATCCTTGGCTATGCACAGCTTGAGCTGGCTACAGGACCTGTGGCCATACCATGTCCCAACCTGACAAGGTGACCAGCCCCTTCCGCTCATAACCTTTAAACTAGGGTTGGGAGATAAGTTCACTGAGTTTTACCCACTCTGTGTTCCACTTGTAACGCGGAGGCCTGGCAAAATTCTGCCAACTGCCACATGGCGGAGTTTTTTCTCCCATCCGGCTCGCCAGCGTTCAGTTGGCGAGCAACAATTTGCGTCCCCTAGTGAGATTTTCAGGTGCTAGAATTCCACACGGCGGGAATTTCTCAACACAGGTGATCGTGGCATGTCGCAACCATTCGCATTAAGAAAGCTGCCGTGGGGGCGTGGCCAGACCACGGACCAAGATGGCCGCGTAGATCCGAAGCTCCGTCGGATTCCCCGGAGGATTTGGCCAATCCAGTGGCCCTGGACACTGCAGCACGGCAACGAGGGTCGCATTCAGCTCCACACTGACTCTGGTCTCCGCCAGGCCCCGCCTTTCCTCCCCCCGCACTTCTGAGCCGCCACGGTGCCGAGATGCGCATTGGGCCTAGCGCGCTCGGCGGAGCCAGGGACTCGAGTTGCTCCTTTGCCCGCTAGAGCCGGAAGACGTGCCCACGAGCGCGATAAGTAGCAGCGAATCCCGCTTCAGGAGGACCACCTGTGGCTTCTCGACTGCCGCAATGGGGAGCCCAACGTACCACTGACTGCTTGGACGGCTGGGAGCGGAGAGTTCCACCGACGCTGCACGCAGGTAGGCCCGCACGATACTCCCGGAGGCCCCGTGGAGACAGGGTCCACAGGTGAGCCTGGGGACCGGCCACTCGGCCGTATCGTAGCGGAGCCCCCTCTGACCCTGATTCCCGCTCCCGCCTCACTGATTTGCTTCCCCAGCTGTCCCGGAGGAACTGTGCTCACGGCAGCGCGTTTGGTGCCCCCGGCCTCCACATCCTGGTGCACCTCAGGGCTTATTGGCAAAGTGCCCTTTAGTAATAGCCAGCTAAGTGTTGTGTATAAGAGCAGCAACAGGGCATAACAATTGAATTGGCTGGGTGCCTCCTTTTTTCGCAAGCAGCGCTCCGGATCCAGGGGGTACCATTGTTACGTGGACGCCCAGACCGGCTAGCCCTCCCCTTTATCCGCCACCAGACATCCAGCCTCCACCATCTTCGTGGCCAGCCCGGTGCTCTTTTTTGCCCTGCCTCTCTCCCTTCACTACCATGGGGAAAGTTGACCCCAAACAGCGAAAACTGCCGTTTGAAAAGACAACGGGTGGCACTGATCCCACTGGTGGCACTATGGCAGAGGGGGGCGATTCTGTGTGCCCTCCCCAAACACCTGGTCTGAGAAATGAGGCCCTGATGGCAGAACTACGGGCCGGATTCAAAGCGCTTGACACAAGGTTTGACGCCCTGGACAGGAGACTGGATGCGATGGGGGCCAGAATAGATAAACACGACGCGCGCCTGGACACAGCTGAGGGCAGAATTTCGGATCTGGAAGACGGGTCGGCCCAGGCAACCAAGCGCCTGGAAAGGATGGAAAAGGTGCTCAAGACCATCGCCATGAAGAAAGAGGACCTGGAAGCCAGGGGGAGGCGCAATAACATACGAATTATGGGTATTCCGGAATCGACGAACACTGGGTGACTTGATGGGTTTGTTGAGGGCCTCCTGTGTGACCTATTTGGCCGTGACTCTTTCACTCCCACTTTTGTCATTGAGAGGGCGCATCGAACCCTTGGTCCCCGCCCCAACCCTGGTTGTCCACCCCGTCCGATCATGGCACGGCTCCTGAACTTCAAGGACAGGGACACCGCCCTGCGCCTAGCCCGGGAGCAGGGCTCTATGGACTGGTAAGGTTCCTCTCTCTCGCTGTATCCTGACTTCACCGCAATGGTATAGGAGGCCCATCTGAAGTTTGGACCAGTCAAACTTGCTCTTCAGAAGGCTGGTCTGCGGTGCGGGATGCTCTACCCTGCACGCCTGAAGGTGGACGTAGATGGCAGATCCAGGGTCTTTGATGCCCCAGCCGAGGCGCAAGAGTTTCTCCGACACAGGTCGAACACTGCCCAGCTGCATCGATCGCCCACTCCTGATCGATCTCCTCGTTTGCTGGACTCTGGTGCCAGCTCTGAACTGTTCTCCGCAAATTGATACCTCCGCTGCATGTCAACGAGCCGATAAGTACTGATCCTTTTCTCTTGACTTGCTCCCTTCACTGACTTCTGTGGGTCCGCCAGGATTATGGTCTTTACGATTAGTTTCTATGAGACCCTTTTCAGATCTGGGGATTGGTCTTAGCGTTGCCTCCCCCCCTGTGCTTTTGCACCTATTTGTGGTTTATAAGGTTTGATTGTTGTAACATTTACGGATGTTTCTAATTGGGATTTGGGATTTCCCCTACGTAATGGGTGTGGGGATGGGTGGGGGGTGGGGATGTTGTAGGTTAACGACTTCTCTTTCCTTACACAGTCTATTTGCCAAATCTACTGTTATGTCTTCTGATCCACTACGCAGCATTGTCAAGTCTTTTATTAATGTCACGTAACACTCACTGTACAGAGACTATCTCCCTGTTGTCCTGGAATGTTTGGGGGCTTAACGATACCCGCAAACGTAAGCATGTGCTAAATTATTTACAGCGCCATCAGGCGGATATCGCCTTTCTCCAGGAGACACACCTTCCCCCTCATTCCTCTCCGAAATTTGCCTCCAGTTGGGGACCCAACAGGTACTTTGCGGGTTATAGCAACTACTCGAGGGGGGTCTCAATCCTGGTGCATAAGCGTCTGCCGTTTAGAACGGTAGCGGTGCACTCTGACTCAGCAGGCAGGTACATTTTGGTGCAGGGCTGGCTCCTTGGCCATACGATCCTCCTGGTAAACATCTATGCGCCCAATATAGACAGCCCAGATTTTTCCTCTGAGCTCCACTCCCGCATTGATGCAATGGGAGCTGAGCACATTTGCTTGGGGGGTGACCTTAATATTCTCCTTAACCCACGGCTGGACAGTACTGCCACCTCAGCTGACACAAACCGAGGGCTAGAAGAACTCTTACTACACTGATTGAGACCCACCGGTTATCGGAAGATTGGCGTCATATGCACTCAGCTGCTCCCGCAAACACACACTACTCTGCCCCTCATAACACCTGGACCCGTCTGGACTAGTGGTTTCTCTCCCCAAGCGTTGCTATTTGGTCGAGCTCAGTTGCCCACCTCCCACACACTCTCTTGGACCACGCTCCAGTGGTACTTGGGCTATGGATCCCGGGGGCCGGGGACAGATTTTGGCAATGGCGGTTTCCTGAGATGGCCCTCCGAGATGCTGTCTTTGAGGAAGAGTTGCATTCAGCCGTGGAGGAATACTTTCAACTCAATGAGAACACTGTAGAGTCAAAGGCCACATTGTGGGAAGCATTTAAAGCTTATATTAGGGGGATATGCATTTCCAAAAGTGCTGGCATATTGAAAGATCTCTGCTGCACTCTGGCTGGGATTGAGACCAAATTAGCCACCTTGGATGCAATACACAAGGCCCCCCGTTCCGGCCCCGACCTTCGACTTAGGGCAACATTATTGATGGAGTTTCAGGAGGCGGCAGATAGGGAGGCTCACTTTCTGGGGAAGTATGCTATAGCCAGACGGTACGGGGAGGGTGAACGCCCCGGACGCACACTGGCCAGACTGATCCACCCCCATCGCGGACCCTCGTATATCACCAATCTGTGCGGCCCGCAAGGTGAACAGATCACTGACTGTGCGGGCATCTCCGACAGGGTATTTTCTTATTATCAGGACCTCTACAGGACCAGGGTCAATCCTGACCCGGCTGCCAGTAACGCCTATCTGGACGAGGTTGCTTTGGTCTGGCTGGAACAGGTACACAGAGACTTCCTAGCCGAGCCTTTCACGATTGACGAAGTGACTCAAGCAATCGAAGATATGGATGGCTCAAAGGCACCCAGCTTAGATGGGTTCCCCGGTTGTTTTTATAAGGTCTTCAAAAAGACCCTAGCCCTGCACCTCATTGATTTATTTCAGGAGGCCATTGAGCTGGGTGAATTACCCCCATGCTCCGTGAAGCGGTTGTCACACTCCTCCCCAAAGCCGGCAAAGATCCGCAGCAATGCGAATCCTACAGGCCCCTCTCACTGTTGAATTTCGATTATAAAATTCTGGCAAAAATGCTTGCTAACAGGCTCTCCCTGATCATCGATAAGATGATTTCGCCCGCGCAGGCGGGTTGTATTCCACACCAGTCTACTGCATTGAATTTGCGTACTTTGTTTGCCACTCTCCACTGAATCAATCCTTCTCTGCCAGCTGCGGCGGTCCTCTTGGACGCCGAGAAAGCATTTGACTCGCTGGAGTGGCCCTTTCTTAGAGCCACCCTGGTGCGGCTCGGCCTCCCACCTAGGTTTATCTCAGTGATTTCACTATTATACACTCGCCCCACAGCTAGAATTTGGTTAAACAGCGCACACTCTCCCCCCTTTAAATTGTCAAGAGGGACCAGACAGGGCTGCCCCCTCTCTCCACTCCTCTTTATAATTGCAATGGACCCGCTTGTCAGTCATCTCCTAGATAAACACTCCCACAGGGGCATTCAAAATAATACTGGCCCTTTATTGCTTACACTTTATGCTGATGATGTTATTCTCTATGTGGGGAACCTGGACGACAACTTAGAGCCGATCCTTCGTGAGTTTACCCGCTTTGGCGCCCTATCAGGCTTACAAATTAACTGGGGTAAATCTGAGGTTTTTCCCCCGACAGAGGCCCAATGCAATCGCACTTCGGAGTTCCCACTTAAGTGGTGTGACGACTCCGTCAAGTATCTGGGCATCCACATACATCGGGACCAATCACAAATCCTTCAACTCAACTATGGGTCCTGCCATGGTGAAATTGTCTGATAAAATCGACCGCTGGTTGAAACTCCCTTTGTCAATGGCCGGCAGAATGGCTCTAATTAAAATGGTCGTTCTCCCGCAATTCTTGTACCTGTTTCAGAATATCCCTATACCCTTGTACGGGAGCTTCTTAGCGACCCTTCGCTCACAGCTACTGCGGCTAGTTTGGGGGGGAGGTCAACCCATGGTTAGCTGGGACGCCCTGACTCTACCCTTTGAGCGCGGGGGATTCGGTGTTCCTAACTTCCGCATTTACTATTTGATCGCGCAGTGCAGCTTCTCACGTAACTGGTTTCACGCAGACGCTCGGATCCCATATCTCAGGCCTGATGCAGACCTCGCCCTCCCCACCCCTCTGTCGGCCTTGTTGCCGGTGGGGTTGCCCCGAGATCCACAAGATTTGCAAACACTATCCACAACCAGTTGGGCATGGAAACAACTGACCCGGGCGACGGGGGTGCCACTGCTTTATTCCCCATCCCTCCCATTAGCGGGGAACCTATGGATCCCCATCACCAAGGAAGCAGTAGTGCAACGCACCCTCTCTAAATTTAACTTGGGTACATTCGGGGATCTTTTCCCGAACAATCACATCTTCTCTCACTGTGAGGACACCCGTTTCACTGAAGCCACATTTCTTGACCACTTTATACTACGTCGACTACTGAGCGCACTGAGGTCCACTGTCCCGACTTACCCGATAGAACCACCCGACTTTCCCCCATTGACACTCCTAATCAAGGATGCTAGTGGAGACCACTTAATGTCTAAAATGTACAAAGCCTCTATTGCTCTTCTCCCACCTAGAGATTTGAAGCTGAGGCAGGCGTGGGATCGCGACCTGGTTCAACCCCTCTCGGACAAGCAGTGGTGCTTTTGCTGTGAACGAACCCGCAAGATTGCCTTCAATTACCGGCATAAATTGTTACATTTCAAACACCTACGGCAGGCATATGTTACACCGAGCATGGTCCACCGCATAGATTCCTCTAGACCCCACACATGTCCCCGATGCAGGAATCCCATGGCTGATTTTACACACATGGCATGGACTTGCACCAAAGTCACCATCTTTTGGGGAAAAGTGTTCGAAGCGGTATCTTTAATGCTGGATCAACCCCTCCCTCCATCTCCCCTCATGGCCTTACTAGGTTATGTCGAAGGTCTCCCCAAATCATGTAGGCATTTTTGCGCCCTTGCACTGCTCCAGGCTAAAAGGGAGGTCGCTATCTACTGAGGAAATAAACGCCCCCTACGCTGAAGGGTTGGATGTACAGCATGACCTATTGCAACACTAACTCTGAACTGTACACCCAGCTGCAACCTCCTATGTCCCTCCCTCTTGATATCTGGCAGCCCTTCAAATCTTATATGTTGGCCCAAGCTTCGGTGAGCTCACAAACTGACACGGAGCCCACTCCGGAGCCGTAATATTGTATTTGTTGTATTGATTTTGGCCCACATTGTATGTACTCAGGGAAAACGATGAAGCGAATCGTTACGTTATGATTGACATGTATAACTGTGGATCTATGATGTATTGACTGTCTTTGAAGAAAAAACTTTAAATAAAGGTTTAAAAAGAAAAAAAAAAAAAAAAACTGCCGCTCGGGTTGCAAATCAGCACCATCTGGAGTGCTGCATGGTGCCGTTCGCACTTATTTTACAGCGCGGAACAAGCTTCCGGCACAAACAATCTGTGTGAGCAGTGCAACGTGCCGAATTACGCCCGCTCGCGGAACTCTGCTGAAATCTCGCAGAGTGTTTATGCAACTCCGTGGAATTCCGCATTGTGAAACTCCCCGATCTCTTCCCACGCCTACTTTAGGCGCACACAGAGTGGTTTGCCTAAAGTGCATGGCATACAGCCAGGCCCTGCAGACAACCTTTCACAAATGGCTAACTTCCACTGTGCATTCCTAGGCCAGGCGACCAATTCCACATGTGGCAAGACACCCACTGCACAGCCGTTAATGGTGAAGAGCTGAGGTGAGCAAAAGTAATATTTTTTATAGAATTTGCAAATCCAGGGCTAGGTTTATAAATCATGTTGCCCCCAAAGAATCCACAGGGGCCAGTCAAGTTTCATGTTTCATATATTCAGCCTTGGATCTGCAAATCCTTAAAAAATAACTTTTTCTTAAAAAAAATGTTTTTAGATGTTAGTGCTTATCGTGACTTCCTATTGGCTTAGGTGTCATGGTATGCTCACCATGCCACCTTATTCCCTACCGTGGCCCATAAAGGCTGCAATGGAAATGTTTATGTGATGGATAGCCAAGTGGAGCTTGGCAGGGTTGCAAATCTGCAGGAAGGACTGTAAATTCCACAATGGACAAGGAAAGAGAAAGCTCACTCATGAAATGCTGTTCCTTTATTTTTTTAAATGGTTTGTGCATCATCTGTGGATTTATAAATCGGAACAGGTTCCAGGAAGTAATGTGTTGCCGATATCTCAAACTTTTGATCCTTTGAAGCATACCTCAACATATTTTTGTCATGCTAAATCAGCAAAAACAGATTTACGTGAAATCAAGCAAAAGCACTTTCTTGAGTAAAGTTCTACTTTCACACTACTTTTGGTTTATTCCGTTAAGCTTTTTTTGCTGTAGCAGAGAGAAAAAATACTGTGGGAGGCAAAACAGTCTTTTTTTACTTTCCCTTTTACTCACCCTAGTTAAAAGGCGGGCCAAAATGATTTCATGTGCTTTCATAATTTTGGTGCTCTTTATAGAATGTGCATGAAATTTGACAGTCTGTAAGCACACTGAGCCCAGTGCAGTAATCTCAGGTTGTATGCAAATCCAATAAGGTGGACAAAACAAAATGGTTGGAGGGGCATCAAAAATAATTTATTTGCTGAAAACTTTGGTATAGATTTATGGATCAGCACTTGGTAGACACTTACCATGCTTAGCTTACTTTTGATATTTTGAGTTTTATATAAATCTCTTAAAGAGAAGAACACTTATGCTGTGGTCAAAATAGCAGTATTAACCATTTTAACTCCCACAGTAATTTTTGCTCTGTGTTGCAGAAAAAAACCCTGAACGGAATTACAGCTAACTGAGCATGAAACTATAACTTTATCAGAGGAAGTGCTTATGCTCAATTTTTTGAGAACATAGGGCTCGATTTAATTATTCAAACACTAGGAGATGATGGACGGAGCACTGAAACTTTTCAGACAATCACCCCCAGTCACACATCTGGGTTTAATCCCTCATCGTTCTTTAGCTCACTTCGCCAACCCAGTTCAGACCCAGCCAGGGGTGGCGGAGTGTTACTCTGCTGCTCTCGGGTTGGGAGTGTGGGAGTTCTGTTAACAGGACTTTCTTCTTTGCTGCGGTGTTGGATATTTTCATTTTGGTAGCACTGTAGTTTGTTGGGATTGTTTAGCTACACGGGATCGAACTCTCTCCCTGCCTTACCCATTCTACACACACCACATGGATAGGCTACATCCATGACATGACTACGACCAAAAAGCAGCAGTTGGTTCACCTATAAATAAAAAGAGGTGGCCCCACATAGCCTTTTTACAAGAAAACCACCAAACCCAGGGGGAGGTCTCTCGTATAAAGAAGTGGTGCTATGGCCAGTGTTTTGGCACAGACTACTTGGGGTATGCCAGAGGTGCTATGATTCTGATCTATCCGTCAATCCCCCTTTGGCCTGTAACTGTCGATTCCGACCTCTAGGGGTGATATATGTGAGAAGTTGGCCTGGTATATGCTGTCCACTAATTAAAGTGGGCACCTTGCACCAGTCCAAACGACCCTTATTGATGATTAGGTTAAAGACAACCTTTATAGAAAGCTATCCTAGTGGTAGCTGTGGAGAGCAGTCTTCAGGCTAAGTCTTGAAGGAATGTAAAGCAGCTTGTTTTACCAGTATATAACCTCTTGAATGACCAAATGAAAGGAGAACCACACAAGGTATATATAAAATATATGTATTTATTACTAAACACTCTCTACTAACCTCTTTATGAGATTAGAGAACAAGGCACACAATATTACAGTACTAGAACGACAGTAAATAGCACAATACACAGTGGGTTCCAGGGGGAGACCCAACCATATACTAAGAAAGTGGTATAACACCCATGACTTGACTAGACACAGTGCCTAGAGCACGTAGAATCGATGGGACCCCAAGGAACCACCCAAGGTAGTGACACAGGGGACCCACGGAGGACGGGTGCAGTGTGGGAACACAGACGCGTGCTCCGTACAACTCTATGGGAAAGTCGCGGTTGGAATTTTAGAGTTTAAGGACACTTCGGAGAGGACTTCAAGCAAACCCACCTAAACTTATAAGGTTCAAAGGCCAGCACCCTTGTGAGTACCAAGGTACCCGTGTTACCTAGCCCAGGGAAGCCGGGTGCATAGGGGTCACGTGGTGTCGGAAACCCTCGTAGTTTTCTATGGCGTGTTGCGAAGAAGAGCTGCTGCCGTGGAGAAGAAATGTGTCCGGTGTGATCCAAGCCTGGATCAAAGATGTGAAGAACGTGTAAGCAGAGGGGACAAAGTCTGGGTCACTTCACGTGACCAGGAGCGGATCAATCGAATGTCCACCGATGTCAGGTGCTTCAGGTGCGAAGAGGTGAAGCTTGACTCTGCAGCCACGGGGACCAGGAGATGTCGACGACAACCAGGATCCGCAGGCGAGCTGTCCCACAAAGGATGTTTAGTGCTGAGGGGTCAGTTTCCGGATTGGAGACCAACAAGCCTTGGCAACTGCAACCCACGCGGTCAGAGAAACGATGCTTCTGGGAGGACCAGCAAGGTCCTGGGGACTCCCCAGGCAATGGAGAGTCAGGGCATGTCTGGAGCAACCAGGGAAGCCCATTGAAAGTTAGAGTTGCCTTCTTAGGGACCCACAGGTCAACAGACCAGGGATCGTGAAGGGACCTCAAGAGGAATCACAAAATGGCTGCCCACTGGACACTCGTTGAGTGTAGGCCATCAATCTTCGGTGTAATTACTGCTCAGGGTCAGGGCTATAAGTAACCCAAAGCTCAGCCTCAGGGGTCACCGGAAAGCTGATGCTTCTGCAAATAGACGCGGTGTCCAGGGGTTAGGGTTGCACGGTCACCACGATGGATACAGGCCTCAGACTTGCTGTGGGCACAGATCAACTTCTAAGACCTCGGGAACCCACCTCCTTGGTTGCAATATTCTTCGGAGTCCTCAGGAGCTTTGGAGATGCAGACTGGTCAGATGCGTTAAAGGTGCCTGCCTTGCAGGGGAGTAACTCCTTTACTCCAAGGGAGATTCTTCAGTTATCCAGCGTAGTGTAGATCGTCGAAGTACTTGGTTTCTGTAGCAGAGTTTAGTCCAGGTGTAATCTAAAGTCCTGTAGCCAGGGGTTCCTACTTTATACCCAAGGCAGGGGTGGGACAAACTCTGGGGACCTACCTATGGGAGGGTCAGGACAGAGGGGTGGCTACACCCATGTCCTTTGTCCAGTTTCGCACCAGAGCAGGGGCTGAGTGCCCCTGCAACCGTTTTGAGCTGGGCTATGCACAGGGACACCAAATGTGCCCCCAGTGCAGACATCAAAGCACTCTTGGAGTGTACCCACCCAGCCCCAATACACTAAAGCCTGTCTGGGAGGTGGTCACACCTCCCTGTGACAGGAAACCTATTGTCAAGCCTTCCCCTGCCGGAGTTTCATCCAGCAGCAGGAGGGCAGACTTGTGTCTGTGGCTGGCAGCATCCATTTTGTGATGCCAGGGCTGTGTGAAGCTGGTACCGGGTGTACCGGTGCTGTCATATTTCTCCCTCTAGGAGGGAGGAATCATACCTCCCACACCAGTTACTGGTGTGGAGGTATGATTCCAAGGTGTTTGACACCAAACACGACATAATTCCTTGCAGCCATTTTAAAGTTACCATTTACCGCGAGGTTATAATGCACTTAAGAGTATATGGTTGGCTGCATCACAGACAACCCTGGAATAGTGGTTCCGAAGGCTGCAGAGGGGCTCTGCTCATGCATGGGCACCCTCTCACATAAGACCCAGCACCCTGCCTTCAGGATTGATAAGGCCTGCCATAGGGGTGACTGATAGGCTTATATGTGAAGTGATCAGGATAGATATAGTGAACCTATATCTAAGTAAGGGGTGCATGCACCACCTTACACAGGCTGCAGTAGCAGACCTGTGGTGTCAGTTTGAATGGCCTCTCAGGGGTGGCATAATACATGCTGCAGCCCCTGGGAGGCCTTTGAGGTACCTATGCCCTGGGTACATAGTATACCATATACTAGGGACTTATAAGGGTACCCCAGAATCCAATCTGGAGTGTACCTAAAGTACATGCAATCAATTTAGAGGAGAAAGCAGATAGACTGGGGTCCTGAATAGCAGGATCCCAGTCAGACTAAGTCGAAAACAGTGAAACATCAGCAAAAAGTGGGGGTAACTATAAGAAGCAGATCCTACTCTCCTACACAACCCCCCAAAACGTCAGGACATTAAACTAACCTTGACCAGTTGAGTCTTCATGTTCTAAGTGGAAATATCTGGAGAGTCCATCTGCATTGGCATGGTTACTCCCAGGTCTATGTTCCACTGTATAGTCCATCCCCTGTAGGGAAATGGACCACCTCAAAAGTTTGGGGTTTTCACCCTTCATCTGTTTTAGCCATAAGAGGGGCTTGTGGTCTGTCTGAACAATGAAGTGAGTGCCAAACAAGTATGGCCTCAGCTTCTTCAAGGCCCAAACCACAGCAAAGGCTTCCCTCTCAATGGCTGACCAACGTTTCTCTCTGGGGGTCAACCTTCTGCTAATAAAAGCTACTGGCTGATCCTGACCTTCATCATTGAATTGTGATAACACAGCCCCTACCCCCAACTCAGATGCATCTGTTTGGACAATGAATTGTTTGGAGTAGTCAGGACTTTGCAGAATGGGAGCAGTGCACATGGCCTGCTTCAGGTCATCAAATGCCTTTTGACAGCTAACTGTCCACTGAACTTTCTTTGGCATTCTCTTGGAAGTTAAGTCATTCAAAGGGGTCACTATGGACCAATACCCTTTGACAAACCTCCTATAGTACCCAGTCAGGCCCAAGAAAGCTCTGACCTGAGTCTGGGTGGTTGGAGCAACCCAGTCCATGATGGTCTGGATTTTGCTCTGCAATGGTTGAACCTGGCCTCCACCCACAAGGTGGCCCAGGTATACAAATTGGCTCTGCCCTATCTGGCACTTAGTGGCCTTGATAGTGAGGCCTGCTTTTTGCAGGGCCTCCAAAACATTTCTCAGGTGGACCAGGTGATCCTCCCAGGTGGAGCTAAAGACAGCAATATCATCTAGATATGCTGCACTATATGCTTCCAGGCCTGTAAGGACTTTGTTCACCAACCTTTGAAAAGTGGCAGGTGCATTCTTCAAACCAAAGGGCATCACCACAAATTGGTAGTGCCCACTAGGGGTTGAGAATGCTGTTTTGGCTTTTGCATCCTCAGCTAGTCTGATTTGCCAGTAGCCAGCTGTCAGGTCAAATGTGCTGAGAAACTTGGCTGAGGCCAAAGTGTCTATAAGCTCATCTGCCCTAGGGATTGGATGGGCATCAGTCCTAGTGACTGCATTGAGACCTCTGTAGTCAACACAAAACCTCATCTCTCTCTTACCACCCTGGGTGTGAGGTTTAGGTACCAAGACTACTGGACTAGCCCAAGGGCTATCTGAGGGTTCAATCACACCCAAATCCAACATCTTCTGGACTTCAGTCCTGATGCAGTCCCTGACATGGTCATGTTGCCTGTAAATCTTATTTTTAACAGGCAGACTGTCCCCAGTGTCCACTTCATGAGTGCACCAGGTAGTCTGACTTGGAGTCAGTGAGAACATATGTCTAAACTGGTTGAGAACTTTTCTGCAATCAGTTTGCTGCTGGTTAGTGAGGCTGCCTGCCAAGGCTACACCATCTACTGAACCATCATCAGGGTTCTGTGAGAGCAGGTCAGGGAGTGGATCACTCTCTTCCTCCTGTCCCTCATCAGTAGCCATGAGCAAGCCCATGTCTGCCCTGTCAACATATGGTTTGAGCCTGTTGACATGGAGCACCCTATGGGGGCTCCTGGGAGTTCCTAGGTCCACCAGGTAGGTAACCTCTCCCTTTTGCTCAATTATGGTATGGGGCCACTCCACTTGTCTTGGAGGGCTGCTGGGGCCACAGGCTCCAACACCCATACTTTCTGTCCTGGCTGATAAACAGTCAACACATCCTTTTGGTCATGCCAGGTCTTTTGTAATTCCTGGCTAGCCTCAAGGTTTTTAGTTGCCTTCTTCATGTACTCAGCCATCCGGGAGCGGAGACCAAGTACATAGTCCACAATATCCTGTTTAGGGGGTTTGAGAGGTAACTCCCATCCCTCCTTCACTAGACACAATGGACCCCTAACTGGATGTCCAAACAGAAGCTCAAATGGGCTGTAACCAACCCACTTCTGTGGAACCTCTCTGTAGGCAAAGAGAAGGCAGGGCAAAAGTATGTCCCATCTGCGCCTAAGCTTTTTTGGGAGACCTTTAATCATGCCCTTTAAGGTTTTGTTGAACCTTTCAACTAAACCATTGCATTGTGGGTGATAAGGGGTGGTAAATTTGTAATTTACTCCACACTCCTTCCACATAGCAGTTAAGTAACTAGACATGAAGTTTGCAACTCTGTCTGATACTACCTCCTTAGGAAAACCCACCCTGGAAAAGATTCCCAGGAGGGCCCTTGCCACCACAGAAGCTGTGGTGGTCCTAAGGGGAATTGCCTCTGGATACCTAGTGGCATGGTCCACCACCACCAGTATAAATCTGTGCCCAGATGCAGTTTGAGGATCTAGGGGACCAACAATGTCAATCCCTACCCTCTCAAAGGGAACCCCCACCACAGGTAGTGGTATCAGGGGGGCCTTTGTAGTGCTACCTGCCTTACCACTGGCTTGACAGGTGACACAGGAGCGACAAAACTCCTTGGTGTCTTCAGACATATGAGGCCAATGAAAGTGAGGGACAATTCTGTCCCAAGTCTTGTTTTGGCCTAGGTGACCTGCTAATGGGATATCATGTGCTAGGGTCACTAGGAAGCTCCTAAACTTCAGAGGTATAACCAATCTCCTGGTGGCTCCAGGCTTGGGGTCTCTACACTCTCAGTAAAGGAGTCCATCATCCCAGTAGATTCTATGGGAACCACTAGCACTCCCAGCAGCCTCAGCAGCAGCTTGCTGTCTGAGGGATTCAAGAGAGGGGCAGCTCAGTTGCTCCTGGCTCAGATCTGCCCTGGAAGGGCCCCCTGTCCCCAAGAACTCAACCTGATCAGGTTCAAGCTCATCTGGGACAGTTCCTTCTTCAGGACTAAGATCAGCTCCCTCAAGAGACTGATCTGGATTCTGAGGCAGGGGGGAAGACACTGCCTTAACCCTACTGCTCCTCCTCTTGGAAGGTGCCTGGTCCATTTTTACAGGATCCAGGACCTGTTCAGTGTTAGACATTTTTGCCTGTGACCTGGTCATAGCAAACACATCTGCAGGGATACCCAACATTTCTGCTGAGTCCTGAGTTTCACTTCAGCCCAAGCTGAAGTTTCTAAATCATTGCCCAACAAGCATTCAACAGGGAGGTCTGCACTTACCACAACCTTCTTAGGGCCAGTTACCCCTCCCCAGGAGAAATTAACAATTGCCAAGGAATGGTCTGTCCTGACATTGCTAGCATTGGTCACGTGGTACATCTCACCAAGTATGATTTGCTCAGGAGCCACAAGATCTTTTATCACCATTGTGACACTTACTCCTGTGTCCCTGAATGCCAAGGCCTCTTTTCCATTTATTATAGGCTGTTGTCTGTATTTGCCCAGATTACTGGGGCTTACAAATAAGGAGGCCATATCCATGCCTCCATCACAGATCAACATAGCGTGAGTGGGAACTCTGACTAGGCCAGAGTCCATCTCAGATCCCAGGGTTAACCCTACTACACCCTTATTTGGAACACCACCACTTGGAGCTGAACTAGGGGGAACAGTTGCCTTAGGGGCAGTGGTGGTTGGAGTTGAGTCCTTGGACTTGGTACAATCACTTGTCCAATGGGTCTTCTGTTTACAGATTTGACACCATGGTTTCTTCTTGCCTTTTCCCTTGTTGGAGTGTGACTCCCCACCAGATGCAGATTTTTGGGGCCCTTGAGAAGACTTCTGGTCTTTACCCTTCTCCCCACCCTTATCAGAGTTTTTAGAATCTTGCTTCTTGGAGTCACCACCTTGGTTCTGAACCTTCTGCTTCACCCTGGTTCTGACCCATTTGTCTGCCTTCTGGCCCAATTCTTGGGGAGAGGTCAGATCAGAGTCCACCAGGTACTGATGCAACAGTTGATTTTGACAGTTATTAAGGATCTGCTCTCTCATGATTAGATTATACAATCCTTTGAAATCACACACCTTACTGCCAAGTAACCAGCCTTCCAGAGCCTTAGTAGCACAATCAACAAAGTCAACCCAGTCCTGAGTCTGTGCCTTTTGGGTATCTCTGAACTTTAACCTGTATTGTTCAGTGGTTAGGCCAAACCCATCAATCAGAGCACTCTTCAGGACTTTGTAATTATCAGCATCCTCTTCTCTTACAGTGAGGAGCTTGTCTCTACCTTTGTCTGCAAAGGAGAGCCACAAGATTGCTGCCCACTGCTCCTGAGGGACCCTCTGTACCTTACAGGCCCTCTCAAGTGCAGTTATCCATTTGTGGATCTCATCCCCACTCTGGTAGGGAGGGACAATCTTGTTCAGGTTCCTATGGTCATGAGTATGATCTCTACCTCTAGGGACACTGTGGCTGTCACCATGGGTCTCTAGTCACAACTTCTGAGAAGCTCTCTGAAGCTCCAGGGATTCCCTGTCTAAGGCCAATTGCTCTCTGTTGATCCTGAGCTTAGCTCTCTCAAACTCAAGCAGTTGGCACTTCTTCTCATAAGAGGACTCCCTTCTATGAGAAGAAGTCCTATGAGACACAGAGCTCCCTACAGATGTACCAGAACGATTAGATTCCACAGAAGGAGATCTAGATCTTCTTGGTAAACTGTTAACCCTTCCAGGTGGGGTAAAGAGAGGCCCACTGGGGCCTCCTTCCTCACCTTCAGGAAGAATTGGATTTTCCAGGTTAGAATCATTTTGATCCTCCTGGCCCGCATCAGAGTCCTGGTCATTGAGGTTTTCACTCCCTGGCCTTTCCTCTTCTGCTGCCCCACCCCCTTTGCCTGCCTCATCAGACCCTGGGGTCTTTCTGAGGTCATATAAAAGCAAAGACACTATGAGCTTTTGGGTGTTTGGGTTTTTCCCTGTCTTCAGTTTCCTTGATGCACACATGTTTCTCAATTCTTGGAATGTGAGTGGGTCATACTTAGTTGGCAAGGAGTCACTGACTTCAGGCCTTGAAGACATTCTAGTGTGGTGTGGTGTGGTGTATGCACCTACCTACTCTAGTGGGAACTACTAAACTCTCTTGAGTTGGAGAAAGGGTGTGCTAGGCCCTTGACACCCAACTCTAAGTTCAGTAGAACTTACTTTATTCTAGACTTGATTTATATGTACCTAAGTACGTTTAGTGGTTTTCAGTTAGTCACTCACTGAGATTATCTGGTAAAACAATAGCAAGCTTGAATCCCAACCGCTGCACACCAATGTGAGAAGTTGGCCTGGTATATGCTGTCCACTAATTAAAGTGGGCACCTTGCACCAGTCCAAAGGACCCTTATTGATGATTAGGTCAAAGACAACCTTTATAGAAAGCTATCCTAGTGGTAGCTGTGGAGAGCAGCCTTCAGGCTCAGTCTTGAAGGAATGTAAAGCAGCTTGTTTTACCAGTATATAACCTCTTGAATGACCAAATGAAAGGAGAACCACACAAGGAATATATAAAATATATGTATTTATTACTAAACACTCTCTACTAACCTCTTTATGAGATTAGAGAACAAGGCACACAATATTACAGTACTAGAACGACAGTAAAGAGCACAATACACAGTGGGCTCCAGGGGGAGACCCAACCATATACTAAGAAAGTGGTATAACACTCACGACTTGACTAGACACAGTGCCTAGAGCACGTAGAATCGCTGGGACCCCAAGGAACCACCCAAGGTAGTGACACAGGGGACCCACGGAGGACGGGTGCAGTGTGGGAACACAGACGCGAGCTCCGTACAACTCTATGGGAAAGTCGCCGTTGGAATTTTAGAGTTTAAGGACACTTCGGAGAGGACTTCAAGCAAACCCAGCTAAACTTAGAAGGCCAGCACCCTTGTGAGTACCGAGGTACCCGTGTTACCTAGCCCAGGGAAGCCGGGTGCATGGGGTCAAGGGGTGTCGGAAACCCTCGTCGTATTCTATGGCGTGTTGTGAAGAAGAGCTGCTGCCGTGGAGAAGAAAAGTGTCCGGTGTTATCCAAGCCTGGATCGAAGATGTGAAGAACCTGAAAGCAGAGGGGACAAAGTCTGGGTCACTTCACGTGACCAGGAGCGGAGCAATCGAATGCCCACCGATGTCGGGTGCTTCAGGTGCGAAGAGGTGAAGCTTGACTCTGCAGCCACAGGGAACAGGAGACTTCGACGACAACCAGGATCTGCAGACGAGCTGTCCCACAAAGGATGTCAAGTGCTGCGGGGTCAGTTTCTGGACTGGAGACCAACAAGCCTTGGCAACTGCAACCCTCGTGGTAAGAGAAAAGATGCTTTTGGGAGGACCAGCAAGGTCCTGGGAACTCCCCAAGCAATGAAAAGTCAGGGCACGTTTGGAGCAACCAGGGAAGCCTGTTGAAAGTTAGAGTTGCCTTCTTAGGGACCCACAGGTCAATGAACCAGGGATCGTGAAGGGACCTCAAGAGGAATCACAAAATGGCAGCCCACGGAACACTCGTTGAGTGTAGGCCATCAATATTCGATGTAATTACTGCTCGGGGTCAGGGCTACAAGTAACCCAAAGCTCAGCCTCAGAGGTTGTCGGAAAGCTGATGCTTCTGCAAATAGACGCGGTGTCCAGGGGTTCAGGTTGCACGGTCACCATGAAGGATACGGACCTCAGACTTGCTGTGGGCACAGATCAACCTCTAAGACCTTGGGAACTCACCTCCTGTGTTGCAATATCCTTAGGAGTTCTCAGGAGCTTTGGAGATGCAGACCGGTCAGATGCGTTAAAGGTGCCTGCCTTGCAGGGGAGTAACTCCTTTACTCCAAGGGAGATTCTTCAGTCATCCAGCATAGTGTAGATCGTCGAAGTACTTGGTTTCTGTAGCAGAGTTTAGTCCAGGTGTAATCTAAAGTCCTGTAGCCAGGGGTTCCTACTTTATACCCAAGGAAGGGGTGGGACAAACTCTGGGGAACCACCTATGGGAGGGTCAGGACAGAGGGGTGGCTACACCCATGTCCTTTGTCTAGTTTTGCGCCGGAGCATGGGCTGAGTGCCCCTGCAACCGGTTTGAGCTGGGCTATGCACAGGGACACCAAATGTGCCCCCAGTGCAGACATCAAAGCACTCTTGGAGTGCACCCACCCAGCCCCAATATACTAAAGCCTGTCTGGGAGGTGGTCACACCTCCCTGTGACAGGAAACCTATTGTCAAGCCTTCCCCTGCCGGAGTTTCGTCCAGCAGCAGGAGGGCAGACTCGTGTCTGTGGCTGGCAGCATCCATTTTGTGATGCCAGGTCTCTGTGAAGCTGGTACCGGGTGTACCGGTGCTGTCATATTTCTCCCTCTAGGAGGGAGGAATCATACCTCCCACACCAGTTACTGGTGTGGAGGTATGATTCCAAGGTGTTTGACACCAAACACAACATAATTCCTTGCAGCCATTTTAAAGTTAGCATTTACCGTGAGGTTATAATGCACTTAAGAGTATATGGTTGGCTGCATCACAGACAACTTCAGAATAGTGGTTCCGAAGGCTGCAGAGGGGCTCTGCTCATGCATGGGCACCCTCTCACATAAAAAACAGCACCCTGCCTTCAGGATTGATAAGGCCTGCCATAGGGGTGACTGATAGGCTTATATGTGCAGTGATCAGGATAGATATAGTGAACCTATATCTAAGTAAGGGGTGCATGCACCACCTTACACAGGCTGCAGTAGCAGACCTGTGGTGTCAGTTTGAATGGCCTCTCAGGGGTGGCATAATACATGCTGCAGCCCCTGGGAGGCCTCTGGGGTACCTATGCCCTGGGTACATAGTATACCATAAACTAGGGACTTATAAGGGTACCCCAGAATCCAATCTGGAGTGTACCTAAAGTACATGCAATCAATTTAGAGGAGAAAGCAGATAAACTGGGGTCCTGAATAGCAGGATCCCAGTCAGACTAAGTCGAAAACAGTGAAACATCAGCAAAAAGTGGGGGTAACTATAAGAAGCAGATCCTACTCTCCTACAATATATTTTGGTGGAGGGGGTCCTGGACGCCCTATCTGTCAAATTAATGCATTGGACTCACATGCCCTGGATAGTTGGGATGACTTCAATTGTGTTCTTGACCCTGCACTGAATTGATCATATCCACCTCTCTCAAACTGTCCCACTACTCGAGCTGCTGCCTCCTTCTCACAATGGGCCGCACAATGGTCCTTACTTGACAGTTGGAAAAACCTGTATTCCGACGCCAAGGAACAGTCCTTCAATTCTTCTCCTCACAACCTGCATGTCAGATTGGATAGGTTCCTCTGCCCTCCAACCACCCAACTGCTTATCACAGATCCTGAATCCCTCAGTAGGACTGTGTCTGATCACAACCCCCTCCCACTTCTCCTAATGAGCAGAGCTCCTAGACTCCAGGCCCCCACCTGGAAGTTGCAACCTGTGGTTCTGGAGGATCAGCTTTTTCAGGCGACCCCAAGGGGTGCCCTTATTGATTACTTCACTGAAAACAACTACACTGTCTCCATCTCCTCGAGTAGGATGCAATGAAAACAGTTATTTGAGGCCATAGTATACAAGCTGTTGGACCCATGAACTGGACCAGGTAGAACAGGCTTTGGCTGGGTTAGAGAGTGCTGCTTGCAAGTCTGGGGGGGGGGGAAAGTGCACTGCCCAAAGCGCTGGATTATCATGATAGCCCTTCAGGCTAGAACTCATGCTGAGGGGGACAAACCGGGCCGCCACGACATAAGCTAGCAGCTACACCAATTACAGCAATTTCCACTGGCCCCACGTCAGTTGCCTACTCTCAGGCAGATATGCAGAAGGAGTTTTGCAAGCCTTACCAGGCGCTGTATGCTTCTGGCCAAACCCAGAGATCTATTGAGATAGATGACTTTCTCACCGCAATTACTCTCCCACATGTCTTGGCAGATCAAAACAAACTTCTCTGTGGCCCCATCATGGTGAAGGAGATCAGGTATGCTTTACGTGACTCCCCCAAATGTAAGTCCCCGGGGTTGGAGGGCCTTCCCATTAAGTTCTACAAAATGTATTCTGATCTGTTGGTCCCCAAACTGGCAGAATTGTACTTGGCTGCATTGGACACTGGTATTCTCTCTGGTTCCCTGAGAGATGCCCTACTCATCTCCCTATCTAAGCCTGGCAGAGACCCACTGGATGTGGGCTGCTGTTGTCCCTCAGCCCTGATTGGGTCTCACTACAAGATTCTCAGTAAAATATTGGCCTCGCACTTACTGACCTGATTTCGACTCTGATCCACAATGACCAAAAGGAGTTAATTCTGCAAAGATGTACATCGCTTAATTTTCTGTGCCTCCATGAGATCATTGAAGGGGCTCCAGCATTGCATCCCCACTCTGCTCACCTAGTATTGGACCTTGAAACGGTGTTCGATACTTTGGAATGGGGATACATGCTCACGATCCTGCGAAAGATGGGGATGGGGAGGGGAGGGACTGGTTCGCTGGGTCCACCTTCTATGCACAATAAGCATCAGCTACAGTTAGAATTTGCCGGTTGATATCTGTTGTGATCCCAGTATGTTGGGGTACGTGGCAGGGGTGTCCATTGTTGCCATTGCTCTTTGCACTGCAGATGGAGCCTCTAGCACAGTGCCTGCACCAGTTAGTGCATTACAGGGGATTGCCACTATGGTGCTGAACGCATGCCATTTCACTGTATGCAGATGATGTCCTAATTTACGTGAGAGACATATGGAATTGGGTGGACTCCGTGCTGGGGGCCTGTTAGTGTTTAAAGGGGTGTCAGGGCTGAGTGTGAATTGGGTGAAGAAGGGCTTGTTCGCTCTGCATCCGGACTGCCCCCGGGAGGTGATGGCAGTTTATTCCCATAGCATAAAGTGGTAGGCCAACACATTTCTGTATTTGGGCATTAATGTGTATCATTCCCCCTAGGACTTATTGGAGGGCAGTGGCCTCACTGCATCCCCTAATTGCATTTTGGTGCTGCCTCTCCCTCACGGTGCAGGGAAGGGTGGCCTGATCCAAAATGCCCAAAATTCTTTATTACTTCACTAACCTCCAAGTGCTTATCCTGTGGAAGACCTTCTGCACGCTGGATGACATGCTGGGGGATCTACTCTGGCCTAACATCAGGTGTAGAGTTACTATGGCCAAGCTTTAGCTGCCCACAGCTGCAGTGGGCTTTGGAGCCCCGAATTTAGAACATTATTACTTGGCGGCACAGCTCCAGTGGCCAGCCCACTGGCTTGCAGGAAAAACTTGACCGAAATCTTGCCCAGGGTGCAGAAACTGTTCCTCCCGCATTCATCATTGCCTGCTCATTCTAGTAGTCGTCTCCACATAGCCTATGGCTGTTAGCGTAGGACCTTGAGGTATGCACCGGACACCCTGCTGTTTGCACCGAGCATCCCACTGAGTGCTCTCTCTGATTTTTGCATGGCGGCAGGAAGAGAGACCCTGGAGGTTTTGGAATCCCCAGGGGTAGGCTCCTTGGGTGACCTGTACCAGGAGCACACTTTGATCCAGTTCGACATACTCTCTGAGCAGACCACCCTCCCAGCAGGTCAGTTTTTACGTAATCGACAGCTGGGTGCACTGATTGAATGTCTCTGGGGTGCAGGGGCCAATGTGCTGAAAGCACACTCTTTGACCCAGGTTCTGTTTTACACGGGGCGAGGGGTGCTATCCTGTCATGTTGGTTGTGAGGGCCATTTCGGATCCGGGGGTGGATTTATTGACTGGTCTGAAGGACTGGTGAGAACAGGACTTGCACTGTCTTTTGGCCCCAAAAGACTGACAGAGGATAATACAGTACCTGCGTAAGGTCTCCCAAACGCTTGTTTCCAGTATATCCAATTTATTATCTTACATCTTGCTTATTTGACACTAGCCAAGCTACATCGCATCTACCCAATCTCTTCTCCAGATTGTCCCTGGTGTGGACAGCCCGGTGCAGACATATTCCATATGCTATGGGAGTGCTTCATAGTGCATCACTTCTGGGAGAAGGGATGTGCAATGCTTCATAGAGTAAAAAACAGATTTCCCTTGGATAATACTAAGGACAATAAGCCCTACTCATCACTGAGTAATACCTTTACATAACTACAATAGTACTATACAAAGAATTTCAATCATATAAGTGATAACACTCTAAAGTTGTTGCAAATTATTATTTATTCAAAACAGAATCCTACAATATATTGTTAAAATTCATATCATATCTCATGTTACACAATTCCATATATCATAAAAATACATACAAAACAATTTCTTAAAACCCCACAATATACATCTGATACATTAGAACATTAACATAACATAAAATCAAAAAGAGAGAAAAGAGAATTTAGACAGCATACTTTGTCTTTTATGAAACGCATCCAACGGAACAATTAAATAACTAGGCCTGGATACACAGTTTCTATTTTGTATCTACAGATCCAATTATTCCAAGGATTGTGTCAAATGATGCGTCAACGCGTTTCGATGGGTTACCGGCCTTCAACAAGGAGAAAGCACACGGCTGCATTTGACTGCGTCTTACAAGCACAACGAGACAGAGGAGGTTCCGGATTTATGGCCCCTCGGTTAAATATTTGATGTGCGGTTAAGAATATTCATGCAAGCAGTATCTCTGCATACAACTTATGGAGCTGAAAAAGGAGATAATTAAATAGACACGATAAAGAGAACAGTAGAATATCGGTCACGTATATGAAGAGGTTCAATGATTAAGATATCTAAATTAACCAAACAGTGTATATATATTTGCTCTATACAGGTTTTAAAACAGTGGTCATTTTACAAGTTGTAAAGAGAGACTTGCCAAATTATTTGTCTTGAAAAAGATGGAATAATAACAAAACCCATCGAAACGCGTCAACGCATCATTTGACACAATCCTTGGAATAATTGGATCTGTAGATACAAAATAGAAACTGTGTATCCAGGCCTAGTTATTTAATTGTTCCGTTGGATGTGTTTCATAAAAGACAAAGTATACTGTCTAAATTCTCTTTTCTCTCTTTTTGATTTTATGTTATGTCAATGTCTTAATGTATCAGATGTATATTGTGGGGTTTTAAGAAATTGTTTTGTATGTATTTTTATGATATATGGAAGTGTGTAACATATGAGATATGATATGAATTTTAACAATATATTGTAGGATTCTGTTTTGAATAAATAATAATTTGCAACAACTTTAGGGTGTTATCACTTATATGATTGAAATTCTTTGTATAGTACTATTGTAGTTATGTAAAGGTATTACTCAGTGATGAGTAGGGCTTATTGTCCTTAGTATTATCCAAGGGGAAATCTGTTTTTTACTTGTTTAGAGTACCCTATTCCCTTGGTGATAACAAGGGGTCTCTCTCCCTTTCTATGTACAATGCTTCATAGAACCATAGGTCACTCGGACATGAGTAGGGCAGAGTTATGCCTCCTTGATCTCCATGGCTGTAGAAGGAAGCCTGGAGCTGTGTCGAGCTTCATTGACCTGGCGCTACTGTTAGCCAAATGCACATTCATGATGCAGTGGAAGGCTGCGTCGCTCTCTGGGTCAAAACCATGGCAGGCAGCGGAGCTGCAGTGGGCCGGGGCGAAATTAGCGACATTACACAGGGAGAAGTTGCGGGGTATTTGTTGACGTACCATAGCCGGTGATTTGGATGAACTAGTGAACACTTTCAGTAGTGACTCTGACTAGTAGGTACCACCACCAAGCATATTGGTCCATTCCCACTATGGGGGTAGAACCGAGTACATTCTGAGGGGAGCAGACACATAACCATCCACACACCGAAGATACTATGACAGATGTTTTGCATTATGCTTTATGTTATTTGATGGTTAAAAGATTTCCATATTTGATATCCTCTGTTCCTAATGATGCTGTGGAGCCAATAAATAGTTTACAAAGAGTCTCTTATCTAACCTAACAAAAGAGCCAACCCCTTCCCTGTCTACCAGCTTACCCCTAGAATGGGGCTGGATCTTTGTCATATTCTGGTGATGACCAAGAAGAAGGGAAACAAACGGGCGAAAGAAGTAAGTACTGTGTTTTTTGCCTTTTCTTTGTTCATAAAAGAAGAAAAGGTCTCAACCACTGCTGTCTAAATGCAAGCCACTGAGACCCATTGGCATCAGAAGTAGAAGATTTGTTCTCTGTTCAAGCCTCAAACACCCTATTATGCGAGTGCTTCTTTTCCTTTAAAGTTTTCACAAAAACACAGCATTATAAATCCGAAAGCAGCGAGGAGGTAGAGAGAAAAAAGGAGGATTTACTTTCTATAAAATGTTTGTCTAGAAGGTGAGACCTTCTTATAGTAAAGGAGAAGATGCTAATGGGTAATATCAGTGATTTGCTTTGTAGGCAGAGGGTTCTCGTTATGGTGGGCTTCAAAGGAGGAGAAGAGCTTGCAACTGTCCAACATGAGCAATTTAAGAAATAATACATTTTTTGGGGCCCTGGCACCTACGCAAACCCTGTGCCCCTCTGCGAGCCTCAGTGGCCCACATCCTAAAGTTTAAAAACAGAGATGTGTCCTCCAAATGAAGTGAGCTGGCAACTGTGCCCAATATAAATGATAGTCAAATCAAATATTGTGTACACTCAGGTAGTTCAGCACACATGCAGATCCTTGGAAGCAGTGAAGAGAAGACTGAGAGAAAATTGTGAAGATACATGCTGTTTTCCCTGCCTAGCCCAGAATAATCAGAGATAGGTAATCACATTATTTTGCCTCATGAAAAAGAATGAGATTTGCTAAATGGCATAGGTTTCAAAACGTTAGGACCACTGCCAGTGAAGACTAAGCTGTGAAGGAATAGGAACCAATGGAGCCTCAGGAATGCTCTCATCCAGGAAGGTAGTGGCAAATAAAGATGGCACCCTGGACATTCAATGAAGGGTTAAGAAGATCTGGTGAGACACTTCTGCAAGATGATGTAGGATCATGGTATGAAATATTATCCTGGTTTTGGAGGGCAGCTTATGGGGATCGCAGATGCATCATGCCCGATTTATGTCTGGATGCTTGGGTGGGATGGGCTTCTCTTACTGGAGTGTACCTGTAAGGGTGACTGTTTCTTTTTTATCCAGACAGTTGGATTATATTCTATTTCATGTTCGGTTTCAGTGAGTGTGGAGGGGTGGTGTGTATTTGGTTGTCTAGAACCAATCAATCAATCAATCAATCACAGAATTTGTAGAGCGCACTACTTACCCGCGAGGGTCTCAAGGCGCTGGGGAGAAAAAAAGGGGGGGGTGCTGCTACTGGTCGAACAACCAGGTCTTGAGTAGCCTCCTGAAGGTCAGCAGGTCTTGGGTCTGTCGTAGGCTTAGTGGAAGGGTGTTCCAGGTCTTGGCGGCGAGGTGGGAGAAGGATCTGCCGCCGGTGGTAGTTCTTCGAATGCGAGGGACGGTGGCGAGGGAGAGGTCGGCGGAGCGGAGCTGGCGGTTGGGGACGTAGAAGAGGAGTCGTCTGTTGAGGTAGGCTGGGCCAGTCTTGTGGAGTGCCTTGTGTGCGTGGATGAGAAGTTTGAAGGAGATTCTCCTGTCGACGGGGAGCCAGTGCAGGTTCCTCAGGTGGGGGGTGATGTGGCTGTGGTGTGGTACATCGAGGATCAGGCGTGCGGAGGCGTTTTGTATGCGTTGCAGTCGCTTGATGAGCTTGGCCGGGGCTCCCGCGTAGAGGGCGTTCCCATAGTCAAGTCTGCTACTGACGAGGGCCTGGGTGACTGTTCTTCTTGTATCTGTTGGGGTCCACCTGTAGATCTTGCGAAGCATGCGGAGGGTGTTCAAGCAGGAGGAGGAGACTGCGTTGACTTGCTTGGCCATGGAGAGCGTTGAGTCGAGGATGACTCCCAGGTTGCGTGCGTGGTCAGTGGGTGTCGGGGCTGCTCCCAGCGTCATTGGCCACCAGGAGTCGTCCCAGGCTGAGGGGTTGGAGCCGAGGATGAGGACCTCTGTCTTGTCCGTGTTCAGTTTTAGTTGGCTGATCTTCATCCAATCGGCGACGGCCTTCATTCCTTCATGGAGGTTGGATTTGGCGGCGAGGGGGTCCTTGGTGAGGGAGAGGATCAGTTGAGTGTCGTCGGCGTAGGAGATTATGTTGAGGTCGTGCTGTCTGCCGATGCGTGCGAGCGGGGCCATGTAGATGTTGAACAGTATTGGGCTGAGGGATGATCCCTGGGGTACGCCGCAGATGATCTCGGAGGCTTCGGATCGGAATGGTGGGAGGCGGATTCTCTGGGTTCTGCCGGCGAGGAAGGAGGTGGCCCATTCCAGGGCCTTGTCTCGGATCCCTGCGTCGTGGAGGCGTGCGCGTAGAGTGCGGTGGCAGACAGTGTCGAAGGCGGCAGAGAGGTCCAGCAGGATGAGGGCTGCGGTCTCACCGTTGTCCAGCAGGATCCTGATGTCGTCGGTGGCGGCGATGAGGGCAGTCTCAGTGCTGTGGTTGCTGCGGAACCCCGATTGGGATGTGTCCAGGATGCTGTTTTCTTCGAGGTATAGGGTTAGCTGTTTGTTGACGATCTTCTCAATGACCTTGGCTGGGAACGGAAGCAGGGAGATGGGCCGGAAGTTCTTGAGGTCTCTCGGGTCCGCCTTGGGTTTTTTGAGTTGGGCGTTGATCTCTGCGTGTTTCCAGCTCTCTGGGAAGGTCGCGTCTCAAAGGAGAGATTGATGACGTTGCACAGGTGGGGTGCGATGGAGCTGCTGGCTTTGTGGAAGATGTGGTGCGGGAAAGGGTCTGACGGGGAGCCGGAGTGTATTGTGCTCATGGTCTTGATGGTGTCATCGATGTTCACGCTGGCCCAGGCTGGCAGGGGGTCGTGGTCGATGATGTGCGGCGGGTCTGGTGCATCGATCTTAGTTGGGGCTGTCTGGGTGTTGAAGCTGTCGTGGATGTCGGCGAACCAAGAGGGTCTGGTGATTTTTACAATTAGTTTCTTCACATTGGTTCTACCACTGACAGGGGCAGGAGGGGGAATGTCAAATTCTTTCTTTGTTTACTACGTTGTCAGTGAAAATGGAAGCTATGATTATGCATGTTGATAGAGGTTAAAGAAAGGCATGTTTGGCATTGTGTGTATGGTATTGTTGTGATACGAGTCATTCACGGATGGTAGACTGCAGACAATTATATGGAATGTAAGTGTGCTTTATAGTTATAAAGAGCAATATGCAGCACTCCAGGAAACCCACATGAATAGTTCAGAATGTTGCAAGAATTCTGAAAAATCATAGTACTATGCTTGGGACAATAGAACCTTATTAGGAAGGGACTGAGCCATCCAGCCACCTTAGTACCCATGAGCCCAGGACTGACTAGCTATAGTGTCTCACTTGCCCTCCTACTCACTCACAGAGGAACAATTGATTAGACACCCCAGAACACAACTTTCCCTACCCTCTCAGGAATCGCGGTGACACGACACACCCTTTTCCTCTCACACTCGGTCTTGTCCACAATAAGATCTGACAGAGACACAAGAAAAGTTTAAAATATTTATTTTAACTATCGTTCTCTAGTATGCAGAATATGTGCCACAATGAGTAGGAAGATGCCTAACACAAATACGGTCAGCATAGTATGTAATCTATAAACCATAAAAGGAGCTGTCATGGTATTAGACAAATAAACTAACCCCCCTCCCCTTCTACAGAAGCAAAGTGATTATATATCAGAAAATCTCTGGGTGTTTGCAGCGGACCCCGTACCTTAGCATGCACAGATGAAAGTTCTCCATCTCAGGTGTAGTCTCGATCTCCTCTCTGAAAAATCTCTCTCCAAGTTTGTCTTTGCAAGTCTGTGAATACATATATGACAAAGAGTACGTGTTCCCAAACACCAGCTGCATTTGTGTGTTTTGTCTAGGTGCTAGAGCCTGATTAAAAAAAGAATAACAAGGGGCATTTTTGTTTGACCTTGTCTTTTGTGTTCAGACTAAATCCCAGGAAAGACCATAATGCAAAAACAACAATAGGTTCTGTGTGAACGTACAGCATGGCACAAATCAAAATATGTTTGTATAGTAACGTGCCCAAAGCAGAGAGCATCCTGCAATGTGCTCATGTTAACATAGGGAAAAAGACAATGGGCCTGCACAAGACATATGACACCCTCCCTTAGGTCAGGATGATAGCACCAAAGTGACGACAGGAATCAGGAGAAAAGCAACACCAAAGCGTTGGAAATAGAGTGCAGTCATTGTTTCATAGACAAAGGCTAACTCAAATAAAAAAAATTGTGCAATAATGGAAGCAATCAAAGCAGCTTGCCGGGGCACCCAATATGGGATGCCAAGTGAAAATCCAACGATTCCAATAAGAAATCCGAACCTTCCGAAGTAAAAATATCAGCCATCGACTTGAGCAGATCAAAGGAACAAACATGTTCTTCGGTGCCATTTGTCGATAAGACCATCATGGGACAACCTGTGCTGATTTATTTTTGCACTTGGATCATTTCTGGGCAATGGCCATATCGTCGGGTTATGAACAAGTCACATGACCAAGGAACAGTCCTGGTAATGGGCCACTAAGGGACTCATCGACAGTTCGAAATTGAGAGCAGCTTGTGGTGGCATGGACAGGCAGACATCCAGAGCCTAAGGCAAGCCCGTCTGCGCCCGTCCGAGCTCGGGCCGGGCTCAGGGCCATAACCCCTGTTCATTTTCCAAGGGGTGTTGCCCCCGGTCGCCCATACTCCAGAGAGGCATTGCTGTCGCTCAATAGGGAAGGTAATAGGGCAGATAATAAGTCTAAGTGTGCGCTGCTTGATTTACAGAGTGAACCTAGACAATGTAAGCAGTGCAAGCTAACCTTCAGTTTTGACAAAATTAAAAAATGGCCGGCTAAAAGAGGTGAGAAACAGCATCAAGCAAGAGACACAAAGCTGATTTCGGCCATGCTTATTAATGCAAGGTCCCTGGTCAAACATAATTTGGAATTCGCAGAGATGGTAGGGTCCCACAAACTGGATCTAGCATTTGTGACCGAAACTTGGGCGGATAAAACCACAAATGTAGACATGGGGCAGGCCGTCCCGGTGGGATATGCTATCCATAAAGCCGACAGGGCCGACAAGAGGGGTGGGGGCCTAGCAATTATATACAGAGAGCATTTTGCGGTCTCAGGCTCTGCAGTAGGAAGCACAATAGATTGTGAAGTTCTATCTTTTCGGATGACACTCAGCCCAGCCTATACATTCAAGGGCTTGCTGGTATATAGGCCACCGGGGGGTAGAGCTACTTTTATAGATGCTATCAGTCCATTCATCAAATCGAGTTACGCTGCAGATGATTTCTCCGTGCTGGGAGATTTTAATTATCATTTAGAAAAACAGGAGGGAAGGGATACAGCCCTCCTGGTAGATGCCCTGGCTGGCTTTTCCCTTAGACAGATTGTTGAACAAGCCACGTACAAGGCAGGACACACATTAGACGGTATATTTACGTCTAACCACAACTTAAAGGTGTCAGAAATATTACCTGTCCCATGGTCAGATCATAAGGCCATAATGTTCTCTATGAGTATCAATCATCACGCCTCAATACCACGCAGCTCAGGGGCTGTTGCCAAAGGGCGGGACTGGAGTAGTATTGACACCTCCTCTCTACAAGATTCCCTAGTTAGAACCCAGCCAGACCTGGCCACAGACGCGAATACGGCAGCTCACAGATTTTCCACCTGGATTAAAAACGCAGTGGATCCTTTGGCCCCCTTCAAGATATTTTCTAACAGGCGGAATAAGCCGTCTGAACCTTGGTTCTCGGAAAAATTAAGAAATCAAAAACAGATCTGTAGAAGGAAGGAAAGGAGGTGGAGACTGAAGTATGACACAGCTGACAAAATACATTGTAAGCAATCATTGATGGAGTATAAAAAATTAGTACGGGATAAGAAAAGCAAATATTTTACTTCTAAAATACAACAGGCAAAGAACTCAACCAAGGAATTGTTTCAAACAGTGAAAAGCCTAGCCAAACTCCCAGAGACTCCGCAGATGGTTTGCAGCAAGGAATTCTGCAATATATTGGCTGAATTTTTTAGGGACAAAGTGGAGGCAGTGTATAAAGAGCTTAGTGGATATGGCAATACATTGATTGACATGCCCCCAGCTGGCTTGCCATTCTCCCCTGCCCACCTTCTGACCTGTTTCTCTCTACCTCCTATAGAGCAGATCATCCAACTGGTTAAGACATCTAAATCTGGGGCTCCGCAAGATCCCTGTCCTCCGAAAATAGTTCATTTGGTCCCGGAAGTGGTTAGTGAACAACTGTGGGACCTGTTTAAAGGGATAATTGGGTCAGCTATTATTCCTACTGCATGGAAAAATCCATCAATTTTACCACTACTGAAGAAATCTGAGCTGGACCCAGCTGAGCCGAGCAACTATAGACTCATTTCAAGACTACCCTTCCCCGCAAAAATATTGGAGAAAATACTTAATTTGCAACTCTCATCCTTTATCTCCTCCGAAAACCTTTTGGATCCATCGCAATATGGGTTCCGGGAGGGGCATAGTACAGAAACGGCACTGATTATGGCCACCGAGGAACTGAGATCCATGTTGGATGATGGGGGGAGGGCCGCACTGATATTATTAGATCTATCAGCGGCCTTCGATATGGTGAACCACACTATTTTAATCAACAGACTCTCAGAATTAGGTATTAGAGGACAGGCCCTTAAACTGTTGACCTCCTTCCTCTCTGATAGAGTCCAATCAGTTGAAGCGGGGGACTTTGCCTCAGAACAGTTCTCGCTTCCATGTGGGCTGCCTCAGGGCTCAGCCCTCAGCCCTACGTTGTTCAATCTGTATGTCTCCCCTCTGGCCAGAATCATCAGGCAGTGTGGGTTCTCAGTGGTCTCGTACGCTGATGATACCCAATTGATGGTGTCAGTTTCCAGCAATATGGAAGAGACAGCAGATCGTTTCAATCTCTGTATGTCTTGGGTACATCAATGGACGAGTCTGAACTGCCTGAAACTTAATGGTGGAAAGACAGAGGTCCTCTTATTGGGATCTGATACCTCTTTCTGGACACCCAGATGGTGGCCAACGTGCCTAGGAGACACCCCTACGACTGTAAATAAGGCCAAAAATTTAGGCATCGTCTTCGATGACAAACTAACCTTCAAACATCAGATCACTTCCCTGTCTTCCTCTATCTTTTTCATCCTGAAGATGATTAGAAAAATCCACCCCTTCATTCCACAGGAGTCAGTAAAAATTCTGGTGACAGCACTGGCATTGTCCAAATTGGACTATGGAAACGCGCTTTATGTAGGGATCGAAGAGCAGCATCTTCAAAAGCTACAACGGCTTCAGAATGCAGCCGCCAGATTGCTGCTGGATATTCCAAAATTCCAGCCGGTCTCATAGAAGTTGAAGAGCCTACATTGGCTCCCTGTGGAGAAGAGAATTATATTCAAAGCACAATGTCTAGCTTTTAAGGCACTCCATGGGGTGGGCCCTGATTTCTTGAAAAAGCAATTGAAATGGTATACACCAACCAGAAATTTGAGGTCGGCTCACTGCAAACTCCTTCAAATGCCCAGAATTAAAAGAGTTTGTTGGGGCGGAAGAAGTTTTTTTTCAGGAACCGTTAAAACCTGGAACGTGCTTCCTGGTGAGATAAAGAACTGTCCAACTATCCTGGCCTTAAGAAAAGCTTTAAAAACCTGGCTGTTTGTAAATTAAGTTCAGTTCTGGATTGCGTGGTAACCTTCTTTTTCCATCTGGCTCAAGCGCCTAGACGCTGTTGGCATTTGTGCGCTATATAAATGTTTAAATTAAATGTCTTTGAACTACCTTTCGGCGGTGTTGGACAGTGTTCCCATTGTGTGTAATTATAAACAGCGCGCAGGAGATACTAGCTTTGTGCAGAAAATGGTGACCATAATGTTGGTAGCAGAACATGTCTCCATACTTAGATGTACCATTATACAATTTATCTTTAGAAAATGCAGCTGATTGCTCTAGATCTGCAAGCAAATTGTGCACAGTCTCAATGTCCCAATCATCAGAGACAGTACTAGAGGTGACAATGTAATTTAAAGAAATTTTAAACAAATAAGGAATTTGCAAAAGTTCAGTAGGATCATACACATCATATGATACCCTGTCCAAAACAATTCCTTCAGGAACGGGAACTGCTGTAATGTTTACCAGGGACAGGTGCCTTAGTTCACGGTGCGGTGATGCATGTGGTTTAAGAACCAAGTTCACGAGTTGTCTGCGGAGTATTCTGGGAGAAAGTGTCCATTCAGAAATAGAAAAATATAAATCACTAATCCAATACAAAGTACCAGGAAAAGTAACCCTATTGCAATCCAGATATGTAAGCAGGGTGGGATGAAGTAAGTCTTTTTCAGCCAAAAGTAGAAAACATAAAGCGTAGCTTGAAAGGGGCGGTGGTGGCAGCTCTGGTTCACTTGAATCTGATGAGAAGTCGTCATAATGCACAAAGTAGCCAGAAGCCATCTGGTCTATTATTGGCAGGTTTTGTGGAACTGGGAGATGATCTGTGGCATATTCACATAGACGTTGTCAATTTTTTGAATTGAGATTTCTGTACTTGTCGATTTTACAGTAGTAATTATTTCAACAGGTAGAAGCATAATTTCATTGTTGTTTACAGCTTGTCTTTAGAGAGTTGAATCTTCAGTTGCATTAAAGCTTCCATCTGAACTTCCTGTACAGTATCAAGAGGAGTGCGGCAGTTACTCAGGAGCCCACATGGCCTACTGTTGAGAATCAGCCAGATAGTGTGGTTTTAGTAGATCAATAGAGACAGACCTTTTGTCTTTGCGACTGGCAAGGTACAGTTCTGGTACCTTCAACAGCCAGGACAGGTACAGGCCCAAATTATTTTTTTCCAACTATTTTCTCTCTGACCAGGTCCCCAATTTTCGAGACCCAGGCAGGTCTTGCCGGAACGACCTTCACTACCCAAGCGGTAGTGCGTTTTACTTGGACATTGCTTTGTAGAGCCTGGAATTCATTGAGTTCCTGTAAAACAGCCAAACATTCATAGATGTCAAATGGTGTTTCAGCCGCCACTGTGCTGACACTATCGAGGTCTGGTATCCATATTCTCACAACAAACAGGAGTTCATAAGGTGTACGACCCCCCAGGGATTTTCTTGGCATGTTGTTAAGTGCCCTCTGGACCCCATATAATTGATTGACCCAACTGCCACCGAGCGTGGTTTCCCATAACTCTTTGACTCTACTTCCTGTATTTTTAATGCTGTGAACTGCTGATCAGTGTCAAAGTGCAAGTGCTCCCTGTGTAAATTGTTATTACAATTGGTTCTCCCTGATTGCCATATTTGATTTACTGGTAAGTCCCTAGTAAAGTGCACTGAGTGTGCCAAGGCCTGTAAATTAAATGCTACTAGAGGGCCTGCAGCACTGATTGTGCCACCCACGTGAGCAGCCCTGAAAACGTATCTCAGACCTGCCACTGCAGTGTCTGCGTGCAGTTTTCAACTGACATGTTGACCTGGCAAGTGCAACCACTTACCAGGCCCTAACCTTCCCTTTTCATACATGTAAGGCACCCCTGTGGTAGGCCCAAGGTACGCCTATGGGCAGTGTGCAGTGTATGTGAAAGGTAGGACATGTACTCGTGTATGTGACATGTCCTGATAGTGAAATACTGCCAATTTTGTTTTTCACTATTTAAAGGTTATCTGCCCCAAATGATTGAATGAGAGTATAACTTCCCATTGGGACAAGATAGAGAAATAAAGTTTAGTCTCTCTGAACTCTGGGGCAGATTTACAAGCCCCCTGCGCCACCAGTACGTCACTTTTCGTGACGTACTGGTGGCGCAGGGGGCTCCTCGATATTTACAAGGAGAGGAAAAGCCACCATGCGTGACTTTTCCTCTCCTTGTAAATACCGTCCCTTCACACGCAGCACTTTGCGGTGAAGGGGCGTTCCATGGGTGTTGCTGTGGGTGTTCCCACGCAACACCCATGGAACAAGACACATCTCCAGAATTACGAGAAATCGTAACTCTGGAGATGCGTCTGAAAGCTACGCCACCCTAGAGGTGGCGTAGCGAGGCGCACCGAGGAGAAATGTTTTCATTTCTCCTCGTTTTTCCTCTTTCAATGCGTGCTGCATTCTGCAGCACGCATTGAAAGAGGAAAAAGCCTGTACTGATTGTTTTTGTGCAGAAAGGTGCCCCTTCCTGCACAGAAACAATCTCCCCATGGCGCAGGCATCCTTGCACCATGGTGCAAGGGTGCCTGCGCCGGCGCTTGGCAGCTGTTTGTGCGCCAGCGCAGGGGAGAAACACAGGAATGCGACATATTCTTGTAAATATGTCGCATTCCTGTGCTCTGAAAGTGCCGCAGCGTGGCGCAGCCAAAGGGCTTGCAGCGCCACGCTGCGGCACTTTCTTGTAGATCTGCCCCTCAGAATTTAATAACACATCTTTTAGTAAAGATGGTTTTTAAATTGTGTGTTTGAAAATGGCACTTTTAGAAAGTTGTCATTTTCTTGTTTAACCATTCTATGTGCCTCTGTCTGTTTGTGGATTGACTGTCTGGTTTTGGAGTGACAGGGGCTGGGGATGTGCATTCACTGTAGACAGTCACTGGGGGGTTGAGGTGTGCCTGGCCTTTCCTGGATGACTCAAGAGCTGAGCTGAATGGGGCTTGGCTGCATTTACAGTAGTGGGAGGAGATGTCCTTACACCTGTACAATGCTGTCTCCACCCCCTGTGGTGGTCATACTGCACCAGTGAGGACAGAACTGTTTTGGACTTGGCTCAGACGCCCTTACACAAAGAGAACAAAGACAAAATGGGGTATAAGTAGTAGACATTAACTGCCACCATAGTTGTTCCGTCTAGGCTCGTACCTGAGTGAGCTATTACAGCAACATCAGCAGTACGAACTGTTGCCTTGGCGGCTTCATCTGCATGGAATTCCCTTCAACGTGAATGCCAACACGTTAATGACTCAATGTATGAATAACATGAGCCCGTGGCAGGCCTACTTTCAGATTAGCCACCTGTTCCCAAAGCATCTTGTGCTTTACTGTGCAACCTTTAGAATCTCTAAATCCATTCTGTGCCCAATAGTGTAAATACTCATTATAGTACTGGACTCTGTAAAATGAATAACACACAATAAGTGTGGGGAAGTCTTGATCTGTACTTTGTAGTGCCAGTATCAGGGTTTTCAGTTCTGCCAGCTGCGCTGTACAGTCCCCTAGGGACTGTGTTTGTGTCTTCCCAGGACAGAACTTTCTGTCATGCATGTACCCTTTTACAATTGGGCATGCAGCAGAATATTTCTGTTTTCTTCCTACGACAGGTCGTGTAGAACCATCGGTATAAATGATGCATTCATATCGATCTAGAGGCATACTTTCATTCGGCAGAGGATATTCTTGTTCATACTGCAAAAATGCTTATGTTTGTAATGTAGGGTTGAATCTGTAATCTACATCTGTTGCAATGAGAGAGTTAGCCCATTGAACCCATCTTGGATGTAAAGCTTTTGCATTTGGAACGCTTGCTTTGGTGACGGCCTCTCAGGTCGGTAAAAGGGTCTTGACTTTTATGTGTTTCCCATGCGCTAGTGCTCTCTCTCTCTCTGTCTCTCTCCAACTACAGCAGTCTGTACTGCTGTGAGTATTTTCTCAGTGGATGCAAAACACATTTAAGCGTTTGTGTACAATAGGTACTGTATCATCTTCATTGAAAGTGATATAGGTGTACCCGGTTGGTCCAGCGACTACGCGGATCACCAGGTTGGTTGTGTTGACATGTGTGTGTAAATGTTTAGAAGCTTTCATATTGGCTTGTACGGAACGTAAAATATCTGTATGTTCCTGTGTCCAGTGATGCACTGAAAAATCAGGTCTAATTAGGTCGTAGAAAGATTTTACCCTCGCTGCGTAATCCAAAATGTAAGTTCTGCCAAAATTAAAAAATCCTAAGAATGGATTGTAGTCTTTTCAGAGACATCGGAGGTTGAAGCAGTGCGCATTTTTCTAAAGAATTTGTTGCCAGGCTTTTGCCTTCACTTGACAACTCGTATCCCAGAAATAGGACACTGAGGTGGGCAATTTTTTTAAAATTAAATTTGTAGCCCAGGTGAGCAAATCCAGGGATTATGTGGTTTACTCTAGCCAAGTGTTCCATAAATTCATCATCTGTCAGATAAGTATTATCCACGTAGGACAATGCCTCCTCATCAAAATTTTATTATAACTCTGTCAATCTGGCTGAAAACAGCCTGCGGCTAGTCTTATACCCCTGAGATAATCTTGGCGTTGAGAACCTAGCACTGACAATGCTGTCAGATATCTGCTCCCAGGCACTTTATATTGGCAGAAAAATCCTTTTGAGATATCTAATGTTTTGTATTTTTTCCACACAATGTTATTCATTTGTGTGGCACTATGTGCATTTTGTACTGCAAATGTGCGTGTGGAAGCATTCAAATGTCTATAGTCTAAGACTAGACGGTAAGAAAAATCAGGTTTCATTACCGGAAACAAGGGATTATTCATGGATGAGGTGCAGTTCTCGATCACCCCCTGATATTCATGTTGATCTAGAATCTCCCTGACTTGTTTCTTTGCTTCATGTTTTATTGGGTATTGTCTCTGTGGTTGAGGAATGGATTTTAATGGGATTTTGTGATAACATGGTTTCGGTAAAGTGCAGGAGCTAGCGCTAATTCCCACTCCTTTGCACATCAATTTTTAATTGATTCTGGTACGAGGTCAGAGAAAGCAGGTAAAATGAATCCTTCCCCCATTGGGCAATCCATTACAAGCTCAGGTGGCCAATCTTTATTCAGCCAATGTCGTAACCATACGTCAGGTTCTCCCAAAAGAGACCCTTCACTTGTCTGGGTATGTCACCCTCCATTTGGAGCGTTATTTCGTAGAAACAATGTGGGACACTTACCCTTGTATCAGGTGTTTCCACCATGATATGTTCACTCAGTACTACTGCAACATGACAATTCATAGGGTTCCAGCAAGCTAATGTGACTTTTACTGTGCTGTCCAGCATCGTCACTGCTCATTCCCCGTTCAGAAGCAGAGTCCTCAATAGCCTGGGCATTTCTAATTTTCATCCCGGCTATCTTCTTTTTAAATTGAGGTTTAGGTGTCTTTTGTTTGTCTTCCTGTTCAATGACGTAGTCTGAAGTGCGATGTGTCTTTCTTTTAGGCTTGACTCGCTCTTCCGATCTGTGCTCTCACCATTCGTCTCTCTCTGAACACTTTTCCGATGACGCCTGAAAGGAACCAGAGGAACGGGTATCAGTATCCTGATACCTGTCAGGCTTTCTAATATTGTTATGGCTTCTTAAATTGTATTTTCGCTCAGTGTGTTCCTGTTGAGGACCCACCCCTGACTGTGTTTTGTTTTGTTTATTTTTTTGTTTGTTATCCCATTTCTTCTTGGAAGAATCGGGTGCCTGCTTAGAGTTATCCTTCTCAGAACTGCTCTTAACTATTGCTTTTGCAGGTCTGGTTCCCAGATTACCTCTACCTAGTGAAGCATATGTGTCCTCGATAATCTTAGGTAATTTTCTCACTCCTGCTGTGCAGGAGTGAACTCCCTGAGGCGTTGGCATATAGCCACTGCTGCTGCCTCCTCTTTAATATTACTTAACATAATTGCAGATACATGGGCAAAATTGCCGATTAATTTCATCCATAGGTCCAGGGCAGGCTCTGCCCTGTAATCATTCTGTATTTGTATCAATACATCAAGTATTACTGCTATTGAAGGGGTACCATGAGTTCTGGTATAGACGGCAGAGAAGATTGTACCCTAAGTGGCACAGTCTTCTATCAGCGGAGCCATCACCATTGGCAAGCAAATTGTTAATAACCTATGTTTTTTCTGTGGGCCCTTATGGGGAAAAACTGCTTCACGCTGAGCTGTTTTCTACGCTATCCAGAATGGAATTTGCCCCCGACTGGTGGGAATCCTTCCCATAACGGCGTTCAGCATTTGGGGGCTGATACCCATAGTATTCAATTGAGGTTGTGCAGCCTTAGCGGCCCTTGCAGGTTGAACTTTCAGAGTTCTCATTATGTATTGTGTAAGATTCAAGCAAATTTTAACTAAGTCTCCATACAGTGTACGCAGTCTTGCTGCAGTTAGAGTAGCAATGTCTGGATGCAGTGTATAAGAAGCTAAGACTGGCCAGATTGCTCCTTCTTTACTGAGCGGACCGAGTCTCATGTGTTCTGTTGTATGGGGTAGGGTGCCTTTAAACCAATTAATATGCTCTTGGTAAGTTAACGGGACTTCTATGTCCACATATGGAAAGTTTTCTTCAGGTGGTTCATCTTCAATGTAAGTGTGAAGCAACTGTGTGCGTGCATCGGCAGGCGAGAACTTAACCCAAGAGTTGAATACCTCTTTTCTGAATGCCTCAACCACGAAGGTAACATCTTCACCCGTTGCTGGGAAGCCATGTTGTAGTAATTTCATACTAACTGCCTGTCTGCAATTTTCTGTAGTGTGTAGAGCAACTACCTGCTCCTCAATGTCCTTACCTGCTTGTTCGTTTATGGACATTGTGTGGAGAGAAAAGGTATTTTATTTAAATGAATTTTATGAAGCTATGGTATGCACAATGCGGGAAACTTTTAATCCTTCAAGCTTGAATAACCTACAGCCAATACATAGGATATACCTACTCAGCTGAGGTGGATTTATCTCCTTTCCCACTTCGGATGTCTCCGGTTAAATTGTGAGTAGGGTTCTCTGAGAAAGCACGACTGAACTACTCAGATTGACCATTAAATAAGAACCCAACCAACATTGGCAGCCGCATGTTGGGCGCCATGTTGTGTAGTTCCTACTAATCCGTAGGATCTGTGCATTTGTTTGACACCATAAACTAGTGGCCTGGTGCCTAGACTGATTCCAGACACCCCTGCAGGATATGTTGGCCTATGGACCAGCTAGTTCATCATGCCACTGTAAGCCCCCCTAACCTTATCAGGAAGCGAATCGTTTCTGGCAACCACTGAACATGACAACCATGATCCCTCAGGGATCATGGAAACAGTACAGAACCTTTTGCTCAGTCACTCGTGCTCACTTATTCTCAGAGAGGTATACAGAGAATACACAGTAGGATGTTTTTCAATATATTTATTGAACCAACGTTATTTTTGTAAAAAAATACATGTGCTGCAATGATTAATAGACAGAAGCCGATAAAAGTGATTACAAGCACCAAAAACTTGAATAGTCGATATAGTTCAACCATGGTGCTAAGAAAATGTATGTATGCAGGCTTATATGACAATGCAGTAATCGAACCTACTCCTACTATGCAAACCCTACTCTAAATATACCTAGAGTGTGTCTAGGTGTAGAGCCAAGAATCCCCCCAAGGGATGATCCAACTCCATTACCTGATGGGAGATAATGAAGGACCCCGTCTTGGTCACAAACTGGACACCCCTCACGAGATGTCTGACCACTGAGAGGTGAATTCTCAGCATTCAAGGACCCTCGGTGTCAGCTGAAGTGCCTCCTCTCCTAATCTATTGAGATGCTCATCTTTTATAATTGAAAGCAGCCTTGCGATGTGTGTACAGATTGGTGATGTATGGATATGCAGATAGCCTTGACGACCCGTTGATGAAGATAGAGACGACATTTGTACATAGTGCCTGAAAAGACCTTGTACATGATGTTCAAGCAAAATTGTGATAATGTTGCAAAGCTAGATTTGTAAACAAGTTTAGTTTCAGGGAAACTATTCCAACATTGTCACACACGCAAATATGTGCAAAAGGTCACTGCTGAAAAATAGGACAATGTACGAAATAAGCTACTTCGCTACATAGGCCTAACTCAGGAATATAACAGCGCACTACGGTGACTTCCGCTGCACTGTCGAAGAGAGTCACTGCCCAACTCCTGTCCAGGAGAAGGGTTCTCACTGTCTGGGGCATATTTTGCTGTTAAAGAGCAACCTTCTTTTGGAAGTGGGCTCTATAAGGAGGCGGTTCCTGCCTCTTGACGTTTGCATCAAAAGAGCTTTGCGTGTCCCGCTTGGGTTGCACAGACTCGCCTCGTCTGTGATTTTGACGTCTGCCTCTGTCGTACTTTGACCAGATGATTCCTGAAAGGAATGAGGAGAAGGAACCTGAAAACGCTCCGGAGTCTAAATTTTTGTGTGATCACGCAAATCATATCGTCAGTCAGAAGCGTCCCACGCAAGTGACCCGCCACAAGACCTAGGCTTCTGTTGTTGTTGCTTAGATTTATCCTAAGACTTCTTAGGAAAAACCGGTCAACCATCCTTTTCAGGAAGAAGTGTGCCCTGAGATTGTGCAGATGGTCTGGACCCCAAACTATTACAACCCAAGGATGTATAAACATCAGAGATAATAACAGGCAACTCACGCACGCTGTCGACAGCAGCTACTGCGGACAGTCGCTGGCATATAAACAAGGGCGCTGCCTCACCTTTCACATTAGAAAGAATCATTTCAGAGACTACCGGAAAATTACCTCGTAGCTTCGTTCCCAAATTTAGGGCAGGACCTGCACTATGTTCGTTCTGTACATGTTTGAGAATGTTCTGAAGAAGGCTCATCGAGGGGGTGCCATAACAAAGTGTATACACTGTGCCAAACACCGTCCCCCAGGTGTTGCAGTTGGCCAAGGGGGGATCCAGACCACTAGGCAAACACATGGTAAGGATCCTATACTTTTCGAGGTGACCTGTAAGGGGAAAAACAGCATCAAGCTCATCAATTTTTTAAGCAATCCAAAACAAAAAGTCTTCATGGTTAAGGGGACGTTTGCCCATAACAGAGTTGATAATAACAGGGCTCATAACAAGTCCCCCACCTTGTGGAGCTTGCACAGCAGGCACAGCTCCAGGTGGAGCTGCCAGAAAGGCAGGGCAATAAAATGAATCAAGCATCTATTGAGATGGACTACTTGAGCGTATAACAAAGGTTCATCTACCAAAGTACCAGTGGCATAATGTGGATACGGAGTAAAAACCAGTCAACACAGGCCATGTGGCCCCGTCAATACTTAAGGGGCCTATTTGAGCAGTAACAAAAGGATGGGGAAGGGTGCCATTAAACCAAATTTGGTGCTATCAGGCCATAAGAGGAAGTTCAATGACTGCATAACAGCAATAAGCTGCTGGAACACTGGCCATAATTATGATAAGTATTATCATTTGCATCAACAGCAGGAAAAGTAAACCAGGAGTAAAAAACTTCGAATCAGTATGCAAGGTCTGATTCGACCACAAGAACAACATCAGATCCCGCATTGAAGACTCCATGCTGGAGTCTCCAATGCTGGATCTGATGTTGTTCTTGTAAAAAAGGTAATTAACTAGTGTTGAGTAACCGCTGCACCGCAATAAGCCGGAATCATAACGGGTTGAGCCATATGGAAAAGAAAGGGATTCAAATGGTAGCACAAAAGTGGGTAAAAACCTTTTAAAATTCAAGCTTGAAAAACCTACAGCAAGAGGAAGTCCCTACAAACTGAGAAGGCAAAGCCAGCGCACCATGGATGTATCCGGGAAATGGTGCAAGGGTATTGTGGACAGGCACCAGCGCTACTCAGGGGTTCCCAAATAAGTACCAGACCGAACGTTGGCAGCGCCATGTTGCAGGGATTCTGCGAAATCATAGAACAATGCTTCGGACCATAGAACCTTAGAAGGCAGGGACTGAGTCATCTTACCACTTCAGTACCCTTGAGCCCGGGACTGACTAGCTATAGTGTCTCACGTGCCCTCTTACTCACTCACAGAGGAACAAGTGATTAGACACTCCAGAACACAACAGTTCCGACCCTCTTAGGAATCGCAGTGACAGGACACACCCTTTCGCTCTCACACTCGTACTTGTCCACAATACGATCTGACAGAGACACGACGAAAGTTTATAATATTTATTTTAACTATCATGCTCTAGTATGCAGTGTACATGCCACAATAAGTAGGAAGATGCCTAACACAAATGCGGTCAGCATAGTAAGTAATCCATAAATCATAAAAGGAACTGTCATGGTATTAGACAGACTAAACTAACCCCCCTCCCCTTCTATAGAAGCAAGATGATCATATATCAGAAGATCTCTGGGTGTTTACAGCGGACCCCGTACCTTAGCATGCACATATGAAAGATCTACATCTCAGGTGTAGTCGCAATCTATTCTCTAAAAAATCTCTCTCCAAATGTATCTTTGCATGTCTGTGCATACCTATATGACAAAGAGTACATGTTCCTAAACAACAGCTGCATTCGTGTGTTTTGTCTAGGTGCTAGAGCCTGACCCAAACAGAATTACAAGGGGCATTGTTGTTTGACCTTGTCTACGGTGTTCAGACTAAATCCCAGGAAAGAAAAGAATGCAAAAACAACAACAGGTCCTGTGTGAAAGTATAGCATGGCACAAAGCAAAATAAATTTTTATAGTAACATGCGCAAAGCAGCCTACAACGTGCTCATGCTAATATAGGGAAAACAACAATGGGCCTGCACAGGACACATGACAAGAACATATAAAGCTAGTACAGAAATTGCTCCACTTGTTCAAGGGAGGTACCTGTGTGGGTGAATGGGGTTGCCTCATTCAAGAAATCTTTGCTGATTCATGACCCTGGAGGTCGATTTGTGTTGGCGAATGGTATTGTGACTGTTCATGAGATATGTCTCCTCAATGTATTGATCCATAACAAGCAGAACATATATTTCTTTCTGAAATTCATGAAAAGTGTGACCCCCATGGTTGGATATTTCAATGATCTAGTCTGGAGACTACAATTGTGTGCTGACAGGAGCTTTTGTTAGATCCACTCAGGGTGGCTACAATTGCCAGAGAAAATAGAAATGTAATGGGCATTCTAAATAGTCAAGATATGTTGGTCTTGGTTATGTGGGATGAAAACCATCTACAGGAATTCAGTTACTGTCAGGATTTCACCTCACCACCTCTTGACGGACCACAATCACCTGATTTCACAATGCAAACACCAAAAGTTGCTGATTAACTACACCATACCACATCAACTGATTGTTCACTAGTTGCTTCATCATGATTCCACAGCACTATGCTGCCATTTCAGGTACAACCAGGTATACTTTGCATTAATACCCTGGTATCCATCTAGGAACAGGTCTCAGCCCTCTGGCACCTAAAGACTTTCCTGATTGGTATTAAATAATCTCAGCTCCCAGCAGCCTTTGGAGAGTTCCTTGGCTTATTAGCATATCGGACGAGGAGTTTGGTGTTACACTTGCGCTCTCTGGAATTTGGTTAAGAACATTATACTGTGGGCAGCAGCGACTTGCGCTGTCTGATCTCATTGCGGACAGTGCTGTGACTGTTACCGTATGATTTGCCAAACTCTCACGAGAATTTGTCAAATGTCAGTGGCCATCTTGGGCATGGTACTATGTAAGCCACACCCATGATTATGAATGTGCTTTGCCTTAAGATCCCTGGAGAGAAAGGATCTCGCCACTTACCGCCTAACCTTGGCATCTCCTGCAAGCATGCCCATCCATCTAGAATCTTCCAGCCTTGGTGCCACACTTCATCTAAAATTCGCCGCCCTGAAAAGGAAAAGAAAAAACAACATCTAGTAAGCGCTTACTATGGCATCAAAAAGGAGTACAAAATACTTTTCTACTTCAAAAGAGACAAACACAGCAACCAATAGATGGTGAGCCTTCAAAGAGTGGAATGGTGTGATTTAATAGACAAGCACGCTTTATTCATTGTGAGTGCGGACCCACACATGATGTTGTGTTTAGTAGTATATTGTTGGCAAATGTTGTCAGAAACAAAAAGGGGAAGTCTGTGTAGTGACTGACTGTGCATTTGTTCCTCTAGTTCTCAAGTGTTTGGCTCCAAGGATTTTGGTCCAACATCTTAGAACACATACACACCTAGAAGCAAGAAAAACAGAAGATCAGAAAAGTCATCTGATTCTTCCCTTTAAAGCTGTACGCGTATCTCCAGTTGATCAAAGGTACATAATTGGCAGGGAATCAGGCCAATCAACAATGGGTGTGGGGTAATTCAATGTGTTAGCCAGGACTTATGTAGCAAGGTCTGTTCTTTCTCCACAAGGTTCAACAACGTAGTTCAGAATAAGGAGAAGAAGCCCAAAACAGACCCTCATTTCTGAGCTTGACACATCTTTCTGGCAGTAGCTTCACTTCTCTAGAAGGAAAGGTAGGGCAAAGAGGAGGTGGGTCCATATCGTCTCTGCGACGTCATGATACAAGTGCATTAGGTAAGACTTGTATCTCTAAGTCTGACAATTACTCCTACCATTCACTCCCACCATAATTCTTTTAGTAAGATAGATCATATTTTCATTAGTCAAAGTATATGTGTTGGGTATTTAGACTTATATTACTTGGGTACGAGCCTTTCTTACCTCCCCACACTTATTGTCTGACACTTGTATGACTTAGTTATGAACCCTCAGTTCCAGTCTGGAGACTGAGAGCAGAGACCTTACAGGCCTTCTGTAAGGATATCCTTGATATCCTAAATGAATATTTCATGAACGACTGGGGTACTGCCATTACCCGAACAGAAGAATTGGACACAAATGCAGGTGGTAATGAGAGGCTTTTGTTTTGGAAAAATGTTCAGGGTAAGTCTGAAGGTGAGAACTAATATTTAAAGAGGAGAAATGAGGATCAATGAATTGAAAAGTGAGATTGCATATAAACTTGAGCCAGTGGACAATTTCTTGGTAATAAAAGGAGGCATAGAGCTCTATATGTCTATTTACATATTTTTATACACATCTGTTGGACCCGGCCCTCTCTGCAGGGTCAGCCCCAAATGCTTTACCTTCACCCCTCCTACTTTGCTGAATCCGTTTTTCTTGGCTCTAGGACTCTGTGCACTTTAATGCTGCTAACCAGTGCGAAAGCACTTGTGCTCTCTCCCTAAAACATGATAAAATGTGCCTATGCATGATTGGCACATTTATCTTTACATCCTAAGTAAATGGTACTAAATGTACCCAGGGCCTGTAAATGTAATACAACTAGTGGGCCTTCAGTGCATATTGTGCCACCCACTAAAGTAGCACTTTCAAACATGTTTCAGGCCTGCCACCTCATACTGTAGTGCAGTGTTATATTACCATTTCGATCTGGAAAAATAAACCTCTTGCAAGGCCTAAACATTCATTTTTTAATACATATAACTCACCTATAAGGTAGACCCTAAAGGCTAATTGGGCCAGGCGGGTTGCATTTACGAAGTAGGACATGTGGGTTTAAGTTTTAACTGTCCTGATAGTGAAAAACTCCTAAAGTCGTTTTTCACTACTGGAAGGCTAACTCCTTAGCTGTCTACCAGTGGGTTACCTTATTACATTTAATAAGTGCTAATGTTGGATTGGGAGGTTCTACTGAGTGGATTTTAGTTGTTCTGGTACAATTTTATTTAATAAAATGTCCTCAATTTTGGTATAAATTGGTTTTGGATTTTTTTGTGTTGTGTGTTCACTTCATTACGGTTTGCGTGCTGCAGAAATATTTTACATATTACCTCTAGGTTAAGCCTGACTGCTTTATGCCAAGCTATCAGAGATAAAAGAACAGGGTAATGTGAGAGGATTGGGAAGAGGATGCAGCCTAACGGCTAGGGCGGTCGATCTCAAATCTGGGAAACCGGGTTCGAGTCTCGGCAATGACGCTCAACATCCTGTGATTCTCGGCAAATCACTTAATCTCCCCATACCTAACAAACAGTAATGTGTCCTTGTGTAACACAACTGATGCTCATGTAAAGCGCTTTGATACCTGATACCTTCGGCTCAAGTTTGCGCTATATAAAACTATGAATTTATTTTTAAATGTTTTTTTGTTGTTTATTATCACAAGGATTGTGGTTGTTGCCTGAGTTGGGCCTCCATCCCCCTCAACCAATAACTCACATTTTTATGTTGGTGTTCAGTGGTGGGATCCAGTACTTGTATTTGTGTATTGCCACTCAGTGGTTTTGTGTAACACTACAATCCCTTATAGATAATCTGATGCCGAATTAATTTTGTTCTCAATTCTCCGTGATTAACCTCTGTTGCTTTTTCCGAATTTACTTCCATTCAACCTGACATTGTGCACCTGTAACTCTGCCTGCAAGCATGGAGTTTGAGCTCAACAACCTGGAAAGCTACACTGCGACTGAGCTCAAGTGCTTCTGCAAGGAAAGGGGGCTTCCAGCAAGCAAAGGTTCAAAGAAGCAGGAGCTCCAGAACGACCGTAAGGCCTGGGAAGAGGCCCACCAGCTGCTAACTACAGCACAGAAGCAAGAGGAGGATGAGGCTACAGAGGAGCAGGGGGGAAAGTAATGGGGGAAGAGGATGAATACTCCCGACCATGGCACCATAGGAGATAGGACGGCCCACAGGATTGAGGTCCCATGTCAGATCCAGAGCAGGCACCAGAATCTCTTCCCACGATCTGTCCCCTGAGGAACTGAAGGATAGGAGAGTTACAACTACAGCTCGCCAAGCTAAAACTGGAAGCTGCCAAGGAGGAGGCTGCTGCCAAAAGAGCCTTGGCGGGAAAAGAAATCTGCTCTGGAGGAGAAAAAACTTCTGCTGGCTCTTGAGATGAGTCAAAAAGAGCTGGACCTCAAGGACAAACAGCACACAGAATCCAGCAGTATTGGAGGCAGCAGTAATCCAGTGTCCAGTGGAAACGCAAGAGTCCACATTCCTAAAGATCTGGGGCATCATACTGGCATTTTTGTGCTGCCAGAACATCACTTTTTTACTTTCCGGTGGCGCAAATTGCCACTGCACATTTATAAGGCCACGTAAAGCTACTTTACGTGGCTTTTCATGGCCTTATAAATATGTGCCCCTTTCATGCAGAAAACTACATGAAAGGGCTGTTCCATGGGTGTTGCTGGGGTCGTTTCCAGAAACATTGATGGCTTTTTGACACTTTCCCAGATTTGCGAGAAATTGTAAGCCTGAGGCAGCTCCAAAAACGTATGCATCCCAGGGGAGATGCAAGGGAGGCGAAACAAGGAAAAATATCTTTATTTCTCCTTGTTTTTCCTCTTTTTAAGTGTGCTGCATTCTGCAGCACTCACAGAAAGAGGAAAAAGCCTCTTGTGATTGTTTTTGTGCAGGAAGACTTCTCTTCCTGCACAAAAATAATCATCCCTGCAACACAGGCCTCCTTGCACCATGGTGCAAAGGTGCTTGCGTTGGCGCACGGCAGCCCATTGTGTTCCGGAGCAGGGGAAAAGGACAGGAATGCACTATATCTAATAGAAACGGTGCATTCCTGCTTTTTTCTTTTGCCGTAGGGCAGCACAGCAGCAAGGCCTGCTGTGTTGCCCTACGCAAAAAACCCATAAATGAGGTCCCTGGTGCCTTACTTTGTTGTGGGGATGGCATTCAATCAATCAGGTTTCTTGTAGAGCGTGACTACTCACCCATTAGGGTCTCAGGGTGCTGACTGGATGGGGGGGTTGGATCTGTGGTTCACTTGAAGAGCCAGGTCTTGAGGTCCTTCCTAAATTGTGTAAGAGACGGTGATTGCCTGAGATGTAGAGGCAGGGAGTTCTAGGTCTTCGCAGTGAGGTAGGAGAAGAATCTTCCTCCAGCTGAGGTCTTGCAGATCTGTGGGATGGTGGCCAGGGCCAGTTGGGCGGAGCGGTGATGTCTGGTGAGTAAGTGGAAAGAGAGGCAGTGGTTGAGGTATGCAGGTCTGCCGTTGTGGAGGGCTTTGTAGGTGTGCGTGAAGAGCTTGAAGGTAATTCTTTTGATGATTGGGAGCCAGTGGAGGTCTCTCAGGTGACCGGTGCTTTGGCAAGTGGTTTGTGGCTAACGAGGTTGCCCTAGAGATGCACAGGGTCCCTGAGGAGGACTGGGTAGCCAGTCCCTGGAGGCATGTACCCAATGAGGAGAAGAATTCAGGACTGGCCCTAGGAAAGAGGGACAGGATGAGGTATCCCTTCAAGAAGGAAGCACTTGTCAGGAAGTATGGCCTCACCCCTGAGAAGCATAGGCTGAAGTTCAGGAACAGCCAGAAGCTGCCCAAACAGCCCTGGGTAGATTATGATGATTATTTCTGCAAGACACTAGATAGTTGGGTGAAGGGCAGTGATGTGAGTGATCACAATGGGCTGTAAAATTTGATTGCCAGAGAACGCATGTCCAGTAGTTGTTTTCCAGAGCTGCACCAACACCTGATAGATAGTAGACTCTCTGGGCCCAGGAAGCTTGGAAAAGAGGACAGCTGGCTCAGCACCACGGACCAAAAGAAGGTATCTGGGAGTGACGCCAAGAAGGGTGGCTCAGGTTCCCCCCAGCAGAGTGAGGGGGAGGTCTGAGGTGATGCAGACAAGTCTATAGCAAAGTGGGGCTCCCATGTCCCTGTTAAGAAACAGGGTGGCATGTTCTGGTGGGTGGTGGCCAAAGGTGCCCCATTTCCATCCCTGGTGCCTTTATTGTTCTCAATTGGGAAACAGGACGATTCTGTCTCTCCTAAGAAGCCACCCACTGGTGAACTCCACAGCAGTGGCCAATGTGGCCTTAGGGAGAAGCAGTCCCCCAGAGCACAGGGCAGAACATGCCCTAGTCTCCTTTAGTTGGGAAATAGTCTCAGAGAGAAGGCTTGTGATCCATAAGGGTGGGAGTCACTACTTCCATCAGATCCTAGAGCATGGGATCCTCGTTACTGCTCTGAGAGATACCGGTGCCAGCCAGACCATGTTAGTGGCCTGCTGCTGCAGCCTGTAGTGAAGTATTTAGCTGCCATTTCGACCTGGTAAAATAAACCTTGTTCCAGACCTAAACTTTCTTTTTTTAATACATATAAGTCACCCCTAAGGTAGGCCTTAAAGGCTCATAGGGCAGAGGACCTTGTATTTTGTATCATTTTATTTAATAAAATGTACTTTATTTTTTTTAATTATGTATGCGGAAAAATACGTTTTTTTCTGAGTTGGGCTTATAATGGCCCATCCAATTCTTTAGAGCCCCATCACTCACATCTACTTTAAGCGTAGACAGCTACCAACTACCCGTAGCCACAATTATCAGTATTCCTGCAACTCTTTCCAGCAGATCTTCGTGGACAAGGATATCACCATGGAATGCATTGGCATTGTCGGGACTTTCCTGGGCAGCCGGTGTGACTATGTCTCAAAGCTGTGCTTCTGACCAGGGCCGGACTGGCTGTAGCGGGCACCGGGCGGTTCCCCGGTGGGCTGCCAGGGTGGGGGTCAGTTTTGGGCCCCTGGGGGGCCATTTTTGTTACCGGGGGTCGGCAATATCAGCCCCCTGTAACAAAATCGGCCGAAACCGGCCCTCACAAACAGCTCGGCTGCACCCACCCTCCCCCCAGGGGGCCGGCCTAGCACTTTGCCAGGGCCGGTTTCGGTTCCCAGTCCGGCCCTGCTTCTGACCCACTTCAGACGTGAAGCAGCGAGGAGCTTGTTTCTCTATAAAAGTCAGTAGGCCGACTCTACTCGGAGACACCCTCCGTGCATTTCAGCAGTCAAGGCACTGAAATAACAAGCATTGGCATAGCCAATAGGTTTCGCCTTCGGGGCCTTATAAGTGTTTAACCATGCAACAGTTAATGTTGTTGCACCAAGGATATTGTGCTGCATAACTAAATACTTATAAGGTCCCAAAAGCGAGACCTATTGGCTATGCCAATGCTTGTTCTTATTCTTTTCTGAGGTGTATTTGGGCATTTTTAAAGTTTTGCTTTTAGCCCCAGCACTTCATGTTTTACAAATTAAGCACTGCATGTAGGCCTTTTTTTGGAACTTATGTGGCTGCAGATTACTGCAGAGTACAGTGTGTCAGTTGCTGCTTTACTTTTTAAATAAACAAACTTGCCTATTAAAAATCAAACAAGCAGCAACTACCACGTTTAACTTTGCAGCACTCTGCAGCCACATAATTCTCAAATAAAGGCCTACAGCCAGTGCTTAATTTGTAAAACATGAAGTGCCAGAGCTAATTAGCAAGGCAGCAACTACTACATTTAACTTTGCAGCACTCTGCAGCCACATAACTCCCAAATAAAGGACTACACCCAGTGCTTAATTTGTAAAACATGAAGTGCCGGGGCTAAAAGCAAGCAGCAACTCCCACGTTTAGCTTTCCAGCACTCTGAAGCTACATAAGTTCCAAATAAAGGCCTACGTGTAGGCCTTTATGGACAGTAACACGTGGCATTTGCTGTTTGTTTTTGAAAGGCAAGTTTGTTTATGTAATAGCAAATAGTTTGCACACAATGCATTCAAGGGAAGGAGTATTTAGGGTGTATTTTCTTATGCTTTTTTGAGGTGTTTTTGGACATTTTTAAAGTTTTGCTTTTAGCCCCAGCACTTCATGTTTTTCAAATTAAGCACTGGCTTTGAAAATGAAGTTGCTAAGGGTGAAACATTTCGCATTCAAAGTTAGATCAGACCTTTCTTGAGCCACCCTGGACAGGCAATGGGAGCTGGGGAAACGTCTAAACGAATTTAAAAAGTTGGGGGCCGTAGCACAGCTCAAATTTTCAGCTTCCTTAAGAGTGATGCATAGCAATAAAATGCATAATATAGGAAGTAAGAGGGAGGCAGACAACCTACTGGAGAGTATAAAAAAAGGGAGCTGCTAGCCCTACATGTGCAGTTGCAGAATCATCATTACATGTACTAATGCGGATTTGCTTTTTATTTTTTGTGACGTACCACAATGGGTGAAAAGGGGAGAGGGGGTGAGCCGTGAAGTAAGCCATGAAGTCGATGCAGCTTTAGACACTGTGTGATAGACCGGAAAGGCATTGGAGCGCTTTATACTTAAACCAGGTTTCTTTTTTTGTGTGTTTTGTTAAGGGTATGGGAGATTAAGTAATTTGCCCAGAGTCACAGAATGTTGAGCTGAAGCCGGGAGTTAAACCTGATTCCTCAGTTCTAAAGTCGGCACCTCTGGCAGTTTAGCCACATCTCGTCTGTGTCTGCTAATTAATCCTGTCGCAGAGCGCTCTTTGTATAGTCTGTGATATTTTGCATTCAGCTGGATCGGTCTCTGCTATTTCACTGTCTGTCACTCTAGCCCACAGAGATTTCTGCAGTGCATAATTCTGCAGTAGTAGCTCTAACTTAGTTGGAGTCCAGGAAGTGCACACTGAAGGTCGCTGATCTCTGAGTGGTTTTTATTGCTGCCCTGTAATAATTAAAAGTGCCAATGTTGTTTTTAATTGAGTGAACATAGTCAGGCAGAAGCTATTTTAATGGAAAAACTTGCGGGCTGAGATTTTACTGAACTAGACTTAAACCAGTTTAATATTGTATGCAACACATCTTCAATTGCTCGTTACTACGCTAGCACATTAAGAGGGTGGAGCATATTTGTGTTTTCTACAGGAGACTAGTGACAGCTAGTTTACCTTTGTAAACAAAATGAACTGTCTTATTCTGAAAAACGATTTCTGAAGCCCCTGCAAGAGCACTGCTCACCTCTTTGCCGGAGCTCACTGGAGCCGGGGACTTTTGATTGCAGCCTGTTGAGAGGGTGATGGGTTGCCCGTGGACAGGACTCCAGACGCAGCAGGGTGCTACCGGAACACAACATGCTGCTTGGTGCCCCTCCCACAGTACAGAGAGCACTGCGAGGGGTCGTGGACGGAGGCACCACACTTGTCTGCTGTTGGCGAAGGCAGGCCGCGTTAAAACATAGTGCCAATATCGGCAACACTCGCCACCCCACCATACAGCAATCTCCTATAGAAATAACCAAACAAGACACCTTCTTTGTGGAGAAAACTGCTGCAGGTTTATTAGCATTACAAATATGCCAACATGGTGGGTTATCTTACGGGCGATCCCAAGGCAGGCAGCCCCTCGCCGCCTGCCACCTGATGAGCCAAATTACACCGTGGCCTCCCCAACGGTGTTTGCCATATTTTGGGGAGGGAAGACCCCTCCCACCAGTGGACCCACAGACCACGCCCCTGCTCACGCCCCATACGGGCAAAAACAACAGTTGATGGACAGAATGCAGAACAATGTCATACATTCACCCCAGTACAGAGATCTGGGCCTAAATCCATCGTTTTTTTGCTCACCATGCCATTCCAGTTCGAACCCAGCCATATGCAAATCAGTCTTGACCCTGTGCCTCATGGGAACAGTCCAGCCCGAACTGCCAAGCCAGGTCATCCCTGGACTGGAAACAAGCATCCTAGGACCGGTTTCGGGGTTTCACCCCTCTTCAGCCAGGATAGCTTGATTCCAGTGGCATGGAGAGCACGGGACCCACGTCTGGGCATACCCGTCCCACTCGGGGTGACAAATGCAAAAACAACAGTTGATGGACAGAATGCAGAACAATGTCATACATTCACCCCAGTACAGAGATCTGGGCCTAAATCCATCGTTTTTTTGCTCACCATACGGGGGCGGAGCCTGCCAGGCAACCCCCGGTTGCTCAGGTCCACAACCGCCCGTAGGACTAACGGGGCGCCGTCGCTCCTCCAGGGTCCAACGCGAGGACCTCCCTGTGGATATTTGGCCTTTGCACCCTTGTTGTGCTTCTGTACATGGTACCCGTATGTACCTACAGCCTCTGGATCGCCCTGTAACTCCGCCTGCAACACAAAATAATACATTAGATAAACCCCCCCACACCCCCAGCCTGAACGCCGGGTATGCGGTAGGGAGGAAACGGCGTCAGGGGAATGGGCCAAGAGGGCGCCCAGGGGGCGGGGAGAGGTATATGTACCTCGCCCCCTCCCCGGAAGTGACGCGGCACCTGGACCACTGAGGGTCCCAAACACTGGAAGGCTGCCTCCTGTGCCCTCCTGTGGCACTAAGGTGGCCGCCCTCTTAGCGGGTCTCCTTCGTGGACCCCGGGCAGCCTGCATAGTGCCAATATCGGCAACACTCGCCACCCCACCATACAGCAATCTCCTATAGAAATAACCAAACAAGACACCTTCTTTGTGGAGAAAACTGCTGCAGGTTTATTAGCATTACAAATATGCCAACATGGTGGGTTATCTTACGGGCGATCCCAAGGCAGGCAGCCCCTCGCCGCCTGCCACCTGATGAGCCAAATTACACCGTGGCCTCCCCAACGGTGTTTGCCATATTTTGGGGGAGGGAAGACCCCTCCCACCAGTGGACCCACAGACCACGCCCTGCTCACGCCCCATACGGGGCGGAGCCTGCCAGGCAACCCCGGTTGCTCAGGTCCACAACCGCCCGTAGGACTAACGGGGCGCCGTCGCTCCTCCAGGGTCCAACGCGAGGACCTCCCTGTGGATATTTGGCCTTTGCACCCTTGTTGAGCTTCTGTACATGGTACCCGTATGTACCTACAGCCTCTGGATCGCCCTGTAACTCCGCCACAGCTCTGGGTGTGGCCACCGTCACAGCCAGGGCCCCCACCAAGGTAGGCCTCTTCACCTCCATCTTTCTAATTCCAGGGCCTCTCCCAGGTCCAGCAAAACAAGTCCATGCCCACTCTGGCAGGCGCGCCCCATCCTCTTTCAAACTCCCAGTGGACTTAGCATGCAGCAGGCCATGCGGATGAACTAAACCCTCCTGTTCAGTGGATCTGCGCCTGGCACTGTAAACTCTCCTGCATGCGGAATCCCCGGCATCCTCTGACCGAGCCCCTCGCCTCACTCACAGTGATGATATCTCTGTCCATCATAACACCCCTGCCCACAACTGGTTGTTTAACTTATACCAGAAGCATTTCATATCTGGCCGCACTGTCCTCCTACCCCGGAGGGTCAAAACATTGCCTCCCCGGTGTATGACCAAATTGATGGGAGGGAGACACCCCCGTAGAATTGTGCCGCAGCTTCTACAACAAGCTGTTCCAGCGCATACCAGGGACCCCAAACCAAATTATCTCAGAAGTGTGCTGTGCTTCTACCTCAAACTGCTAGCGCATGCCTGGGCCCCCCAACCAAGGTAAGTCGGTGATGGAAAACCCCTGCCCCCATATATTGGATTCCTCCCATCGTGCCACTCACAGGACGCACGGACGGCCCTTCACCCAGACCTTTGATCCTGGAAATTAAAGACATGCTCAGATACTAACATCCTTTAATGAGCACTGCACACCCTATTATAGCTAATCCATCTTGCACCTAGTTGCACAATAACACTGCACCCCATCAAACCTCGGGTGCCTTTGGACAGCTCAAAGTTGGCCTGTACAGGATACACTTAACCTGTCCTCCTGCCACTCCCCTGGGTGGCTACGGACGGCTGTACCTTTAAAAACCTTGGAATTCCTATTGTCCCACCTGCTTGATGCGCTCTGCTGCCAAGCCCGCCCAGAACGCTTTTGTTGTGGCTGGTTGCACCTATTTGCACAATAACAATGAGTGTCCTATCAAACCTCTGGTGCCTCCCCGGGTGCCTTAGGGATACTCAGAAGTTCGCCTGTACATCATACACCTAACCTGTCTTCCGGCCACTCCCCTGGGTGGCTGCAGACGGCTGTACCTTTGAAAGGAATTCCTATTATCCCACCTGCTTGATGCGCTCTGCTGCCAAAACCGCCCAGAACGCTTTGGTTGTGGCCGGTTGCACCTCTTTGCACCATCACAACATCTTTCCCTAAACCCTGCTGGTTCCCGGGCTTCCCCCCAGTCCAGCAAAGCAAGTCCATGCCCACTCTAGACAGGTGAGACCCCATCTTGTGCCAAACTCCCTGTGGATTTGGCATGCAAACCATACCTATAAAGCCAAACAGTTGGTGAATTTACGCCTGGCACGGTCAATTCTCCTGCGCGGGGTTTCCCGGCCTCCCCTGACCGAGCGCCTTCACACACTAAACGGGGGGGGCTATCTGACCACCATAACTCCCAAGCCCCCAAAGGTTGCATCCTACAATTGGAGGACTCCTTCTCTTGCAACAGGTGCCTCTTCCCCCAGAGTCTGCTCATTGCCTGGGCCAGGCAACACAAGACAAGTCCATGCCCACTCTGGACAGGTAGACCATTCTTTGCGCACCCCGCCCGGAGGTCCCTAATCTCAACCAAACACCAACCCCCTTAGTCTGTGCCGCAGCTGCTTAAGCCAGCTGTCCCGGCACATGGCTGGGACCCCCAACCAAGAAAACTTATTGTAGGAACCACATGCCTCCATTTCTTGAATTCCGCCCCTCTCGCCCCTCGAGACGCACGGAAGGCCATTCACCCCGATCCTTGATCCTGGCGACATAACGAAATGCCAAGTTGCTAACCTTTAATGCCCACTGCACCCATCCTATACACTAATCAAGCTTGCACCTAATGTACCCGTGCACTGCCCCCACTGCCCATTGATAGCCTTCCTGTTGAAGACCAGCAATTGAGGAGGGGACACCCCCCTTAGTCTGTGCTGCAGCATCCTAGCAAGCTGTTCCAGTGCATGCCTTGGAAGCCCGTCCAAATAACCTGTTTGGAGAACCATGCCTCCACCTCCTGCTTTCCGCCCATCGCGCCACTATCAGCACGCCTGGATGGCCCATCATCCATACCCTTGACCCTGCCCTTTGCCAGACCTACTCTGGAGGGTACCAGGTAGTGGACCAGAGGTGGAAACGCTACAGGAATGGTGAAAATGATAGATGCAGATCACATGCCCTTTCTAGACTTGTTGGGATGCCGGGTGTCCCAGAAAAGAGCCTCTGTGCTGCAAATCAGTATATCGCTAAGCTGTGTAGCCCCAACACCTTGAGTTGTATAACTTAATCCCCACGTGCCGCGATGGCGAGAATGCCGGCGCTTGGCATCTACAGTCTGTTAGCTTGACCAGTTAGTCTGCCTACCTTGATGAATCAATTCTGACAGACCACATACCCTTGTGCACCGCGTGCAACCTGTGCGTCACCTTAAAGGTTGACTAAGCCTGTGCTTCAACACCCTTTCTTGATATTCCCCCGCTTCGGGGGTTCAAGCTGCTAACCATGCACTGCACCAGCAGTGGGAATGTACCTGCACCCTCCCCATTACCTCTGGTGCATCACCGGGGTGCCAGTGGTATATTCCAAGTGTGCCTGTACATACTGCCCTTAACCTGCCTTCCGGCCAGTCCCCTGGGTGGCTCCGGGTACCTTTCAAACATTGGGGTACCCAATGTCCAGCCTGCTTGATGCGCTCATACTGTCCCTTTAATGCCACCCCCTGAAGAGTCTGTTTTGGACCTTTCCCTCCGCCACTGGTTCTCAGGGCCCCGAAGGAAGCCAGGCTGGAGGTAGCTGAAAACAGGGCATTGCTCCTACCTGCATGATGCGCTTCCGCTTGAATGCCCACCCTGTAAGCTGCTGTTGCTGGCTCTTGAAAGAGCGACTGCCAAGGCGCTTGCCATGACCCCCAATGCCTGGCATAGAAGGCATGCCAACCATACCTGCTCAACCTGTACCCTGGTAATGGGCGAGCTGTCAGCCAGAGACAGTAAATAGGTTCTCCCTTCCGCCTGTGATGTAGAAATGCTGTGCTCAAATTTCATCCCAGGGCCGCTTCTGGCGCCTGAAACCTTACTAGGACTGAGCACATGTCCTGTAAACAGAATAATACTCCCAGTACAACCAAATAATGGCTCTGCGACCCATGATCCAGCCGCCTAAGCGTGTTCCTAACCGCACACGCCCGACCAACCTACATCATGTGACGTTGCCTGTTCTGAGCCACCCCGTGGCACCGCATTCCTTCTACACGAAACTGATGCGTACTGTGCTGATGTAAACCTTCCTCACAGCAGTTATGGTAAAGCAGTACGACCCTAAAAACTTTGTATCCAGGCACATTAATCAGACTTTTGCCACCAGAACCACAGCCTGTGCCCCTGGGAGAATTGAAAATAAACTTTTCAAGCGCGGATAGGCTGAATCTAACCTAGGTTACTGCTATACTCTTGGGGTACAAACTTCTTGGCTATGTAGGGCACAACTATGCCAGCATATGCCTCTTCATTTCAAACTTAGTGCAAATCTGACCCCATGGTCATCAGGTCTGAATGCTTCCCCGAAGCGCAGCACCGGCTGATGTGCAAGGAAAACTATCTGACTACAGCCTTTCATTAGTGACTAAAATCCCGAGACCCTCTAATAAAATTCAACCACGCATGTATGGCGCACTGTCATCTAACTGGGGCATAGGTGTGATCATCTACCCAGTCCCAGATGCCTATGTAAATGTTCCCTCCGGAGCGGGCCGGGCTGGCACCCACCACTGGAAGTGCCAACACCATCATGGCCACAACCAGGAAAACCAGCCATAGGTTACACACCAGACTGCACCAACTTGAATGAACGACGACGCGATGTGTCATTGCAACGCCCAGTTTGGCCACAAACAAAATGGAAATCTGATGGAAGAAATGAACAGGCCGCTCGCGGAATATGCAGGAAGCTCGACCATACCCGCTGTCTCTTCACCGCAACTGGGTTCACCATCCGCCAAGAGGTGAGGCACGGCCAGTCTCGCTGAGCCACCCACCGATCCCCAGAGAGGCTTAGGAATGCTGACTTGCTAGTCATGCTCCATCACACCCTCTACTTAGATTTCCTTTGCCAGGTTGCTGGTACTGCGCGGGCACTCTGGCCAAGTTCTAATTGTGTTTGCGTCAATATTCAGGGGTAGTGACTCGTGAATTCGACATTGGAACTCAGCAGCAGCTCACTAATATTACTGCCAATAATGTATGCCGGTTGAAAGGAGCAGAGCCACCTATAGGCCACCCTATAAGCCAACTTGTTACCTGAAATGTGGCTGTCTCTGACCACAAGCATACAACCTAACACCAACGCTGACAACCACAAGCATACCACCAGACTACCACCGATGCTGCCCTCGACCCTGTCGCCCTGCGTTAACTGAGTGGGACACCCTACCTCGTGCATGCAATGTGGCCCCCACTCTCCCTGACGACCTTGACCAAAACCAATCATACTTAGTACCAGGAGCAGTGTTCTAGACACTGTCAAATTCTTTACCCGCATCGATGTAGCCCCACTAATTACTTCATGCGGGCAGGCCCAAATGTAGCACCAAATCCATATGCGTGGTGCAGTGCCTGGCCTAGAGAGACGCCCTGCACCATTGAAATGGTAATACCGTTTCCACTAGGTTAATTTAGGTCTCCCTGAAAGGGCCAGGTTTGCTTCACTATAAATCGATCTATGTTCTCAAGGACACACTGTATCTTTTGCGCAGGGAGTCGCAAGTAGAGCAATCCCTAATCAGACCATAATTCGAGAACCAGTACCGGACCGCTGTGATCTCCTAAGGCGAAGTGAAGATGTGAAATACCAAAACAACTCCCAGCTCACATCTAGGCTGCTGCCCCGCATGCTGAACAACCAGTCAGCCCAAAACTAGCCATCCCGGGCCTCAGAGGCACAGTACGCCTAACCCAGACACCGGCAACATAGCATTATCCTTCCGTGCCATACCCCGGAAGCCCCCAGCAATAGAGCAATGCGAGACATATTGCATTGCAAATACTCGTTTCTTTTCTATCTTGTGTGAATCCCTGTGTGCACAACCCATTGAATGCAGTGTTTAGCGTCTGCTCCACTCCAGCCTCCGTTCTGGGTTTACCAGCACCTGCCTCGGTGGCAATGATTCCTCCCCAACCCCCTCATAGAGGAAACGACCGCACTGATCTAAACCCAGGAACGCACATCAAAACAATTCTTACCAAAAAACAAAATTAACCTGTTAAATAAACAGCACAGTAAAGAGTAGGCTGGGCCTCTCTGACGTCTGGGTCCTGGTGCCTTTGCACTGGCTACAAAATTAGCCACGCCCCTGACAATTCTCATGTTTAAATCACAGACCAGGATGGCACTCGCTAACTACACTGCCCCGCTTGTCTGACCTTTTCTACACTCCTCCGAAGGTAATGGGTCCAGTGAAACAAGCCCAGAGTGGTCCATCTGGCTCGAGGAGGCGGAACGGAGGCCATTGTGAAGCATGCCTGACTAACTGAGCTAGTTCCACACCAGAGTCTGTTAACTTGCCTCAAACCTCTGTTTTGGGTGCTGGAGAGGAGGCCCTCCAATTCCAGGTGCTGAAATGGGTCCCTAAACTAGGAAACAACACAGCCGCCTGTCGGCCCCTTTCGGAGAGCTCCATGGTTGTGCGCCACAATCAATGCAAGACTTGGGCTCAGGTTACAAGTTCTAAAAGAGATGTGGATTTGGGAGGAATCAACATCCCCTCGGACCAGGGTCCTCTTTCGCAGCCTGCAAGTACCAAACTCTTCACTTGAGCTGGCAGCACTAAACGGACCTGCGCCCCTGGCCCCACATGCATTGCTGCTACGAGCACTGTTTACGCTCACCTTTTTTTTTTTTTTTTTTTTTTTTTTGCAGATTTGCATATTTATAGAGCGCGAACTCGACCCGAAGGTATTGGAGCGCTTTCCATGAGCACCGATTAACATTACCCATTCAGGCACGGGGAGATCAAGTGATTTGCCAAAAGCACAGGATGGGGACGAGGCTCGAACCCTGGTTTCCTGCACCAAAGTCTGCCGTCTAGCCGCCGGACCACATCCTATCCGACCCGAAGGTATTGGTGCCTTTACACGTGCAACAGAAGGGGGAGCCTCTCCCGGGCCCTTGCAATGCTGGCCCCCCTCCCGCCACATACTTTGCAAGTGGAGGTGCCCAGCACCTCATACCGGCGGAGGCCCTGCATCCGGCCCTCACGCAGGAGGGGACCAGCAACACCCGGCAAACGCGGGTGGTGCCTATAACCGGCCCGTATGTAACTACTGACCCGCTCAGGCCCAGACAGCTGCTGGCACCGCAGGGACTGGCCCCGCAAGAAGGAGCCCAAGCGACACCGGGCAAACGCGGGAGGAGCAGCACACGGACCGCGCCACGCAGCAGGCCCACGTATGCCATGATCAGCTGGGGCTACGCCGGAGCTGGCCAGCCGCAGGCTGGCACCAGCAAGCCAGACAAGAGCGGGAGTAGCCTGCCTACTGCCCGCGCCTCACAGCAGGCCCACAACAGCACGTGTAGGCGCCCTGCAGCCCGCCCTCCTCACGGTAAGAGCCTGACGACCCCGCAGTTCCCCCCCCCGAGGATGCTGAACGCAGAGCATCGCAGCAATCGGAGCGCTTAACCCGCGCACCTTCGCGCCACCAAAGGAGCAACCCCAATCCCCCTAGTCAGTAGCTCTAAACGTGGGGCTACGTTGTTGCACGCGAAAAGCGAGCAGTAACCCAGATGCCCCAACCAACCTTGCTAAAGCATCGGGCCAAAAACCCCCCATAGCCCGCCCCTGCCCATAACTGGTAGGTGAGGGCACGAAACCCCTCGGGTAAAGCCACCTAGCCGACGCGAGCTACCCTGGGGGCCTGCCGGGGGAAGAATCCATCGCTGCATAGGCTACCCCCCCACTCCGCTGCAGCCCCCACTTAGGCCCGGACACACCACGTGTGTTACGTCCCCGTTGGCCCTTGTGACCCAAACGCAACAGACTCCTGGAAGGCCGAGGATTGAACCCAGGACTGCCCACTTGCGAGGCATGGCTCTGTAGCTGAGCTGTATCCCCGCTAAGTTCCAACCAAATCGGAGTTTGCGGGGGGGGCGGCGCACCTGATCCAGGCGCTCCTGGTCGAGGCCAGCCTGGCCTGACCGGGGAAGGGAGCCACTGCACTAACCCGGTGGGAGCTGTCCTCCCCCCACACTGACTGGCAGCCGCTACGCCCGACGTCGGGCCCAGCCCTTGTCCTCTTTGGAGGAGGGGGGAAATCTGCACTCACCGCGCAATTAGCAGCTCCCGGGGGACACGTCCGAAACGGCGTCAGGGGAATGGGCCAAGAGGGCGCCCAGGGGGCGGGGAGAGGTATATGTACCTCGCCCCCTCCCCGGAAGTGACGCGGCACCTGGACCACTGAGGGTCCCAAACACTGGAAGGCTGCCTCCTGTGCCCTCCTGTGGCACTAAGGTGGCCGCCCTCTTAGCGGGTCTCCTTCGTGGACCCCGGGCAGCCTGCAAAGGCGCTGCCCGCCCTACCAGCGTCTGCCTGGGTCAATCTGTTACCTGGGGTGGTAGTGGTACCTGTGCCTGAAGACAACACGCAAGGCGCAGCCCAGATCCACATACTGCAGAGACACGCCAGGCTATGTGCTTTTTTGATGTAAATAAGTGAAGGCACAGAGGCAAACAACGTGGACGGTGGTTCACTCAGCGAGTTTCAGAGGCTGGGTTTGATTGATCTGAAATGATGGCAGCTGTGTTTACACCATGAATAAAGGCAGTGCTATGGGAGGTGCTGGCGAGATCTCTGTTTTGTTTGCCGCCCTGTGGCGGCTGATTGAAGGTGGGGGTGGTGCATTGAAAGGTTGTTTACAAAAGCGCCCCACATTAATGGCGGCCGTGCCCCTTAAGCCGCGCTGATAAAAATGCCTCATACAGCAGCACAACGCTCCTCTGTGACCAAGGGGGAGTGAAAGCAGAGACGGTGGGGTGGAGGAGCGTAGGAATCACACAGCAAAAACTAGCCAGCGTGCTCAAAAGTCTCCAATTACAAAGGCAGGCTACAGCGTGAAAAACAGATGGCACACTGCACTTCAATTAAAAGAAGTGCAAGCAGAGCAAAATAACACTGTAGTTAGGCGCCGCTGTATCAGGACTACACGGAAGTTAGCAAATGACCAACAGACAACAGAAAGGGAGATAACAAGAACACTACCACAAGTAAGCCAATAGCAAGCGGAAAAACAGATTACATTAAGTTTAAGCCAACATACAGATTACTTTATGTTTCGCTGAGACAGCGCATGCAGCGCATGCGCTGCCAAGGCGAAACCTAAAAAATGGGCTTCTCTGAAAGGCAAACTTCTGCGTTTCGAATGTTTCCAAGTATCAGGGCACTGCAAATCATTAACAGTGATGCCATTCATCAACGAAATTAATTATCTCCCCTATTAAAATTCCTGGTTGCAAAACTTTCTTTATGCAATTTGCACACGCCTGGTTTTTCAACAGGGAAAGTACATCAATCCCACTGTTATATATTCTTGCCAAACAAGAGAGGTAGGCACATTTTTTCATTTTTGTAATATCTGTAGGAAAAGTGGCTCACTTAATGATATATAGTATTGGACGATATACACGAAAAATAACAAAAATAAAAATATATATTTCCTTCATTTAAAAAAAAAAAAATCGCTTGATTTCATTTGCAATGATATTTACATTTCAGGGCAGCGAATTACGATATTACCACTATAATAGCATAGACTGTGCATCGCGCTGAGAAAATTGAAAAGGTTATTGTCAGACTTAATATGCATGATGTCTACGGAAAAGCAATTTTATGTAAAAGACTTCTAAACATGATCTAATTGAACACAACTATCAATCAATCAATCAATCAGGGGAATTATAAGCGCACAGTACTCACCCCTGAGGGTCTCAAGGCGCTGGGGGGGGGGGAGGGAGCAGCAGATCCGTATCAATCGAAGACTAGGCGCACACATTGTCAACCTCAGTTATTCTCTTGATCGGAACACAGAGAGACAATGCAGAGGGATGCCATTGGGAATTTAAGAAATTATTAAAGAAAGTGCATCAGGAAAGAGTTGTTGAAAGCGAAAACAGTGAATTATTGCCCTTCCTCCTGCCTATGCAAGGTTATTGAAGGGTCAGCACTGATAGCTTGATGCCTTCCCTTGGAGCCGCACAACCCTAAAAGAAGACAAGGGAGACTTAATAAACCAAAGGGCCCTTGCTCTTTGCACCTCAAATGAAGTTTTCATGAAATATTAATATGTGCACTTAATGAAAATGAGAATATAGATATACTTTATAACCAGTGGCTCATGGAGTTTTTCATTAAACGCACCCTGTGAAGAAACCTTAGTATCGGTACCAAGGGGAGTTCAGTAATTAGTAGAAACTGACATTTCTCCGTTATTTCACAGGATGACACTAGGGCAAAAGTGCAAGGTATCAGGTACAAAAAGTGCACTGCGAACTCTACTGCTGCCGCAGACTTATTGTCTTGTTGTTTTGTAAATTGACTCATGCCATATGATAATTTATACCTTACCATGTCATGTACGTTATATGATACGTTATGTTACGTTATTTTATATGATGTTTTGTTCTGTTATTGGACATTATGTTTCGTTTTGTAATCTCATGCTAAACTCTGAAATTCTGACTTTTTTATATTATGTCAGTGGTAATGTGCACGATGGCAACATAGTCTAAAAGTAAACTGTATTTAAGATAGTTTTCCGATGCGCGCCAATCGGGTGGAGGCACTGCTAGTAAAAGGAGATTACAGCAGAGTATTTGTCAATATCTGTAAGTAGTTCGATAATGCTTTGCATCAAGAGTGGTTTATATAGAGTGGTTTATATAGAGCCAAACACGCAAAAAGCTAGTTTAAATTGAGCACCGTGCATAAAGGTTATGTTATTTTTTTGTATTTCTTTTAATTAAGCAAATACATAGGGTAATCAATAATACACCGAGTTAATAATCATTATTTCATCAACAATATACATCATCAATTGAGGCATTGGGTTCATATGGACATTAGTCTAGTTTTTTCTCCAGACATAAATAAAAATGCATAATACAGGAACAACATAAAAGAAATTCGACAAAGTGCAGATGTGCCTAAGAATACGCATATTCTGATATTCATAGAAACCATGTTATTCAATATTTAAAGTGCCATACATTAATATATTTTCGACAAAGTGCAAATGTGTCTACGATATGCATATTTTAATATTCCTGTAAAAAAAAATTTTAGCAGCTAAATAAAGTGCATCACTCCGGATTCCACTCTACCTGTTTGTGAAAACCTCTATAAAGTGCATAACGTGCCTGAGATACAGATACTAATAATTTCAAGGCTGACCTTATTAAAAAATGGTATCCAGTATTATTTACAAGACCTTACACTGCTGTAAATGGATAAAAATATGCACAATTGGAAACAAACGTTTTATGTTTTTTTTTTCATCATAATCCTAACTCTGCAATCAGGATGATGTATCACCTAATCTTTCCTATTTCTGCCTTTGTCCCATGACATAAAACAGCCAAAAGGCATAAACGTCCCTAATAGTGTTTATTTGGAAACTGATTATTAAACAATCAAAAAATAAAGAGAAAGCAGTGAAACACGATCATATTAGAAGAAGGAAAATATGCGAAATGTGTGCATTGTTTGTGTGCAAAGTTAGATTTCTTCCATTCGGACACCATCTATGTAGATGCATCTCTACTTTCCAACATGGCCAAGGGGATTTGTCAAAAGGGACGTTCGATGCAGGGTCCAATCCCCAAAGAATTCTGGGAGGAAAAGGAGATTTGGTCTGTTGCACTCGTAGGGGCATATTTATTAACATTTCATGCAACACAGCCTGAAAGGAAGAGAGCATAACTGTGCCATAATTACAAAGATTTGGCACACTTCTGCTCTCTCCTACCTCTGGCACACTTGTTGCTGCCTAGTGCCAACACAGGTAACCTTGCGCCATGATGCAAGGGTGCCTCCATTGTGTCAAGAATAGTTTTTGGGCAGGAAGTGGCACAAAAACTATTCTTAGACGCTTATTCCTCTAGAACTGAAGATATTTCTCCTCATTACGCCAGCCTCTAATAGGCAAACTATTTTGGGGCACACCCATGTTTACTGACTTTACTAAATATGGGTCTGAATCGAATACATGGGTAAATGCACAGGACCGCCGATGCACCACCCATGTAAAGCCTCCCCAATGCAAGCCAACTCTATACCTTGCCTTCCATTACTATTTTTTTCACATAGTCACGCAAAGCCATGGAAATTGGGATTGGCATGGACTTGTAAATCCTGAAATTGAATTTACGTTGGGCTGCTCTAAATAAGTGACTTAACCCACTGGCGTAGCAAGGGGGGGGCGGAGGGGGCGGTGCGCCCCGGGCGGCACGAGTTTCGGTTGCGGCGGCCGCAAAAATCATCGCCAGCACCTCCCCACCCCTCCCAGCGCGGCGGCAAAAGGCAGGAAGGCAGGGACCGCCACGGGCGGCAGAGTGCCTAGCTACGCCACTGACTTAACCTGATGGAAAATCTTAGGAAATTTGGGCCTTACTGTCTAGCTTAGCAGTAGAAATACACCAGAGCAGTGTACATAGCCACATTCACTGTGTTATCAGGAAGGAAGATTTCAATTATGGATTAAATGGATTTATAACAAAATATTCGGAACAAAACAATTAAGATAAACTAATATTGTGACAAAAAGTTTGAGAGCTAAAATATTAAGTCTACATACCTATGTAAACTACTGTTATGAGCCCCACTGTCTCCCAATATAGGCCTAGGTAGCTGCACGACCTTTTACCTACATTTATCGTACCTTGCTCTACATAACGGTTCTGGTGCGGCCCTTTTACCTAGTTATGTGCTGAATAAATCTTGTGTGGCTTTCTTTGAAAACTAGCCTCATTTATTATGCATGAGGATTCTCAGTATCATATCTTAATCACCTGCCTAGGACATGCACAGCAGGATTACCATCTTCTGTATAATAACTCACAGCTATCGTCATCCTTGGACGACAGTCCCACAGTACCATTACACATTTAGGTAGAAACCCTGAGGGTACCTTTTGGGTATAAAAGAACCACATCTTCACTGGGTAACAAGAGGAGAAGCTTCCACGTTGACACTAGGCGCTGAGGTCCCGATCTGAAGACGCTCCAGCACGCAGTGGTCTGACATTCCTTGCGGGGTGTCCAACTCGAGACAAAGACGGGGTCCTTCATTCTCTCCCATCAGGTAATGGGGCTGGCTCTTTCCTAGGGGGATTATTGGCTTTACACCTACATACATGTTTGGTACACTTAGGTAGGGTTTGCATCGTAGGAGTACGCATGATTACTGCCATGTATCAATATGCCTGCATATATTTACTATTTTAGCACCATGGTAGAATTCTACCTTTTATTTACTTTGTTGGTGCTTGTAATCTTATATATCTGTTACTGTCTAATGATTGTCACAGCAAACATGTTTTATACTAGAATGACGCTGGTTCAATAAATGCTTATTGAAAACGTCCCTATCATTTATTCTGTATATCTCTCTGAGACTAAGTGAGCATGATTTACTTAGCGAAAAGTACTGTACTGTTTCCACAATCCCTGAAGGATCAAGGGTTGTCATGTTCGATAGTTGCCAGAAACTATACGCTCCTTGGTAAGGTTAGGGGGCTTATGGTGGCAATGTGAGCTAGCTGGTCTAAAGGCTAACATATTGTAGTGGGCTGGCCCCACGTGTTCATGAGAGATTGAAGACGTAGCCGAGTTGAGTTTGATGTAATTTATTAAGTCCATAAGTAGAAGTTACAGCAAGCCCTACAACATTACGTTAACACGTGTAAGTGGGACTAACACCCAAAACACACATCCAAAAGAAAGGATGTACATCAAACACAGTGTAAGGGATGACTTAAAACAAGATATGTCCAACAACATGGAGTGTAACAGCTAGTGGCACATGGGACTAACACCCATACCAAACGTAACTAGGGTATGCACCCCTTAATCAGTGACAATAACGTGAAGAAGAGACATGGGACTAAGACCCACTCCCATCCCTTAGGCAGGGATACGACATCTGAAAAGTGAACATGCATGAAGAAGAGACATGGGACTGAGACCCACTCCCATCCCTTAGGCAAGGATACAACATCTGAAAAGAGAACATGCATAAATAATGAAAATACAGTCGTGAATAGACTACACATGAGCATATAACATGTCATTCGAAATGCAGAACTCGCTTTTTTTTTTATGTTGAATGACCGCAACCTGAGACAAAACTAAAAATAAGCACTGCAAGCTTAAAATGTCACTGGTGTGCCTGTCACCGCAAAGATGAGGGACAGGCGTTTATGGAATCCAAACAGAAAAACGTGGAGATGAACCAGATCCCAGAGACTTGCAAAAAGGTGGAACATTGCAGAAGAGACGACACCCACTGAAGTTGAAGAGCTTGTTATGTAACAAGAACTCACCACACAAACTACAGCAAGGTCCAGTGTCCTCTGAACTCGAAACGAAGCCCAAACCCAGAGATTACCACGAAGACAGCTGAGTCAACCAGGAAGTGAAAACGACCTGCACTCCGTGACGCTGGTGCTGATTTTCAACAAGCCCGTAACTTTATTGCACGAACAGCACGTGGTTGGCAAAGAACACAGGAGTACAGTCCAAAACATCTTGCTTAAACTGGCTGCAGCCTCCAAACCTAAGATGGCGGCACGCTTAGCACGCCAGCACAGGGTGGCTCACGGCGTGTGTGTGCACCTCAATATGCAGCGCAGCGAGGCATGTACGTCAGGAAGAGAACAATGGCATGCCCGTCATATTTGAAGATTCCTCGACGTGGAGAAGGTAGGAGCGCGCGCATCGCCTCATGTTTAAACCGCAACTCGGCGGTTGAACTGACAAAAGTCAATGTGTCTCCCCAAAACAAATTTAACTACATATGAGCACTCACCAAAAGTCCCGCAACTGTTGATGAAAACGAGCAGGCCCTCATAGACAAGTGTACAAATTCGGGAATACGCACACCCAGCATCGTGAAGCAGGCACAAGTGGGATTCCCTCAGATCCAACGTCGACACAGAGGCAGCGTCGAAGGCAAACTCCCACATCCTTGAAAATGTCCTTGTGCACGACAAAAGAACACCCACAAAGCAAGTTGCAATGACATCAGCAGTTCTCTTGGGCAAGAAGTAGCACACAATGATTGAAACCATAAGTCCCTTAAACGCGACGCTGTAGAGAGACCCACTGAGTAGGAAACACCATCAGAACCCATGCAAAGAAAAGTCTTGAACAAGCGCACAGCCACAAATGAAAAACTTCAACCAAAGTGCCTTTCGCCAAACAGAATCATTTAACCCTGCACTGAGGCAGAAACACAGGCAGCCACTGATTACCTTGCTTTATGAGGCACTGTAGACGTTTGTTGTGGCACTGTAGACGTTTGTTGTGGCACTGTTGACGTTTGTTGTGGCACTGTAGACGTTTGTTGTGGCATAGAATCTTCTGCAAGGTAGGTAGCTTTGATAACATATTACCAGGTGTTGAAAGTACTGGAACAACGTACAGCACGCCTGGGCTGGGGCTGTCCGGTGTGATGGACACTGGTGGGGCTACGAGGCGTGACCGGTTTCTTTTCCTTGAGTTACTTGATTCTTGTTCCAAAATTTCTTACTTCTTAGGTACATCAGCTTTAGCTTAACTCCTTTTGGTTGGCACGTTGAGCGTAGATAAATCCCATCAAGATCGTCGCCAAAAATGTAGTGGGCTGGCCCCACGTGTTCAGGAGAGATTGAAGACGTAGCCGAGTTGAGTTTGATGTAATTTATTAAGTCCATAAGTAGAAGTTACAGCAAGCCCCACCAGGAGCAGCCCACTAGCTGCTCAGCCCATCTCCCAACTGACAACACTCACACCAGGCACCCAAACATTCCACTCATGTCAATCACACTAACATTCTACACGGAACACTCACACTGGCTGAGCAGCTAGTTGGAAGATGAAAGGGAACATAAAGACATAACCTGAGGATACTACACATATCCTTTGGGGGTGTCTGGAAGCAGTCTGGACACCAATCCCTTGGTTTATGATGTCGAAATGCACAGATTATATGTATTATTAGGAACTACATAACACTACAAACTATCAAAGAAAAAAATACTGTAGAACAGAATCTGCTCAAAAAATCGGTGGGTATATCAAAATATATATATATATATATATATATATATATATATATATATATATATATATATATATATATATATATATATATATATAATATTTTATATTTCTTTTAATTGTATCATTTGAAGCTTTAATAATTATAATTAATTAAATATAATGCTATATATATATATATATATATATAAATTATATATATATTAATTATATATATATATTTATATATATATATATACATATATATGGCATTATATTTAATTAATTTTAATTATTAAAGCTTCAAATGATACAATTAAAAAGAAATATAAAATATTTAAAATAATTCAAGCAAAAAAGATATACATTATAGATAGATAGATAGATAGATAGACAGATAGATAGATAGATAGATAGATAGATAGATAGATAGATAGATAGATAGATAGATAGATAGATAGATAGATACTGGCACCCACAGAAGATGGCAGAATCCTCATAAGCTCCTTGCTGGCTGGGCACAATAGTATAGCCTTCTGGAGGTGCACTCAAGGGAAAGGAGGTGTTAACAAGAGACCAGAACAAGAGTAAACACAGGGACTCTCACTTTGTAGCTTCATAACAGCCCACAACACGGACTCGGCAGACCACCATAGACGGTGCTGGCCTGTGGACTTCAGGAGCGAGCTCTCCGCACTCTTGGGGAATAATGAGACATCTAATATCACTCTGGTGTGATTCCTCTGCCCGGCCTTACTTACCCTCAACTTTCAGATAGAGGCAAGGAGCAGGAGTATGCGAGAGCAGATGGCAGACTGTCACAGCCTTTGGAATGGCAAACAAGTCACAATGCTGAAACTGTTGGAGGGGAGAATTTTGGCCCAACTTTTTTATAAAAGAGACAGTAAAATGTATTATAGACAAAAGCAGCACAGAATGTTAAGGGAAATGCACAGCCAGTGAAGCCAATAAAGTAGAATATAATACAGCTATACCAGGTCAAATACTCAGAGTATCCAAGAGAAACACTACAGATGTTTTGTGGGGGTGGTACAAAGAATAGCACCTCCAGGAAGGACAGGAAGAAGCTGTACTATACTCTGGCACCACAGACACACAAATCCTAGGTCTGCAGCTGCACAACAACAGCTCAGCAGGGTACCCCTACCCTGAAAGAAGCACGTGAGACCTAAAGGCCTACTAAACAAAGGTACAGCCTGAGTAACTCCTGGGACTAATAAACAGAGGAATAGTACAATACATATCTCACCTCAATGTCAAAACTTGCCATACAACTACTCTTCACAGAAGTAGGTACCAGTAAAATCGCGAAATCAATGTTGCCTTAAGCAGACATGGCTAAAGACTCTACTCTAGACGTTATCCTGAAGGAGTTCACCACGCTCATTATGTCAGTATCAAACACTGAATAGAACACAATGAATACCTAATTTAAGCTGTCATCCCTAAGAGAAGATTTAGCAACATTTAAAACTCGCCTGATGGCAACAGAAGGGAGAGTGCCGAAAGTAGATGATACGATCTCCACAGTGGTGGACTGGGCGGGATCATTGGCAAATGCAAGAAACAGGTGGAACTAGAAGTCAGAAATTTAAAACAACCTTTGCTTCTCAGGACTGCCAGAAAAGATGGTGAAGGGCAACGTGATAGCTTTTCTAAAGAGCTTACTATCAGAACTCACAAGATTATCGTTTTACTCTCCGCTGGTATTTCAACATGTGCATAGGTTCCTGGTGTGACACTCTGGTAAGCAGAACACACCGAGGCAAGTAATAGTCTGCTTTCTATGGCATACCAGTAGGTATGACAAATACCTCAAAGAAGCAAAACGTAAAGGAGCATTTATCTTTGGAGACCTCCAAATATACATGTTAAGACTTTTTTAACCAAATGTTGGAAAAAAGGAAACACTTTCTGGCCCTAAGAGTACAACTTAAACAGATGAAAATCAGCTATGGACTGTTAGAACATGCCACTATAAAACTGACAAATGAAGGTTGCAACATTAAATTCAGAGATCCATAGCAGCGGGAACCATAACTGGATGTGTGCACCCGTTCAGACATGAACACATCGAAAATTGGGCCGGATTTTTTGACATCCTCATCTCATTAACTGATCATTCTCAGACACTCAGAACTCAGAGAGAGAGCACCTTGAAGAAGTCACAAGGCAATGGCCATCAGAGGAAAAGCATAAGCACAGGCAGCACCAAACCCACGAGTGAGACAAATCCATATCCCACCCTCATGCCCATACTTGGAGGAGACCCCTTAAAGAGCCACCAAGAACGGGACAATAACAACTGATGCCCGAGTTTGATTACAGAATAAAAACTTCCCACTCACGGAACCCTAAACAAAATGCAACTACTGTTTTCTAGACTGAGACCTGACTGGTTTGCTGTTTGACCTTGCAGATGCTACAGTATTGGGTAGGGAAAGGAGGGATGGTAAAAAGGGAGCTGAACTATCTAACGATGCTGTCTGAGGGTTCATCCATTATGGAAGTCAATATGCAATGACACTCATGTTATGCAATACTCTTCTTCCAGTTGCTACTCTGAGGACATGAAGTGTTTTTACTCTCAACTCGCCCACTGGGCCCATGGAGTAGGATTTTTACTCAGACTCAATATCTCACCTCAGAGGCGATGGTCCTCCAATGGACCTTTCTTAGTTGTAGTGAGTGGTGAGGAGACAGAATGTCTAACTGTCAGCTACCCAGTGAGGACCACTAATTGGTAGCCAACTCACAAATTGGTAATCAGGTTCAGATAAATCACTCTCAGAACCCTAATATACAGATAAGGTATAGCAATTAGTAGACTGAACCTCCGGAAGAAGCTTAGTCTAACAAGAATCATGCAAACTAAGAGCTCTGCTGTGGCTACACAGACCAAGAGTAAAAAAACCTGATGTTCTAAAAATAATCTATGACTATCACTGTTATTCATTTAAAGTTTAGCACAGTTTCTGTACAATAACATTAAACACATTAAGACTCAGAGAACTTTAGAATAATAGGTTATATCAATGGTGAGTCCACAATGATCTGATTGTCAAGTGATCCTTTCTTCCATCTTTCAAGGCCCAAATTGTTACTCCAACATAATTTCCCACATAAGTCATGAGAAATGAATGTCCTTGTATCCTCACAGGTTAGTTGCCACATAGCTTTTTGATTTGCAACTCTTTCCCAGCATTCATACATAAAGGAATAAGATCACTGGCTTTGTTTATAAAGGATGTCATATGAATCAAGAACAAATAATGCAACATTTGACCTGTTTAAATTCAACATTTCATCTTTTAGTACTATAGAATCCTAAAACCCAAGTTTTGATGTAATAAAATAAGTTATTTATCATTTTAAAGCATTCTGAAATGTTTGTCATCATTATATCAAATTTGCTTCTAGATGCAAACATTTTACACTATGTCAGGTACTTATACAAAAAAAATTAAAAATCTACTACTTTCCGTTTAAGATTTGCACTAAATGGGAGTTTGTTGGGATACTCTTCAGTGAAGTTAAATAGCAATGCTAAGTTATCATCATCTTTCATAATATTTCTTTGTTAATGATGCAAAGTAATTGGTTGCTTAAACTTCGTAGATCTACTAATTAAATTATCCCACTGTTTCTACCTATGTCAAGCACGCTTTTACAGCGTTGACATAACTTTTTCTAAGTTTCTGTGTCTTTTTTCTAAACGTGTGCAAGGTGCACATTTATTCTCATTTTCGTAATGCAGTGTGTGTCGTGTAATGGCAAGATCAGCTTTTGCGCTTCCTCACTACATATAAATAAGAGGAACAACTCACCAGAGAAGCTCATTACTAGTTCTGATATAGATTCTAGAGCCATTTACCTCTGGGCCTGAGACCCCTACCTCTCCACATTCTCAGTGTCCCACTTTGTGGGCAAACTAAGGGTTCCACAACAGCAGTGGCGCAGGAACTATTTTCAGATTGGGGGTACTGAAGTCATAGGGATTGTGAAAAAATCCAGGTATCACCCAACAACAAGTGTAGCAAATGTGCCAAGCCCATTCAGTGGTAGGGTGTGTTATGTACCTGGTAGAGCATTTTGGAGCACTGGTGTGGCAGCGCACTGTCATTTACCGATAGCACATTTTCCGTAGAAATGCTCATTCATTTTGCATACAGATACAGCTTTACTGGTAGAACTACATAGCCCACAAACAATAATGTCTGGAAATCGGGTTTCTGTGAATATTTATCATTTATACATCACCAAGTAAAGTGTCTCGATTTATTTTGATCCTATTAAAAAATGTATTTCCATTACACCTTAGAATGCCCCAAACATTTGCTTCATGTGTGCTTTCTTAATTGCTGATATATTATGAAATATGTGTGCAATTAATTTAGAGATATTTAAATGCTGCATTTTTTAAAACATCCTACATCTTTTCCTTTCACTTCCTGTATCTCAGCGAGATTGTCACCAAGGTCACTTTTACAAAATACTCTCACTTTGCAATCAGAGAAATATAAGTGAACATCAGTTTCAAATATGCAACAATTTGTCAGAAGATCTAATTTGACATTTGACCTTTGTCTTTAAATGCTCAGCAAATGTGACAAGATAAACAGAAAATATCAAGGCATCTTTAAGGCTCATTCACCTTCTGACCTCCCGCATGGTTATTTTTGGGGGTGCTGTAAAACCTCTGCATATCTACTTCCAGCACCTATGCACGACATAGTCAACCTCCTCCAATATCAGACAAATGGCCATAGCATATAGAAGCTAGCCCATATCCCTGTTTCCCCATCTGCTTGCCCTACCAAAGTTGTGATCTGAAAATGCCACGTTGTCATTTAACTGTGGGCCGGCATAGGCAGAAAATGTTCAGCGGGCAGACTATGATTCGAGTTTAACAAGACTACTTTCTGCTAATAATCACTACCGAGCTCTTAGTGACAGACAAACCTGGTGCACAACAAAGGTCTAATTATTATTTCTCTGCGCCTTAGATGATTTTCACACTACATCAAAAAGAAAAAGACCCTATACTTCTTAAAGTCACTTTTGCCAGAAATCGCTCTCTTGTAGGAGACACACCTCACGCACCCAGGAACCAGAAAACCTAAGAGGGAATGTGTGGGGAAGGTATAGTATGCTTGTGAGTCTATGTCATCTGTCCCACTAGACACCTCTCACAGGCTGCAAAGGAAAGGATGAGTAGCCTTACTAATACGAAAGGGACTTCCAGTACATACCTTCCAGACCTGGACAGATCTTGAAGGACAGTATGTTTTTCTTACACTTCACATGCACCAGCAAACGATGGTAGTCGAATCTGTACATTCCCCAATGGGAGACAAAAGTGTCTTTTTCTGAGGTATCAACAGATTATTATTATCCTTCCCATTTAGCAAAACATTAATAGGGGGAGCCTGGAATCTAGTTACAGAAAAGGATGTCTGGACAAGTTTTGTATTCGTACTGATTCAGGGAAAAAAATTCCAATAGGCTGATATCAAGGTAAAAATTCTTTATGTGAAGGTGATTTTAGAAATTCTATGTAGGTTTAATAACGAGTAAAAAAACAGCCAACACGTGTTTCGCCCCTTACATGGCCATCTGGCCTGGGGCTGCTTCAGGCGTAATAGGGCTAACGGGTCTTCTAGAAAAGGTAGGTGCAAAGATCCTAAATCGATCTAAAAGTCTCGGGCATAATCCCACCGGCGTGTCTTCTCGAGAAAAGCAGAACTGCTTTTCTCGAGAAGACACGCCGGTGGGATTATGCCCGAGACTTTTAGATCGACTTAGGATCTTTGCACCTACCTTTTCTAGAAGACCCGTTAGCCCTATTACGCCCAGAAGAAGCCCCAGGCCGGATGGCCATGTAAGGGGGCGAAACACGTGTTGGCTGTTTTTTTCACTCGTTATTAAACCTACATAGAATTTCTAAAATCACCTTCACATAAAGAATTTTTACCTTGATATCAGCCTATTGGAATTTTTTTCCCTGAATCAGTACGAATACAAAACTTGTCCAGACATCCTTTTTTGTAACTTCTGTGTCTTTTAGGGGGTTAGGGGTTTCCCCCTGTCCAGGACAAGTATTTCTAATCAGAATTGCCCAGAACTATACGGCGAGTAAGGAATTGGGACCCATCACCCCTTCTCTTCTACAAGGAGCCTGGAATCTAGTGCATAGTCCCTTCCTGGAAAGATTGCACCACCACATAATAAAAGGCATGTCTTCAAAGATTTAATTCAAGACATTTAGTTGACTGACCCATGACATCTGATGTACCCAGCAGACGTGCCTTATGAGTTCAGGCATTGCACCCTGTAGCGTGCCAGACCATGATGTAATTGAGATCCAAGTAGACATAGACCTGCAAAAGCCACCATCCTACTAGAAGTTACAAGAAGAAATTCAGCACCTTCAATCTTACTTAACTTCCTCCTTGGCAGAGAATGAAGTCACGGTCACATCCTGGGACACTGCCGACAGCAGAGACATCTAAAAGCAGAGGTGGTGTAATGAGAGCATCTGTTGTAGGTAAGGAACCGATAGCCCTATAACAGACGCATTTGCAGATAAAAGTCAAAGACGTCATAGACATTTATAAACACAACCCCACCAATGAAATGATACAGCCTTTCTTTGTTAACATTACTGGTGGAAAAGGCGTTCTTCCATCTGAGGCAGAGCTATTATGAGAAGGGGGGAAAACCCAGGACTCCTCGGTCCTCCTTTTTTGACAAAGAGCGGTGCAGTGTGCCATTCTTGCAATCTGCACTGACTAAGGCACAGCATTGACCCATGCCACTGACATTCTTAGAGCCTTCTGCGATTTTTATCAATCTCCATACACATATAATAGTACCAATAACCAGGGATAGGAACATCAATTCTTTTCTCACTTTAACTTTAAGACACTGGCCCCAGATCTAGCCCCGTCATTAGAAATGGAGATTACAGAGAAAGAATTAATAGAAGCAATTTATGTAATGTCAACTGGCAAAGCCCCTGGCCAGATCAATACCCAGTAGAATAATATAAACTGAATAAATGGAAAATAGTGCCGCTCATTCAGAAACTCTTTGCAGATATAGCCCTAGATATATAACCACTCCCAGAGTTCAACACAGCACATACCTCCTTTATACTGAAACCAGGTATGGCCATGTTGCAGTGTGAGAGTTGCAAACCAATTTCATTCATAAATGCGGATGTTACAATATACACAAAAGTGTTGGTTGCTTTTCTAGCAAGGCTCTTACCACTGTTGACATACCCCAGACAAGTGGGTGTTGTTCCCCATTTCTTCTCTGCATCCCACTAACGATCACTCTTGCATGTATTATGGCAAGTTCAACACAATAGAGAAGAAAAGGTGATTGTGTCTCTGAATATGCAGAAATCATTCAATAGGGTGGAATGGGACTATCTGTTCAGAGTACTAAAAAGAAATGGTATAAGAGAAGGATTCCACTCTAACATTAAATGTCTCTATTCCAATCCCACGATGGTAGTTGCGTACAATGGCTTTACTTAACAGACTGTCGCCATCCAAAGGGGTACCAGGCAGGTCTGCCCCCTGTCATCTCCACTTTTCATAATGAAATTAGAACCACTGCCCACAGCTCAAAGAAATAACCCTCAGTCAAAGGAAGACCCCGAGATGCATACAGTAAGCCCTCTTCTACCCCATTGACCTCTTGGTGACACTTTCATACCCACAATGGTCTACACCTGCCCTAATTGATTTCATCTTGGCGTTTTCCTCCTTTTCCGGATATCACACCAATTGGGACAAATGGGAGGCCCTTCCACTGACCCTTGCAACAACAAAGAGACCAATAAGTAACTTCTCATTCTGTTTGACTGCTCAAAACCTTCAAGAACCTGGGGATGTGATTAAATAGTGCACTGCAGAATATGAAGCAGGATAACCTGGACCCACTTCTTGAGAGAATACAACAAAACATTACTCGCTTGTCCCAACTGACCCTATTTGTTAAGGTAAAGTGTAAATAATCAAAATGAAAATAATGCCATGTTTGAATTATATCTTTGCCATGATACTACTCCAGATTTCACCTAACTTGCAGCGAGCTCCGTTTCAATTATGGACATGTCTTCTGTGGCATGGCAGAAAACCCAGACTCAAACTGGCAAAGCTGCACATCTCCACAGAGAGTGGCACACATCGACTGCCACATGTGGAGTCATACTGGATGGCCTTCCAACTCACACAACTTCGATATCATATACAGAAAACAAGTAAAATGCCACCATGGCCTGTGATAGAAAGCAGGATCATAGAGATCTTCAGAGGTTTTGATTCAGTATACACCAAACACCTAAGACAGATGGAAAAGTCATACCCTACCCTCCACGCAACAGCCATTCATGGGCTGCTACAAATGGACAGCATCATACATAAAAACACAAATCTCTAGGGTAGCAGCCTAATCCGCAAGGGAAATGAGGAACAACACTGGACAGACTTCAAAGATCAGGGACCATCCTCCCTAGACCAACTCCTCTTGGGAGACAGACTCAAGATATTCACAGAAGCATAGGCCAAATTCACTTGAGGCACCTACAAAAATGTATTCTTGGGTCTATACAAAATAGTTGCTGACCATGTAAATGCATTGGAGCAGGTCTGCACTTGAAATATCACAGGCTTTAAGCTACTGGATTAAAAATCTTAAAGAAAAAATATTATAAAATGTACAAAAATTATAAAGTGCAAAATTGATTGAGATGAAGCACATAGACAACAGATGGATTCAGAGCTCTATTGCCTATTGGGAAAAGAAAGGATGCAGTATATTGAGCTCATCCTGAATTCACAAAGGAGACTTCTTTCCTCAACAAGAACTTTGCACAACATGGGGGTTTAAGGAGCTCAGAAGCTTTGCATGAGCTAATAAAATTTTTACGAAAATGCTGCCTAACCAAGTTTTTCTCCTATCAAGGTTTTCAGGTCTAGAGAACAAATACTATCTGCTGTGGTTGCTGAATTAAAAAATATATATTTCAGCCAAGGAATTCTAAGTTCATCAAGGGAGCGAAGACAATCAATAATAATGGCCTTATAAGTGTTAGAACAAATTGATAGCCATAATAAAAGGAGAGACAACAGAATAAGGTCCTCAACTTTTGGCAGACTAAGCTCCTCATGACAAAAAATTAGAAATATTAGGATGCTAAGCCAATAATATGCTGCAGAAGCAATATCTTTTTGTAAATTGCACTGGAAGAGTAACCCCAAATACCGGCACTATAGAACAAAATAGGGACACATTTCATTTTGTAAATCACTAACATCTGTTCAGGAGGTTTCCTTCCTAGTTAGAGATAAAATTAAAAACAGCATCTTATAACTGGGCACATTTCAGACATCTAAGGTTACAGCAAAAAGGCCAAGGGGAATTTAACCTAACCTCCAAATAAGAGAAGTGCTAAACTCTCTTAATAATTTTTCTTTTAACACAGTGTTCTGGTCTTAGTTGTCTTTGGCCCACAGATCATGACCTGTATTTTTGAAAGGTTATTATCCAAATATAAATTATCCATAAAAGCTACAAAGACATCTACACATTTTTTAACTTTTCTAGTTTGTAGCAGGAGGATCCACTAGCCGTGAGGTCTAGTCACAGGCGTAGACCGCCTCTGCTCTCTACTCACCTCAGGTAGGGAGAGGGAGATGTGTGTGGGCCACTGGCTCCCTGGGGAGTCTCTCCCTCTCACCTCAGATCAGAGTTAGGGGTCCAGGGCCACAGGTCCAGCACGCCTCATGGCAGATCTGTGTTGCGGCAAGACAGTCCACTCTCATTGGCCCCCGGCCTCTACTATTGCAGCCGGTGGGTGCCTGCATGAGCCCAGGAGGTCACACGTATCGTCTTTTTCTTGCATATTTGGGGACCACTTCACCCTCAAAGTGGTTGCAGATGGAAGTAGGAGAGTTCTCTGAATGCCAGGCCTAGACCCGGGTGCAGTCCTCCAATGCTTTGGTTCTTGACTGCCTGTAAAGGACCCTGGTAACCAGATCTGTGAGGGACCTTGATGGCATGTCGCTGAGTCCCAGGATGGGATTAAAGAGGATTGTGCTGGCCGGCAACGCAGAGTTCTGCCTAGAGCAATCACCATGTTAGCTCACCAAGCCACGCCCCGTCAGTAAGTACATTAATGTTGGTAAAGTTATACTACACAAGGTTTGCTGAGAGAAAAGCTGTTTTTAGATGTGTCAATTTCTCAATATAGTTTTTGAGATGTAGACATTACAATGTAGAGAGATATTGCAGAATTGTGTTAAAAAAACGGAAGTGTCCAAATTGCATGTACTTATAAGTAAAGGCAGCAGTGTTTCTCAAACTATAAAAGAAAGATTGTGGAATGTGTTAATACTAATGCATGCCCTAGTGTTTTTATGAACCTTAGTGTACACATACTTTAGCCCTATGAGGTGTTTGAGTGGTGATATTACTATTTGTACAGTGAAACATTGTGCTTAGTGTTAGTAAAAGTGTCTCAAGTGGAATGTGCTACTTTTTAAACTTTTGTGAAATCATATTTGATGCATTGTATAATTCGTTTGTAAAAAAAAGGCACTGGGTGAGGGCGTGGAATTTTTCAAGAGAAACAAATAACAAGTTAGTGATACATAAGATATAAATATGTGATTGTGGGTGAAATGTAGAAACGTTTAGAGAATATAGAGAAGAATGACTGTTATCATATTCTACTATTCACTGGTCTCAGCTGGTGGAGATGTGATAGTGGAGAGGGCAGTTCTTTTGCACATGTTCCTATATATGCTGTTATGAACCCCAATGTACCCCAATATAGGCCTAGGTAGTTACACGACCTTTTACCTTCATCTGTCCTACCATTGTTCTACATAACTGGTCTGACGCTGACCTTTTACCTAGTTAGGTGCTACATGACTGTCATGTGGTTTTCTCCGAAAACTAGCCTCATGTATTATGCATGAGGATTCTCAGTTTCACAGCAGGATTACCATCTTCTGCATAATAACTCTGTAGAAGGGTCACCTCTATCGTCATCCATGCCCAACATGCCCATAGTACACTTCTAGGTAGAACCCCTGAGGGTACCTTTTGGGTATATAAGCGCTACATCTTCGCTGGGCAAACCAGAGGAGAAAAAGACTTCCATGCTGACACGCTGACGCGAGATGCTAAGGGTTCTGCACGCAGACACTCCAGCACGCAGTGGTCTGACATCCCTTGCGGGGTGTTCATCTCGAGACTAAGAAGGGGTCCTTCATTCTGTCACATCAGGTAATGGGGTTGGCTTTATCCTAAGGGGATTCTTGGCTATACACCTACAAACATGCTAGGTACACTAAGGTACACTTAGGTAGGGTTTGCATCGTAGGAGTACGCAATATTACTGTTATGTCTCTATATGCCTGCATATATTCAATTTTTAGCACTATGGTAGAATTCTACCTTTTCTTTACTCTGCTGGTGCTCATAATCGTACATATCTGCTTCTGTCCAATGGTTGTTGAAGCACACGTATTTTATACTAGAAAGACGCTGGTTCAATAAATCCTTATTGAAAAACGTCCCCATCGTTTATCCTGTATATCTCTCTGAGACAAAGTGGGCATGAGTGACTGAGCGAAAACAACTGTACTGTTTCCACGATCCCTGAGGGGTCAGGGTTGTCATCTTCGATAGTTGCCAGAAGTTATTCGCTCCTTGGTAAGAGGGGCTCATAGTGGCACTGTGAGCTAGCGGGACTAACAGACTAACATATCCTTTTGGAGGTGTCTGGAATCAGTCTGGACACCAATCTCTTAGTTTATGTTGTCTAAATGTGCAGATCTTATATAGATTTGTAGGAACTACACGACAATGCTTGTGGCTCTGGAGAGAAGTTTCAGCACAGAAGTCTGTACCTGTGCACACCCTACTATGCCTCATTGTCCCCATGGGGAGAGGTCTGATGAAGAGATGAGTGTGTCCCCACATTCAAATATCCACACCAATTAGCCAAGACACAGTTCTCAACAGAGAGGCTACTCCATTTCTATACCCTACTATACACATTCATCACCAAAAAGAAAGGGAAGAGCAAAAAAGAGAAGTCTCTATTCACAGTTTACTACACACATATGTTACTCTTGGGAGAGGTCTGAGCTGAAAGAGCAGTCTCTCTCAATACCCTAGTCTATATGCTTGACATCCAAGAGAGACGTCTGAGCATAGAGGTTGTTTCCTCACCACATCCTAGTTGTATATCAGTCAACCTGAGGAGAAGTGTGAGCAGAGAGGTAAAACCCTTCTTACACATTTCTATGCAGATCCATCATCCAAAAGATAGGTGTCAGCATAGAGGCTTGTTCCTCTGCACATCATACTATGTGTACCTGTCATCCAAGACAGGTCAGCAGAGAGACCAGTTACTGCTCACACCCTACTATGCATACTCATCAGCGTGGGGAGAGATATGAGCATGGATGTCAGTGTAGAGTCCAGTCACTCCTTACACTCTACTACAACATTAGTTATTCAAGAAAGGGGTCTCAGTGGGGAGGCCAGTTTCTCCATAACTGTACTATGGTTACTCATCATCAGAAACAGAGGTCTCAGAGGAGAGGCAGTCGCTCCTTACATCCTACTACGCACACCTGTCATCCCAGGAGAGAGGTTTCAGTGGAGAGACTATTCTTTTCCCTCACCCTAATACTAGAAAAAAGTATATTTACAATCTTCTATGTAAATATAACAGAGAAAAAGTATTAAACTTCATATTTCTTGTTGTTATGTTGCTTACAAAGGATAACAATTATATAATGATTAAACTTTTCCCACTAATAATAAATGGTCTTAAAACAAATAAATGAGTATCAATGTATGCTATGTACCAATGTTGGTCTCATGCACATTAAACAAGTAGGGTTTTTTCATAAATATAAGTGATTTATTTTTCCTCATAATTATATAATGGATTGCATTTCATTAAACTAAATACACTGTTAGTATTCTGGTGTATATAAATTATACATACTATATCAGGATATATTCAGTGTAAATGCAAACTCCATTATAAAAAGTACGGTCTTGCGAGAGACCCCTTATTTCTGATACAAAATGAGCTCCTCTATAGGGTAGCTAAGGAAGGCGACACCCCCCAACTTGTGGTTCCTCAGGCCTTCCGGGGACCAAATACTTTTTTTTGCACATTCTCACTCAACAGCGGGTCATAGGGGAGCGCAAAAGACAATAGACATGCTTTTACGGCACTTTTATTGGCCAGGTATATTTGCACACGTCACCCGATTTTGTCAGGAGTGTGAAATATGCCAAAGGAAAAACCCATACAAACCCCCTCCTGTGCCCTTACAACCCCTTCCCATTATCGGTACCCCCTTTGAAAGGATAAGCATGGACCTTATCGGTCCACTCACGCGAACCAAGAAGGGCAACCTCTACGCCTTGGTGGTCGTGGACTACGCCACACGATACCCAGAGGCCTTTCCCTTACGTACCCCCACTAGCCAGAACATTAGCGACAGGCTCCTGGAACTGTTTTCCCGGGTAGGCTTCCCACGTGAGATACTCACGGACCAAGGGACCCCTTTCGTCTCAAAAATCATGAAGGAGGTATGCCGGTCCCTGGATATCTCACACATAAGGACTTCGGTATACCACCCCCAAACCGATGGCCTATGTGAACGCTATAATTCCACCCTAAAACTGACACTAAAAAAACTCCTGAGTGTGGAAGGGGCAGAATGGGATAGGCTCCTCCCTTTGGCCCTATATGTAGTCCGAAGCCAGTCTCAATCCAGTCTAGGATGTTCCCCATTCCAACTCCTCTATGGTCGGGAACCCCGGAGCTTGCTAGAGATCACTAAAGAGGTCTGGGAACAGGAGAAGGAGGAAGACACCAAGTCTTTTCTAGAGTACACCCAAGGCCTGCGTACCCGCATACAGAAACTGCGAGATTTCGCTGACGCAAATTTAGAAAAGTCACAAATCAAGCAACAACTGTTTTACGACCGAGGAAAGAGATGGCGCCACCTGAAGGCAGGGAACTGGGTATTGGTTCTCACACCATCTGGGCTCACGAAGATACGGTCAGCGTGGCAGGGCCCATTTCAGATTGTGAAAAAGGTTGGCTTAACCTCTTATCAGATCCAAATCACCCCCAGATGAACCCAACTATATCACATCAACCTCTTGAAGAAGTGGTTAGGCCCTCTTCCCAAAGATCTCCACCTCGTTAACCCCGTAACGGCTCACGTTAGCACTCTCAACCACCTGATCATAAACCAGGAACTAACGGGGGAACAGAGGAGATCTCTACAAAGTACACTGTCTCCATTCGCCCCTTTGTTCTCTGACCTCCCTGGCCACACTTCTCTGGCCGAACATTCCATTCACACACAGCCCGGTAAAGTTATTAAACAGAAACCGTATTGCATCCCTGCCGCCAGGAGAGAGGCCATAGAGAAAGAAGTGAAAAGCATGCTTGCCTTAGGAGTGATACGACCCTCGCAGAGCGAGTGGTCTTCACCAATCGTGTTGGTACCAAAACCGGACGGATCCGTCCGGTTTTGCATAGACTTTAGGGCCATTAACGCGGTCTCGAAATGCGACTCATACCCCCTCCCACGCGTTGACGAGTTGATTGAACGACTAGGTGAGGTGCAATACATCACAACTCTTGACCTCACGAAGGGGTATTGGCAGGTGCCTCTGAACCCGCAAGACCAAGAAAAGACGGCCTTCTCCACACCCTCTGGCTTGTTTGAGTTTACAGTCTTACCCTTCGGGTTACACGGGGCACCTGCCACATTTCAGCGTCTCATGAATCGAGTGCTGGCAGAACACCAAGCATACTCCTCAGCATATATAGACGATATAGTCATTTATAGCCCCACATGGGAGTCACACCTCCGACATTGCCATCTAGTCCTTCGGGCTCTACAATCGGCGGGTTTGCATATCAACGCGAAAAAGTCAAAAGCGGGTTTTCAGAAGGTGAAATACTGAGGGTTCCTCCTTGGAAACAGACACATAGAGCCCCAAGAAGAGAAGGTGAGAGCAATCACCCGAGCCCCTTTTCCTGTCACAAAAAAGGAGGTCAGGGCTTTTTTGGGCCTCCTCGGGTATTATCGCCGTTTCATTCCCCAGTATTCTGAAATGGCCACTCCTCTTACCAACCTACTAAAAAAGGAAGTAAAGACCAGGGACCTCCTTCACCCACCTCCCGAAGCTACACAAGCCTTCCTCGAGTTAAAAAAAGCCATCACGTCTGGTCCCATATTGCGTTCTCCTGACTTTGCCAAACCCTTCCTGTTACAAACCGATGCATCTGATAATGGGGTGGGGGCTGTACTGTCCCAGGTGTCTTCTGATGGGCTTGAACACCCTATCCTTTTTTTAAGTCGGAAGTTGTACCCCAGGGAACACGGGCACCCCATCATTGAAAAGGAGTGTCTGGCCATCAAGTGGGCGGTGGACAAACTGCGTTACTACCTTGAGGGTTCCCATTTCATCCTCTATACCGATCACGCCCCGCTCCTTTGGATGAGCCGGAACAAGGGGAACAATCCGCGCATTCTGCGTTGGTTCCTGGCTCTGCAACCCTTCTCCTTTGAGGTTCGCCATCGCAGGGGCTCCGAGAACGGGAACGCGGACTTCCTTTCCCGTATCACCCTGTTCCCCGATCGGGATCAGGCTGGGGTAGGGGTGTGTGACGAGGAGCCGAATACTGACCCTGCCTCCTCGGACTTACTGCCCGAACAATTGCCCCCTTACCTGTCTCCATGTCCCCTCCTCTGTTTTCAGGCCCCGGCTGCCGGTTCTGTTGAACGCTGCCTGTTAGAAATGGGATCTCTAGTTGGCAAGGGCTTGCACCTTTGTCCAAGTAGGGACCCTTCTTCCTCGTCAGGGTAAGGGTGTTACACTCGTGAAGTAACCCCTGCTCACCCTCGTGGTAGCTTGGCACGAGCAGTCAGGCTTAATTCAGAGGCAGTGTGTAAAGCATTTGCACATAACCAACAGTAATACAGTGTAAGCACTACAAACGGACACCACACCAGTTTAGAAAAATAACCAATATTTTATATACTCAAGACAAGACCAATTACGGCAAAAATCCACAATACTGTACTTTAAAAATGAATGCTTGATACGGTAACTTCTTCTTTGCAGGAATAGCATAAAAGCAAAGTTTGTACGAGTCGGTAGCTCCGTCCGAGCCTACCGTGATGCTGAAAACCACAGAGTCTAACAGTTCCAGCCGACCGCGTCGATACGGGCCAGCAGAGTCATGAACAGACTCGGTTACAGTACCTTTCTCGTTGTGGCTGGTACGGAGTGTACGAGCCGGTCGGCGTTCGTCGCGGTTGCGGTGCAAGACGGAGCGATGCAAGGTGCGGTGTCCCTCGATGCGGTGCAGGCAGCGGCTCGATGAGCGTCGTGCAGACGGAGTCGGTGAGTCCAAGGCGTGCGATGCAGGGCGAGACGGTGCTCGATGCGGTGCTGACAGGTTGCGATGCAGGCGACCAAGCCGGAGTGCGGGAGCTGGCATCGGACAGCGGTGCGAGTCAGAGCGGTGCGTCGCAGACGTGCGAGCGGTGCCCCAAATGCGATGCGGTCACGACTCTTGAGCCAGTTGCAGCGACCGCGTCGGTCGGGTCCGGTTGGTTCAGTGAAGCGATGCGATGCGAACTGCGGTGCCCACAGGTCACGGTGCAAGCAGCGGCTCGATGTTGGCGGCGTCGGACGTCGCCCATGGTGAGACCAGGGTTGCGATGCGAAGCGGGGCGATGCGGTCTGCGGTGCAAACAGGTCACCGGCCAGGGATGGATTCGGTTGACGGAGTCGGTTGCAGTTCCCTTCCTCTGTGGCAACTGAAACAGCGTTCCAGAAGCGGTACCCAGAGGCTTGTGAAGTCTTTGTAGTCCCTGAGACTTCTTAACAGGAGGCCAGCTCGGTTCCAGGCCCTTGGAGATACTCAGCACAAGTTTGTAGAAAGTTCAGTCCAGTCCTTTCACTGCCCAAGGCAGAAGCAGCAGCTGCAGGCCAACCCAACAAAGCAACAACACAGCAAAGGGGCAGTACTCCTCCTGGCAGCTCTTCCAGCTCTTCGTCTTGGCAGGTTCCTTGATTCCAGCGAGATCTAAATTCATGGGGTCAGGGCCCCAATATTTATATCCCAAATTCCTTTGTTCTCTGAAGGCAGAGAGGCCTTTGCCTAGTCCAAACCAGTTCTGGAGCACTTTCTTGACAAGTCTCCGTCCCTTCTTTCAGTGAGTAGGCCAGGGACATCAGACGCACCACAGGAGGTGGAGCCAGCATTGTGGAGGGAAGGCACTGTCCTATTCAGGGCCCAGGTGCGACCCCTCCCACCCATCTACATGTAGATCTTGCTATTCAGCCCTGCGCTGACTCACCCTGTCTCCTGGCATCCCCCAGCCCCTGTCACTCACACTCTAGACAAGGAATACACAACCTCGCAGAGGCAGGCTTGGATGGTTAGACAAGAAAATACCCACTTTCTAAAAGTGGTATTTTCAAACACAGAATGTTAAAACCAACTTCACTAAAAGATGCATTTTATCATTCTGAGTCCAGGCATACTAAACTCGAATTTCTACCATGTTCCCGGGGTCAGTTAGGATTATAAACTGTAATAATCGAAACTGCCCGTTCTGGCCTAGGGGGAACAGGTAGCCTTGCAATAGTGAAAAACGAACTAGGCTGTAATTCACTATCAGGACATGCCGCAGACACCCGGGCATGTCCTACCTTTCGCGTACAACGCACCCTGCCCACAGGGGTACCTTGGGCCTACCTTAGGGGTGACTAACATGTAGCAAAGGGAAGGTTTAGGGACTTGCAAGTGTGTGCACTTGCCAAGTCGACATGGCAGCCCCAGGCTGCGCACAGGCTCTGCGTTGGCAGGCCCGAGTTACACTTTACGGGCTGTTTGCGTGGGTGGCACAGTCCAGTGCTGCAGCCCACCAACAGCATTTGGTCTATAGGCCCTGGCACTCGCAGTGCACTTTACAAGGGACTGACACATAAACCAAATAGGCCAATCATGGAAACACCAATCCATAACGCATTTTATACAGGAGCACTTGCACTTTCCCACTGGACAGCAGTGAGGAAAGTGCGCAGAATCATTACACCAGCAAAAACAGAGTCAAAACCGGGAGGTCAGAAAGCAAAAAGTCAGGGGAAACACGCCAAAAGATGCCAAGTCTAACACATGTCCCCTCCAGCTGAAAGTAGGGAGAACTACCCAACCCCATTGGAGTTCTCTTCACTAAGGCGGAAGAACCTGGACAGACCATCTGCGTTGGCGTGTTCTGTACCAGGACGGTGTTCCACCGTAAAGTCCATTCCCTGTAGGGAGATGGACCACCTCAGCAGTTTTGGATTCTCACCCCTCATTTGCATCAACCATCTGAGGGGCCTGTGGTCTGTCTGAACCCGGAAGTGAGTCCCAAACAGGTATGGTCTCAACTTCTTCAGTGCCCAGACCACAGCAAAAGCTTCCCTTTCTATGGCACTCCACCTCTGTTCCCTGGGAAGTAGTCTCCTGCTAAGGAAGACTACAGGCTGATCCAGGCCCTCTTCGTTCAGTTGTGAGAGCACCGCTCCCACACCATGCTCTGAAGCGTCAGTCTGCACGACAAATTCTTTGGAGAAGTCAGGTGCCTTGAGCACGGGCGCCGTGCACATGGCTGCCTTCAGGGCATCAAAAGCTTTCTGGCAGGACTCCGTCCAGATCACTTTCCTGGGCTGCCTCTTAGAGGTCAGCTCTGTTAAGGGGGCAACGATGGTGCCATAGCCCTTAACAAATCTCCTATAGTAACCGGTGAGACCTAAGAAGGCTCTCACCTCTGTCTGGGTCTTGGGGGATTCCCAAGCCAGAATGGTGTCAATCTTGGGTTGTAGGGGCGCCACCTGGCCGCTTCCTACCTGGTGTCCCAAGTACACCACAGAACCCTGCCCGATCTGGCACTTACTGGCCTTGATCGTGAGGCCTGCACCTTGCAGAGCCCTCAACACTTTCTCAAGGTGCTGTAAATGTTCTTCCCAGCTGGAACTGAACACAGCAATGTCATCCAGGTAGGCGGCACTGAAATCCTCCAGCCCAGCCAACACCTGATTGACCAACCTCTGAAAGGTGGCAGGGGCATTCTTCAACCCAAAGGGCATCACCCGGAATTGGTAATGACCTTCTGGGGTTGAGAATGCTGATCTCTCCTTGGCCCCATCGGTTAAGGCAATCTGCCAGTACCCAGACGTCAAATCAAACGTGCTGAGGAACCGGGCAGCTCCCAACCGATCAATGAGCTCATCAGCTCTGGGGATGGGGTGCGCGTCAGTCCTGGTGACGGCATTGAGCCCACGGTAGTCCACACAAAACCGGAGTTCTGGAGTGGCACCGGGCGCCGCAGCCTTTGGGACCAAGACCACTGGGCTGGCCCAAGGACTGTGGGAGGGCTCAATCACCCCTAACGCCAACATCTTAGAGACCTCCTCCTTGATGCTGGCTCTGACCCGGTCAGTCAACCTGTAAATCTTGTGCTTCACAGGAGGGCTGTCACCGGTGTCCACGTCATGGGTACACCAGTGAGTAACACCGGGGGTCAGAGAGAACAGTGGGGCGAACTGTCCCAACAACTGGCGACAGTCCCCCTGCTGCTCCTGAGTCAGAGTAGGGGAGAGGATCACACCCTCTACTGACCCATCATGCTCCTTGGTAGACAGGAGGTCAGGGAGAGGCTCACTCTCCTCTTCCACCCAATCATCTGTCGCCAAGAGCATACTCACTTCGGACCTCTCGAAGTGGGGCTTGAGGCGGTTCACGTGAAGGACCCTCAAAGGGTTCCTTGGAGCCTGCAAATCCACCAGGTAGGTGACGTCACTTTTGCGCTCCTTTACCTCATATGGCCCAGTCCACTTGTCCTGCAAGGCACAAGGTGCTACTGGGGCCATGACCCACACTTTTGCCCCGGTTGAAATTCGACCAGAGTGGCATTCTGGTCATACCATCTCTTCATTTCTTCCTGGCTTGCTTCTAGGTTCGCCTGAGCGAGTTTCCTGAAGCGGGCAGTTTGGTTTCTAAAGGCCAGCATGTAGCTAAATACATCCTGGGGAGTTTTCCTGGGAGCTGCCTCTCAGCCTTCCTTTACCAAACTCAGAGGTCCTCTGACAGGGTGGCCATACAGGAGCTCAAAGGGGCTGTACCCAAGAGACTTCTGAGGCACCTCCCTGTACGCAAAGAGTAGGCATGGCAAGAGGACGTCCCACTTACGCCTCATGGGTTCTGTTAGACCCTTGATCATGCCTTTCAAGGTCTGGTTGAATCTCTCCACCAGACCGTTTCCTTGTGGGTGGTAAGGAGTGGTGAACTTGTAGGTTACACCACACTCCTTCCACAGGGATGTCATATACTTCAATATGAAATTGGTCCCCCTATCAGAAACCACCTCTCTGGGGAATCCCACACGGGAAAAGATCCCCATTAACGCCCGGCCCACCACTGGCGCCGTCGTTGTCCTGAGAGGGATTGCCTCCGGGTACCGGGTGGCATGGTCCACCAAGACCAGGATGTACCTGTTGCCCATGGCTGTCTTGGGATCCAGTGGCCCCACAATATCCATCCCTACCCTTTCAAAGGGTGTTCCAACTACAGGAAAAGGTTGGAGAGGAGCTTTGACCTTCCTCCCACTCTTACCACTTGCCTGGCAAGTTTGGCAAGACCTACAGTGTGCATCTGACTGCCTTCGCATTTGGGGCCAAAAGAAGTGGGTGACAAGCCTGTCAAAGGTCTTGTCCTGCCCCAAATGTCCTGCCAAAGGCACGTCATGAGCCAGACCCAGTAGGAAGGTCCTGAAGCGCTGGGGTACCACCAGCACACGGGCTGACCCAGGCTCAGCAACCTTAGGCTCACTGTATAGGAGACCACTCTCCCAGTAGATCAGATGTGACCCGGACTGATTACCAGCTGCCTGGTCTGCAGCCTGCCGCCGCAGACCCTCTAGAGTAGGGCACTCGTTCTGCTCCCTGCAGAACTCCTCCCTGGTGGGACCCCCTTCTTGCTGCCAATGGGTCAGCTCAGAGATGTATCCCAGTACGGCTACCTGCTCCCCTGTAGGCACCGGGGCGTCCCCCTCGAGGTCCGCCTCCTCCCGGTCCGTGGGAACTTCGGGGGCCGGTTTCCCGCGCCCCTGCCCTTTCTCTTGGCAGGGACTTGGGCCACTGTTTCAGGCTCCAAGTCCTCTTGATCACCCTTTCTGGCTGCCATTGACCGAGTAGACACGCATGCCCACTCTGGCAACCCAAGCATCTCCAAGTGAGACCTGAGCTCAACCTCCTTCCATGAGGACTGCTCCAGGTCGTTTCCTAGCAGACAATCTACAGGCATGGTAGGGCTCACAACCACCCTCAAGGGACCTGAGACCCCCCCATTCCAAGGGAACCTGCGCCACCATACATTGGCGCTCTGAGTTGTCTACAGCAACTACTTGGTGGAATGCTCCTGGGACTACTTGCTTCTCAGACACCAGGTGACACCGGACTGAGGTCACACTGGCTCCAGTATCTCTGAGAGCCTCTACCCTGTTCCCATTAATGGTCACCCAGGTGCTATATTTCTTTGTGTTAGGGGCACCTGGTTTCCTGGGACCATCTCACTGTCCCCTAGTGAGACAAGGGTCATTTCTGCGGGATCCCCACCCTCCTGTGGGCACCCCTCCTCCCCAAGCGCTACACTAGCCAACACCTTGGACTGTCCACCGGTGGGTGGCTGTGTCCCCTTCGGGCACTTGGGGTCCCCCTTAAAGTGACCTACCTGGTCACATGCATAACACTTGCGGGGGCCTTTCTCAACAGGCTTCCCTGTAGAGACCCCTTTCTTCTTATCACCGGGGGCTGGGAACCTTTACCCTGGGTACTAGTTTGGGGCCCTTTAGAGAACTCCTGTGCTTTACCCTTGTCCCCCCACCTTTCTGCTGGGGACCCTGCCCACCTTTGTCTGAGTCTCCCCCAAACGCTTTCTTGTGGACCCTGGTACTCACCCAGCGGTCCGCTTCCATAGCAAGCTTCCTGGGGTCAGTTAGCTTACTATCTACTAGGTGCTGGCGCAGATCTGCAAAACATAGACTAGACAAGTGCTCCCATGCAATCAAGTTGTAGAGCCCCTGAAAATCTGTTACGCTACTGCCCTTCACCCAACCATCCAGAGACCTGCAGAACACATCCACACATTCCAACCAAGTGTTGGCATCAGACTTCTTACTGGACCTGAACTGATCCCTGTACTTTTCAGGAGTAAGACCATACTTCGTGAGAAGGGCATCCTTCATGTCAGCATAGGTGAGGTGATACCCCTTACCCAAAGCTATCAGAGCATCCCTTGCTTCTTCAGGGAAAAGTGGCCACAATCCTGCTCCCCAATTCTCCTCAGGGACCCCATTCATGTGTATGGCTGCCTCGTAACCCTGAAACCACCTTTGTATGTCATCCCCCTTCTTGAACTCCTTGCCTACGTTCTTGGGAATGTGCACAATCCTGTCTGCCTTTCTGGACGAATTGCTGCCACCATCTGAGCCTGACTTACTCCTAAGTTCTAGCTCCTTCAGTTCTCTCTCATGCTCTATGAGCATCTTCCTCTCCTCTATGGCCAATCTCTTCTCCTCCCGCTCACTCTCCAGTCTGAGCTTCTGCAGCTCAAACTGCCTTGCCTCCCGCCTGTCCTCCAGTTCCTCTGGGGACAGACTGCTGCTGCCTGACCTGGCGGGTTCCCCCCTACCCAAAAGCACATCCACCCTGGAAATAGGCTCCTCCGCCTCCTCACTGAGATTACCAGGCTGCCCATTGGCATGTCTGGCTGCTACCCAGGCCCTCAGCGCCTTCTGTAGCTCCTCCTTCCTTGTGAGGCCTTTAATTTGGACTTTCAGGTTTTTACAAATCGCTCGTAACTCCTTTACGGCGTAGGATTCCAACCTATCCTCCTCAAAGATAACTTCCAGAGATGCAACGGATGATGCAATTGATTCAGGCATGACAAAAGTAGTGAGTTGAAAACTGGCAAGATCAAAAATAGGCCAAAAGAAAAAGAACCAGTATGTGGTACGTAATGGTCTGCGATATGGTAGTAGTGCACACCAATCACTGTAAGTCAAGTGCAAACACAAGTCCTATCCTCACCGCTGACAACCAATGTTAGAAATGGGATCTCTAGTTGGCAAGGGCTTGCACCTTTGTCCAAGTAGGGACCCTTCTTCCTCGTCAGGGTAAGGGTGTTACACTCGTGAAGTAACCCCTGCTCACCCTCGTGGTAGCTTGGCACGAGCAGTCAGGCTTAATTCAGAGGCAGTGTGTAAAGCATTTGCACATAACCAACAGTAATACAGTGTAAGCACTACAAACGGACACTTCACCAGTTTAGAAAAATAACCAATATTTTATATACTCAAGACAAGACCAATTACGGCAAAAATCCACAATACTGTACTTTAAAAATGAATGCTTGATACGGTAACTTCTTCTTTGCAGGAATAGCATAAAAGCAAAGTTCGTACGAGTCGGTAGCTCCGTCCGAGCCTACCGTGATGCTGAAAACCACAGAGTCTAACAGTTCCAGCCGACCGCGTCGATACGGGCCAGCAGAGTCATGAACAGACTCGGTTACAGTACCTTTCTCGTTGTGGCTGGTACGGAGTGTACGAGCCGGTCGGCGTTCGTCGCGGTTACGGTGCAAGACGGAGCGATGCAAGGTGCGGTGTCCCTCGATGCGGTGCAGGCAGCGGCTCGATGAGCGTTGTGCAGACGGAGTCGGTGAGTCCAAGGCGTGCGATGCAGGGCGAGACGGTGCTCGATGCGGTGCTGACAGGTTGCGATGCAGGCGACCAAGCCGGAGTGCGGGAGCTGGCGTCGGACAGCGGTGCGAGTCGGAGCGGTGCGTCGCAGACGTGCGAGCGGTGCCCCAAATGCGATGCGGTCACGACTCTTGAGCCAGTTGCAGCGACCGCGTCGGTCGGGTCCGGTTGGTTCAGTGAAGCGATGCGATGCGAACTGCGGTGCCCACAGGTCACGGTGCAAGCAGCGGCTCGATGTTGGCGGCGTCGGACGTCGCCCACGGTGAGACCAGGGTTGCGATGCAAAGCGGGGCGATGCGGTCTGCGGTGCAAACAGGTCACCGGCCAGGGATGGATTCGGTTGACGGAGTCGGTTGCAGTTCCCTTCCTCTGTGGCAACTGAAACAGCGTTCCAGAAGCGGTACCCAGAGGCTTGTGAAGTCTTTGTAGTCCCTGAGACTTCTTAACAGGAGGCCAGCTTGGTTCCAGGCCCTTGGAGATACTCAGCACAAGTTTGTAGAAAGTTCAGTCCAGTCCTTTCACTGCCCAAGGCAGAAGCAGCAGCTGCAGGCCAACCCAACAAAGCAACAACACAGCAAAGGGGCAGTACTCCTCCTGGCAGCTCTTCCAGCTCTTCGTCTTGGCAGGTTCCTTGATTCCAGCGAGATCTAAATTCATGGGGTCAGGGCCCCAATATTTATATCCCAAATTCCTTTGTTCTCTGAAGGCAGAGAGGCCTTTGCCTAGTCCAAACCAGTTCTGGAGCACTTTCTTGACAAGTCTCCGTCCCTTCTTTCAGTGAGTAGGCCAGGGACATCAGACGCACCACAGGAGGTGGAGCCAGCATTGTGGAGGAAAGGCACTGTCCTATTCAGGGCCCAGGTGCGACCCCTCCCACCCATCTACATGTAGATCTTGCTATTCAGCCCTGCGCTGACTCACCCTGTCTCCTGGCATCCCCCAGCCCCTGTCACTCACACTCCAGACAAGGAATACACAACCTCGCAGAGGCAGGCTTGGATGGTTAGACAAAGAAAATACCCACTTTCTAAAAGTGGTATTTTCAAACACAGAATGTTAAAACCAACTTCACTAAAAGATGCATTTTATCATTCTGAGTCCAGGCATACTAAACTCGAATTTCTACCATGTTCCCGGGGTCAGTTAGGATTATAAACTGTAATAATCGAAACTGCCCGTTCTGGCCTAGGGGAACAGGTAGCCTTGCAATAGTGAAAAACGAACTAGGCTGTAATTCACTATCAGGACATGCCGCAGACACCCGGGCATGTCCTACCTTTCAGCGTACAACGCACCCTGCCCACAGGGGTACCTTGGGCCTACCTTAGGGGTGACTAACATGTAGCAAAGGGAAGGTTTAGGGACTTGTGCACTTGCCAAGTCGACATGGCAGCCCCAGGCTGCGCACAGGCTCTGCGTTGGCAGGCCCGAGTTACACTTTACGGGCTGTTTGCGTGGGTGGCACAGTCCAGTGCTGCAGCCCACCAACAGCATTTGGTCTATAGGCCCTGGCACTCGCAGTGCACTTTACAAGGGACTGACACATAAACCAAATAGGCCAATCATGGAAACACCAATCCATAACGCATTTTATACAGGAGCACTTGCACTTTCCCACTGGACAGCAGTGAGGAAAGTGCGCAGAATCATTACACCAGCAAAAACAGAGTCAAAACCGGGAGGTCAGAAAGCAAAAAGTCAGGGGAAACACGCCAAAAGATGCCAAGTCTAACACTGCCCCTTTAAGACTTCTCCGCCAGGGACTCCCTCTGCCGGCCCTATGACCTGGTCACATGATCTCCTCGACTTCAAAGAGGAAGAGACGGGAGGAAGAGGGTGTTCGCTTGGAGGACGCCGGAGAAGAGCAACCAACGAGTTTGCAGGAGAACGAGACACCCAAACCTTCTTCATCGCACCGAGATACGGAGGACCGTTGGCCTGCCCTGACGAGAAAGAAGAGTTCCAGTCCGCCGAGAGGACCAAGGACGACGAAAAGAGGGAGCCGGACCCTTCCCGGCACCGCGCTGAAAGCCGCCACGGCCCAGGAGGGTCGTGGCTCCACAAGGTACGAGGCCAGCTGGGGGCTGTGTGGGGTATGGGAAGCGCGGGGGTAAGGGGCGGATGCACCGAGGCTCCAAAGTAGGCCGGACACCGAGAATCGGAAAAGCCTCCTAGCGCGTAAAGCCTGGGGAACAGAACCAGCGTGAATCACGGTGTTGGTTGGGTGTATAGTCCCTCACTCCCTTCCCATGACTGGTTGTTTAGTACAGAAACGTCCCCCTGACCGTGCCTTCCGTTTCTATCTCTTTATTCTTTGATTCCTGGTCCCTGGCTTCCCTGCACGGAACGAGCATCCCCTCCTGTCCTCGGGAGCCTGAAGCCGAAGGACTCCTGCTCTCTGACGGAAGAGAGTGAAGACGGCCACATCTTTGTTTTGTACTAGGACGCTGTCCTACAATACTATAACCTACAATAAAATACCCTTACTACCATACCCTGTCTACCGACTCCTTCTCCACCGCGCCACAGGGGAATATCAATTTGTATCTCCAGTCTCCACTGGGTGCTCCAGGAGATATCTCTTAAGTGGATCCCAAATATCTCGAGGTCTGGATGAGAGTGGGAGCAGCTCAGCATAGGTGTCTGCCTGGTCCTGCCAGAGTATGAGGTCACTAAGCCATTCCTTGAATTTGGGCGCGCGACCACGGCCCCAGCGGCAGGCTACACGTCTTTTAGCAAGGAGGAGAACAAATGAAACAAACCTGCGGCATGCCACTGGTATCTCCTCTGTATGCCCCAGTATAGCAAGAAGAGGGGAAACTGGGATTTGCATGGAGGTCATCCCTTCCAACGCACTGAAGACCTCCTGCCAGTATGTAAAAACGGCGTTACAGCTCCACCGAGATGCAAAAAGTCAGCAGCCTCCGCCCGGCATCTGTCGCATTGATCTGTCTCGCGCAGTTTGTATTTGCGTAATTTGACTGGGGTATAATAAATGCGATGCAGGGATTTGTAGTGAGTAATTCGTAGCCGACTGCTGGAAGATACTTGTTCGGTTTGCCTACAGCAATACAGCCACTGGGCGTCTGTGACCTTATGGCCGAGCTCAGCGGCCCACTTATCCCGGGATGTGCAGAGTGTGTAAAGTGCCTCTGTGTACAAGCTACGATAGAGTGTGGACACCAGATGGGATGGACTGTCAGTACGCAGAACATAATGTAGGGGTGCAACAGTAGGGGGCTCCCGAGGGTAGGAAGGTGTATGCTCCCTAAAACCTTGCCGCAGGAAAACATAGAGAAAGAGATCCATGGGAGAAGGTGGCGTGTCTTTAAATAACTGCTCCGACGTGCGGAACTTGCCATTGAGATAGAGATCCCCCCAGCAATTAATGTTATGTTTAACTTTAGTCTTGACGAAAATACCTTCCTGCAGTACAGGCATCTTAGAGTGATATGTAAGTGGGAGTAACGGAGAGTATAATATGGTATGTTGTAAGTGACGAGCGATACGATTCCACGCCAAGACTGTGCAGTCAACAGATGTCGGGCATGATTTTCGGGGTGTGACCGCCGTCAGTATGGCTCCGTCAAGTGGAATAGGGTCAGCCAACCAGTGCTCAGTTGCGACGTGAGGTGTATATCTGGGGGGGTGGAACCAATAATGGGCATAATGTGCCTGAGCACAAAGATAATAAAGTTCTAAATTAGGCACATCAAACCCCCCTGAGAATAGGGTCGCGTGAGGGTGTCCCACTGCAAGCGCGGTTGCTTGCCACCCCAAACTAATCTTATTAGCTCCGAGCGGAGCTGAGAGAAGAACGGTCTGCCCGGGTCATACGGTATATTTAAAAATAGATATAAAAGCTTGGGGAGAACAACCATTTTGATGAGCGAGATCCGTCCCGCCATAGTAAGGGGAAGGGCATTCCACCATGTGATACTACTAGTGATGTGATCTAGCGCGCCCCCATAATTGAGTCTCATTAACTCCTCACGTTCACTGGTTACATGTATCCCCAAATACTTCACCTCTATGGCGCACCATTCTATGGGGAAATCAGTAGGGAATTGCACCGCGGATGTTAGGAGCGGAAAAATTTGTGATTTGGTCCAATTGATATGAATTCCAGAGAGACCTCCGAAGTGTACAAATTCACGGAGGATCGGATTAAGATTCTGCTGGGGATTTTTTATATACAGAGTAATATCATCTGCATAGAGTGAAATAAGAAGCGGGCGGAGGAAGCACCTAAGGGCCTTTTCCTGGTGGTGTTGTCTAATTTTAGCTCCTACCGGCTCTATAGTGAGGGCAAACAGGGGGGCAGAAAGCGGGCAGCCCTGCCGAGTGCCGCGAGTGAGACGGAAGGAGGGGGAGACATGACCATTAATTAAAATCCTCGCCGTGGGAGAGGCATAAAGCAGCCGGATCCATGCCAAGAAACCCACAGGAAGCCCCATGCATTGCAGGATAGCAAAAAGATAGTCCCATTCCACTGAGTCAAAGGCCTTCGTGAAAAAAAAAATGACCACTAATGCCAGCTTAGGGTCCACAGTCTGCAGGATGGAGAACAGGGTACGGAGGTTATGGGAGGTCGCTCGTCCTGGGATAAATCCCGCCTGATCAGACAGTACCAGCTTCTCCGTCAATAAGATAAGGCGGTTGGCTAGAAGCTTTGCAAGGATTTTTTCATCGATATTGATGAGTGATAGAGGTCTATGGGAATCACAGCTGTCGGCTGGTTTTTCAGGCTTTAGGAGGGAAACAATTAGGGCCTCTCTCATTGATCCAGGGAGAATCTGGGCTTCTTGAGCCTCATGTATACCTCCCTCAACACCGGGATTAATTGTTCCATATAAGCCTTATAGAAGTCAATGGGGAGGCCATCAGAGCCCGGGGCCTTGGCCGATGTCATCTGCATGATGGCTGTTCTGAACTCGTCGTCTACAAACCGCGCTGCCAAGAATTCCCTTTGATTATCTCCTAACCATCCCAATGTGATATTTTCAAGGAAGGGAGCGAAATCTGGGGGCTCGGTCCTTCGGGAAGTGTAAAGGTTTGTGTAAAAGTCGATGAAGGTATGTAATATTGCAAGACTATCCCTATGGCAAGTCCCTGAGTCATCCACCACATCCAGAATATAGTTGGAGAAGCGTGGCAGTCGGATCTCCGTCGCCAGCACCCTGCCAGGCCTTTCCCCCTCTCCGTACCTGCACGCAGTGAAGTATTTGCCATGGAAGCGAACCTCCCTCGTAGCTGTGTCTGTATACTCAGTGATCTTATCTCTAAGTGTTACTTTCTGAGCCCCAGTGGGATCCTGCCACATATCTGTTTCCAGCTGCTTTATTTTCCTTTCGAGGTAGCGCAATCTACAACGTATATCTCTGAGGACTCCAACGCTTTTTGCCATACAAAAACCCCGCACCGTTACATTAAAAGCCTCCCAAAGGGTGCTCATGTGAGTGACGGAGCCTTTATTACGAATGAAAAAGTCAGAGATCTCCTCCCCAAGCTCCGCCTTGAAGACAGCGTCTAATAGCGCTTCCGGCACTAGCCTCCAGGTTCGGGGGGAGGCGATTAGGCTAGGGGGCACAATCATCATACACACTGGAGCGTGGTCAGAATGAGTTCTGGCCATGTGTTCCACTGAGTGAATCCAAGGCCCAACCCGTCGGGATACTATCCAATAATCAAGTCTCGACCAGGAGGCATGCGCTGTAGTGTAATATGTGCCTTCTCTTGCATCTGGGTGCACATGTCGCCAGGCGTCTATCAGCCCATGGTCGGGAAGCAAACGCGCTAGTGTTTCATGAGATCTTGTGTAGTGGTGAGGGAGAGGATTGGACCTGTCGGCAGTCGGGCCCAGAGCAGTATTAAAGTCCCCCCCCAAATGACGTGCGTAGATCCCATCTTAAGAATGTGTCCCCATAGAGTAGTAAAATAGTCCGGGTCATCAGTATTGGGCCCGAAACAACAGACAAGTGTAACTGACTGCGTACCCAGCGTGCCCCATAGCATGCAACTCCTACCAGAAGGGTCGCTGAAAGTGCCGCCAGAATAAAGGGTGTGTTCCTTTTGACTAAAATTAAAGTACCGCAAGAGTAGGTAGAATAAGAGGAGAATACCGGCCCCGCAGCCCATCTACTACCAAAGCGAGGAGCACGGCGCGGATCGGCATGCGTCTCCCGGAGCATAGCAATATGTATCTGATATCTATCTAAATATGCCAGGATTTGCCAACATTTACGGGGGTCACAAAGTCCTCTGACATTCCAAGTAAGTAAGTTTAAGCGAAGCAGGTCAGGAGGTGTTGTCATTATACTGGGAGAAAGAAGTGGCTGCGAAGAACAGCATGATGGTGTGTGCTATTTGTATCTACATCAATATACGCTGACATAATTATCTGCTGATGCATACATAACAGAACAGAAATAAACAACAACATTGGTTCCCAACCCACCCCCACCCACAACAGCACCCCAATCGTGCCGGTAAGATATCGCCCATCCCATTTCCCAGGAACTTGTGACATTATAGTCCAGTTCTAACAAGTCCAACAAAGCAGAAGTCCAGTTAGTTAGGGGGGATCTCCCATAGAGGGGGTCGCTGGTGGGTCATGGAGTCCTCCGGTCTCTCATAATCTGCTAGGCAGCTACCCACAGGAGTGGGGATGCGATAAGAGAGAGCGGGAGGGTACTTGGCAGAATTCAGGACTAACACTTTAACCATGAAAGCCATTTACCCAACATGTTAACTTCGCATATAAAAAGTTGCACTTATCTGTCCTATATGTGCTAAAGCCTTTCAAGAACTCTGGGGATGCGTGAGTCAAATGGACTCCCAGAGAGCGACACCAAGTTCGCCTCAGAGTCCGAGTGTCAGGTGACACCTAACATGACAGAGGACGGAAGGTGCAAAAGAGGTACATCAGGATGCAGTGTCCTCCCGGGGATCAGTCCTCAGCAGGTGATGAAGCTCTGGACTCGTGATTGTCAGAGGTGCTTCTCGGAGATCTTCGATTGAGAGCTTTAAGGAAATCCTCCGCCAGTTGTGGATTGGAGCCGATGGTGTGTTTGCCCTGGTAGGATATCCGCAGGTGCGCCGGGTATAGGAGGGCATATTCTATCTGTGCTTTTCGAAGTTTCTGCTTAACAGCCAGGAATTTGCGCCTCGCTTCCTGCACAGCAGCAGTGAAGTCCGGAAATATTGTGAACTCCAACCCTTCGTGCCGCAGCAGTTTGTTCTCTCGGGCCAGTCATTAGCGCGGCATCTCGATCACTGTAATTAAGGAGGCGGGCCACAATGGGTCGAGGCGCACCACCTGGTGGGGGCCGAGGGCCCAGGGGGTGATGCGCCCGCTCCACAACAAGCTGCGAAGAGAAGGCTCCATCACCGCAGGCCCCTTTCAGAAGGCGTTCCACAAAGTCCTTCATGCGGCCTGTATTTGTGCTTTCCGCAATGCCCATAATCCGGATATTGTTACGGCGGCTGCCAGACTCCAAATCCTCATTCTTTGCAGCAATAACTTTGAGCAGCTTATCCATCTGTGATACTTGAAGCTGTAGTTGTGAGGTTGTGTCCTCGGTGTCTGATATACGACGTTCCGCCTCCTTAAGTTGTTCGTCGTGCTTGTCTACCTTCTGAATTAAGAATTCTAACCAGCTGTTCATAGTGTCCATTTTTCCGGAAAGATCGGTGAGACTGTGCTGCATAGTGAGGAGTAATGTTTTGACCTCCACCACAGGCTCGGGAGGCTGCATCTGTACCTGTTCCCCGTTGGTTTGGACAGATTCCTCCGGGCTGGACCGTGTGACCACCTTCTTGGCTTCGAAGACCAGCTTGGGCTGACAGCCGTCCGGCTTACCCATGCTATCTGCAGGGGATGAAGATACTCGGGTGTGTGCCCGCAGCTGGTGTGCAGTGCTTATTTGTTGTGTTTCCGCTGCCTGCAGGCCCTCCCTGTTGTTTGCAGGGTATATTTGAGAGGGCAGTGGAGGTCTAAGACTCGCCCTCAATGGCGTGCCGATCGCCACCACTCCACAGCCTCCGCCTCGCAGACTGAGCCACTGCCCCACCGGTCGCCGAGCGCCCAACACCACCATTTCCGCAGGCTACGGCGGAGTAAGCGCAGGCCACTGATGCCTAGCACAGCACAGTGTCCGTCCAAGGAGCCTTCAGGGGACTGAAGAAGAATGACTTAGGAAAAAGCTCCAGGCATATGGTAGGCTCCAGCCTGCCACGAGGTCACCTACCCGAGGTCCAGATTTCAGCGCGTGAGCAGTGGCGGGCCTTGGCTGGCTTTGCAGGTGGTGTGCTGGAAAAAAATATGCAGTCTTAGGAGCGAAGCTCAAATAGCTGTAATGCGCAACAGAGCAAGCTACCCAGCAGGATGAAAACTGCACAGTCCAATCTGTGTCCCCAACACTGAAGGGCAGAGGAACAGGGCTCAGCAGGCTCTGCTCCGCAGGAGGGCCACAAATGAGTAGATCAGCCGGCAGTGGAGTCTCAAAGGGAAATCCCTCCCAAATGGTCGGCGGCAGAGAAAAAAAAAACAACCCACCAGTTGCGGCGCCAGAGGGTCCCAATTATGTTGCAGGCCTACAGCTTAACAACGGCGCCTCACACAGGTGCGCTGAAAGCAGCAAGGCGGGAGATGTGGGCAGTGTAGCAAGTAGGCCCCACGTTGTTCAGCCTGGTGTAAGGTATATGCCGGGACGGCCTGACAGTATTTAGTAGTCACCACAATGGGCCACTGCGTCGGCCATCACTGCGCCAGCAAGCAGGTACGTGCAGGGGGGGTGTCTGGTAGTGTTGCGGCTTCTTTCCAGTATGCCGAGTCTCTCCCCCCGCTTATCGCCCCACTCAGCACTAACCACAATGAGGCCAATTATGTAAGGGGCACAACAGAGGTTTGCCGGAGCAGGAGGTGTCAGGCCCTTATCTTGGTCCGGGGGGGTCCGACAACGTGAAAGTGCAGTTAATCACTTACTCTGCCGCAGCTGTCCGAAGGCCTGTGTTGATGTTGCGGGCGGCAGCAGGGAGGCAGCTCGCCTCAGCGTCTTCAGGCCACAGGCAGGGACAGCGGGGCTGCGGCAATAAAATGGCCGCGACCGGGCCTACAGCCACGTTATGTTATGGGGGGTATTTGTAGAGCGCACGGCTACTCCTGAGAGTGTCCCGGCGCTGACTTAACCCTGTTGACAGAATGATCAGGAGCGACTACGAGTGGCTCCACTCTCATTGAAACAACCAGGTTTTCAACTTTCTTCTAAAACTGAGGAGAACTTGTTCCTGTCTCAGAAGAGGCGGTAAGCTATTCCACAGCTTAGTAGCGGTCACCTGGAACGAGCGACCGCCCAACCGAGAACGTGCAAATTTTGGCACGACCGTCAACTTCTGAGTTGAGGATCGCAGGGTTCTGATAGGAGCATATGGCTGGATTCTGTTCCTAATGTAAGGGGCTCCAACATTATGAAAGGCTTTGAAGACTTTTTCACACCGGGAGCCAGTGCAGGGACATCAAGAGGGGCGTCATATGAGTTCTAAGGTCAGCCAACAAGACGGCCCTTGCTGCCGTTTTCTGTACCACCTGTAAACGACCAAATAGGTAGTCAGGGAGGCCGAGATACAGAACGTTGGCGAGGTCAAGCCTAGATGTTATCAAAGCTCGGACCACTGTTTTCCTATGGGGAACTGAGAGGAGAGGGAGAAAATTCCTCATCATTTTCATTAGTCCGAAACAAGTGGCGGCCACAGATTGAACTTGTGCCTTCATGGACATGTCCGCATCCATTTTTACCCCAAGATTTTTTACTGTGGTAACTGGACAGGAGGGGGGGGACATGTCCTGAGGCCACCAATTACGCCATTCCATACCGGGATTATGGCCGAAACAGATAATTTCGGACTTATCGGAATTACACAACAGTTGGTTTTGGACAGGCAATTGTTGATATCATCTCCTCTCAACACCACATTTTCTCATAGGTAAACAACAGCTGCGTATCATCGGCGTAAGATATGACTTCAGCCCCATGATGCTCTGCCAGGAGTGCCAAGGGAGCCATATATAGATTGAACAAAGTTGGGCTCAGGACCGAACCTTGTGGCAGGAGGGATAGGGGCGGTGAAAGGGGGGGACCATATGGTTTGCTGGTGGCCTTCGAGAAAGGAGGCGAACCACTTGAGGACCGTGCCCCCGATACCACAGTCCTGAAGCCTGTGCAAAAGTCGATCGTGGGTCACGGTATCAAAAGCCGCCGATAGGTCCAGCAGTATTAATACCGCTTTCCCACCGCTGTCCAGAGTGGTTTTAATGGTGTCAGAGACTTCCAGTAATGCTGTCTCCGTACTATAATTAGATCTGAACACAGATTGACTGGGGTGCAGTGCATGGGTAGTCTCAATAAAATCAGTGAACACAGTATTCACATACTTCTCCAAAGCCTTGGAGAAGTATGGCAGCAACGTTATTGGCCTGTAGTTGCTGACTATAGCGGGGTCTGCCGAAGGTTTTTTAAGAAGGGGCAAGATTCGTCTGTGTTTCCAACAATCAGGCATCAAGCCCTCAGAGAGAGACAAATTCAGGACCAGGTTCACTGCTGGATTGATCACGTCCGTAATAGAGGCCAGCACTCTGGCCGGGCAAGGATCCAAGGGGGAGCCAGATTTCAGTGCTTGCATTATTTTCAGAGACGTAGTCATAGAAATAGGGGGGAACTCCAAGAGAGTCTTATCTAGGTTGGAGTAGGCGGGAAAGGGTGTGGCTAAAATGCCATCACCGACTTGGGGCCCAGTTCCGAAAGCATCCTGAATATTTTTAATTTTATTATAGAAATATTGTGCCATGTGGCTTGTCCATTCATCTGTGGGAGTGAAAGGTGGCTTGATTACGTTCGGGGAGGAGAAGGCCTTAACAATTTTGAACAATTCCAGGCTTCTGTTCCCAGCTTGTTCAATTTTTGAGGCTAAAAAGGTTTTTTTCCCCTCTCGCACTTTGGCGTAATGAGTCTTCAAGGCCAGTTTATAAGTAATTTTCTTAATGGGTTCAAAGTTCTTTCTCAATAATCTTACCAGACTTTTACATGCACTCTTACTTTTCCTTAGTACTTCCGTGAACGAAGGGGCAGAGGCACGGCCTGTTTTAGCTGCCTGCATTCTCAGTGGTGCTAGTTGCATAGCCCACTTCAAGAGCCAGACTTCAAGTGAGCGGACATCCTCATCCAACTGGCCACTAAAAGGAATGGGATGCTGCCTCAGTACAGTGGCTACCGCCTCCGGCGTAAACTCTGCATAGGATCTAATACGACGTGTAATCCCTGGGCTTGCACAGCGGCGGGGTCCGCACAGGGCTCCAAGCAGGGCTGCTCCCACATCGCGCTCTTGCTCAGACCCGCTCCTGGAGGCTTCAATCAAAGTCACAGAGCGGCGATGTTTACACCGGAGTGAGCACAGCTCCAGAGGGCAAAGCGGCAGTGGTGCTTCAGCAAGGTTGATGCAAATTAGAGTAGGATAAATGAAATAGTTTGCTGCCGAGTGTCCAGAGCCTCACAGGCGTGCGGCCATTTTTGTTGTGCGCCACCTAGCGCCCCCGGATTACACTCTTTCTGAATTATAATTCTGACAATACAAAAGCTATGAAATATATGCTATTACAATATTAATGAACTTGCTGGGAAAATGTCTCAATATGAGAGCTAGAAGAACTGAGGAGAAAGACAATCTCAACACAAATATTTTTGTGGTTCTCCTATTTATCCTAAATGTCATGAAACATTTTGCAAAGTGTGCACCCTTTCCTCTTAAATTACAATATGAAAGCAACCCCTTTTATAATAATGTCCACACAGGATATAATATTTAGTTATTCTACCATACACACAGGTAAAACAAGCATTTGCAATGCAATCGGTCTCGCCTTTGGGACCTTATATGTATTTAGCTATGCAGCACATTAGCCTGGGTGCTGAAACATCTACTGTTCTTTAGCATGGAGGGAAAGTAAGCACAAAACTGAGGAAAACGCCAGGTATGGGAACACATGGAGAGGAATACTGCCTATCAGCGAGAAATTTGTTTTTAATATAAAATCAGGTCCTTCGGTGGTCATATCACTGAAAATACAAGATTTAAAAACAAATTATTATCTATGGGTGCTCGTGAAAGACAGGTTTCTATGGCCTGTAATCTAGGGAATGCTAAAGTGATTCTGGTATTTTACTGACCTCTGCTGGTCGTTTTCAATCAAAAAAGTTAAATAGAGGCAGTTACCATAAAAATAAAAAATAAAGTCCCTGAGCAGAAGGCAATTCTGGTATTTTACTGACCTCTACTGGTCGTTTTCTATCAAGACAGTTAATTAGAGGCAGTTGAACAAGCAGAAAGCAATTCTGGTATTTTACTGACCTCTACTGGTCGTTTTCTATCAAGACAGTTAAATAGAGGGAGTTGAACAGAAAAAAAGTCCCTAAGCTAAGGCGGAAGCAGACAAGTCGTAGGGCTGATCTCCAGATCCCACAAAGTACATACAACAGATCTGCCAGACAGTGCAAGCGCTGTCTAGGCTCGACCTAAAAAATGTATTTACTTAAAAAGACCCTAGAAATCCACTGGGAAAAAAAGAAAGGTTAAGGTAACATTATAGTTAAGATCTGGTTTTGTTTTTAAAAACATTAAAAATTCACTGAAAAACAATATAATATATGACAATATTATATCTATACCATATAACAATATAACTAGGCTTTCTTTTCTGGTGATTCCAATACCTTAAAAAACAGTGATTATCAGTGGTTAAACATTTTTGTGCCATTAAAAACAACAGAACAACAGAAACAGTGTCTTTCTGGTGTTTATGGAACATTTTGCTTTCATTGTTGCTTGCTTTCTGCACTGATAATGTATGGTATATAGGGACAGTGTAGGTACAGTGTAAATAAGGTCCAAATCAAACTTATTGTAGTACACCATACAATACTTCTTCAGTGAGTCTTTGGTCATGCGCGCTCCCTCTTTCCTTCCCATGTAAACTTTTATCTGTGAAAAGGCCCTCTCAACACTGGCACTTGAGACGGGCAACGCCAAAGCCGCCAGTATACAATTTGCTAACTCTGGCCACTGACATAGATTTCCGTGGCAATACTGGTGTACCTGAAGATTTTGATTTTCTGGGATAGGTTCTAATACATATGCATTGAACTAGGCACATATGCCCTCAGAGTTATTGAAGCAGTCAAAAATGAAGCAGTACATATCAAAGGCCAGGGAAAATTCCCCTTCACGAAAATGATCTAGAACTTGTGCAGAGTACGACAGTGAGGCTTCATTGACTTCAACTCCATGGTTGGTGAAGGGACATTTCTATGCATGATTGCAAGCCATTTCTCGTGCATTGTAAAATAACATTTGCTGAATTGCTCTTCAACATTTCTTTGCTTACCAAGTGGCATGCATTCTAACATGAAACAAGTTGCAGTACCAAAGTCACTGAAAGTGTCGCCCAGCCTACTCTCAAGGGTGATGTCCACTACAGCAGTCATGTTTTCCAGTAAAAATCTAATGAATGCAGTAGAATGTACTTTTTTCACATCACTATCAATATAAGACCAAAGACCGTCACATTTCTTGCCTTTGGCATCATCACTAAGCAAAAATTCTGTAAACGGTTGCCACATGGATAATATAGTTTTCATGGTCTCCAGGACTGAGAAACACCGGCTAAATGACACAGCTGGGATGGCTCTTTCTTTGATGCCACACAAAAGCACAAAATAAGAAATATTTGCGTTTTAGTTTCCGCGCATAACGAAACAGTGCACCAGACTACCATTCTTCATTAACTCTGAAGATTGTAAACATGCTTTTAGCATACTATCTAGCAAGTGGCAATGATCACTTACAGGGAAGCACTTAAGCTCAGGTATCGATTTTGACAGGTCATCACACAACATTATCATATACATAGCTGAATCACTGCAAATACAAACAACATCACTCCAATCTTTGTTGAACTGGGTAAGAACTTTTTGCAGCAGCATTCCAAGTGACACTGAGTTCCATGTTTTCCCAAAGTCTGGTGTTGTGTTTTCACCAATATCCCAGATGCTTGGTTACAGCACTCTTTTTACATACATATGTCACTAGACCTTGCATTGAATGTTTAAAGCCTGGGGTGTTTGGCAATTCACCTACTATCAATACTGACTCACTAGAAAAAAGGGCTGGTGTATTAAAGGGTTTCACCCATTCTCTGTTTGTGGGTAAATTCGATAAAACATATTGGGAAAGATTCTTATGAAACCAGCCATTTTACCTATCAGTGTAAGAATCAAAGGTAGCCAAAATGTAAAATATAATTCTTATATTTCCTGATTCTCTACAGTTTATAAAATGATTAAATAAGACCTAAAACATGCTTCTAAACCCTGCATCTTTAGACCAAAGACCACAAAACTGAAAAAAGCAAAAGGAAGAAGAAACAATATTTTAGTGACATCCCCAAACAACAAAACACAAGCAGAATAATGTGAGCCAATTTGTTCTTGCTGCTACCCTGTATAACAAAGTTACATTTTATTGGCCCCTTCAGGAAGAAATAAAAGTGGCTCTTTTAACTATACTTTTCCTTTCTTTGAATGGCATTTAGTTTGTGGTTGTGCAGATGTTTATCAGTGTTTATATGTTTACACTGCTGAGGGCTATTTCCCTTTCGGTGGGGTTTTATCAGTTATTATAGGTTTAAACCTAAAACAGGATAGCCTAAATATAACATAACATAGTTTGGTGAATTTCTCAGTGACAACTTTAACATTTTGAACTGAAATAACCAGAGCTAACTATAACTTGCGCCCCCCGCCAAGCACTGCTTATGATCTCACGTCTGACATCACTCATGACATGTTCTATGACATCATTTATGACATCACTGATGACATCTCAAATGACATCACTGATGACATCACTGATGAAATCAACGATGACATAATCAATGAGTGTGCTCGCTTGTTTTATTATTTACATAGAGGATGGTAAGTTCCATATTACTTGTCTACCTAATTTTGTACAGCATGGGTCTAGCTAATGGATGTAAGTGTTTATAAAAACAAATATTATCCTGATGCATCATAGGCATGCAGAGGAAGGAACACATTATAAATCTATAAATCGGTGGAATAGTTTGTTTCTCTGTGTTCATCTTTAAACTGCAGTGCATGCTCTTGAGCTTCCCCATGCCAGTATGTATTACCATGCAAGAGTTCTCCCATCCATAGGGAGACGAATCAGCAGCACTCAGGGTAGTTAAAGTACACACACTTTTATTTTATAAACATGAAAGCCTTAAAGGAGCCAATGCATTTCGACCTGCATCAATCTTGCTCATGGCTAGCAGTTATGAGCATCAGGCAAATATGAACTAGACGGCTCTTGATTCTATTTTGGAATTTTTGAAGTAGGATAATTCCACTCATGTTTAGCCTTGGAAGTTGCTACGGAATCCTGAATGAAGCTCACCAACCTTTGGTAATGAAGTCAGGGGACACTCTGATATACTGCTGCATCAACCTTTCAGAGACATGCTTATTTTTCCTGAAGAAATTTCAACTCTACAATTTTCAATAGTCTGGCATGACGTGTTTGTAGTGCTGAAAGTCAAACCCACCAAAAGTGATGGGCGGAATGCTTAGAAATAGTTTAAACACTTGCATTCGCCCAGGGTACCATTCCATCCCATCATTTATTTGTTGCCCACCAAGCCACCTCCAATTAGACCCAGCCACAGGCAAATTAACCTGTGTCTGTGCTTGTGCTGCTCCAATGTAAACAATGATGCCAATATTTTCTCTTCTGAAATCACATAACTTATGGGTCCAAGATATTTTTTGTATCTATACAATTAGGGAATGCATGGACACTCGTGCCCATTTGTGAAAGACAGGCAGATTTATGTCATTTATGTCTGTGGTTCCAAACCCGCAACATTAATCTGTCATACTATTCTTTACCAAGTACGTTTTCAGCAAGAGACTTCAAGATATCCAGTCTGACAGATAAGTGATGGTAGTGCAAAGTTAGACAAATGCAAGCCATCCTGTACTTGAAATGCATCCCAATGCCACAGTCTTTAGTAGGAGCACAAAGGCACCACTGCATACACATGTCATACAGCTTGGAATAGTCACATAGGATAGGAGAGCATTTTGGCTTCCCAGTGCAAGAAGGCAGCCCCCTACAGCATAGAATGAAGAAGCATTACCTCTGCCAAAGGGAACAGATGAATTTGACAATGAATTATGCTTCCGACTCCTGGCAGGATGTGGTGGCTTCTTTTTCACTAATGCTACCCAAATGCAGAGCATGCTACAGAGAGCATTTTCACCAGACTGAAATATAATACCATATTGAATGCATCGGGTTTCAATGCTGGCAAAGAGAAAAACTTGTTAGGAAATCACTATATTAAATGTAACTACCACCATTTGTCTGCTTGTTTCATTCAGAATTTTTTTTGTCATGTCTGCCTGCAGAAGAATGTGGGTGGTGTATCAGTGCAGCACTCCTCAATGGCAATCTCTTTGGTTGACTGGCTTAAGAATATGATGAAGTATTATCAAAAACATCTGTACTCTATTCATTTCCATAGTGCCACGCCCTATCCTGTAGTAATGTAATTAATAAATAAATGACACAAATGCCTTGATTACTTACCGGTAATCTTCATTACTCCGATTCTTTCTTACGTGTCCCATTCCTTACTAATAGAGTGATTGTGCCCATTCAGCCCCCTATACTACCCTTGTAAAGCTGCCTTCTCTTATTATTAATTAATATACAAACCCCTCCCCTTCCTTCAACTTCCTATATATTTACAAGCCGAGGAGGGCTGCTGAAAGGGAGGGGGTGTGGGAGGGGTGTACGAAATGGCACGAGTAAGGAAGAATCAGAGTAATGAAGATTAACGGTAAGTAATAGAGGCTTAACTCCTCATCTTCCTAACCTTGGCTCATTCCTTGCTAATGAAGTGATATCCAAGCAATTAAACTCTTTCAGCAGGGTCCAAACAATGTAAAGAACAGGAAAACAGAAAACAATAGAAAGAAGGAATTTTATGGACATTCAATCCAATCTATTTGTAACAATGCTTAGAGATAGAAGTGTAAATACAAGCCATGAATGTTCACACAAAGTTGCACATCGGTCATTCATAGGAAGCTGTAGGACTTGAGAACCAAAAGAAAGTTCAGACCCCTGTGCAACACTGAGCCTATAATGAGAGGGCAAGCCAGTGTAGCAGCTCTACATATACCCTTAACTGAGTCTCCATACCGTTCAGCCCAGAATGCTGAAATGACCCGGGTAGAGTGAGTCTTGATCACACCCGGCATATCCATACCAGCAGCTGCATATGCCAAAAAATAACAGATTCGACCCACCTGGCCAATGTCATGGAGGATGGTTTTTCACCCCTTTTCACTGGACCAAAGTACACAAACTGTCAGAGTGGTGAAACTCCACTGAACGTGTAAGGTAAATCTTAAGGCCCCTCACCACATCAATGAGAGGGACTAAAGAATCAGAAGCAGAATCTTCCTATGGGAGTATTGGTAACTCGATCTCCTGGTCACGATGAAAAGAATTGGCTTAGGGGAAAAATTTAGGATCAAGAGATAACACAACCCTATCATCAAAAACGCTCAAGTATGGGGAAAGGCATATCATATGATTTAACTTCCCAAGCGGCCTTGCAGAGATTATAGCCAATTGTAAGAGAGAAATTTGAGGTATACCTCCTGTAAAAGTTTATACTGATCCTCCTGTAGTTGGGAAAGAACTAATGGGAGATCCCAGGAAGGAAAATCGGAACAAACCATAGGCCACAAAACCTGAAACCCTTTAAAGAATTTAGAGGCCAGCAGCTCAATAGAGGACCACTTTTCCCAAAGATACCTGAATGTTTTAATGGAGAACCACTGGAGCTTAAGCATAGAGCTGGACAGACCAATGTCAAAGGCCTCTTGGAGGAACTGAAAAATAACATCAGTCAGAGCAGAAATAGGGGACAAAGACTTTTCCCTACCCCAGAGGTCAAAAGACTCCCAATGAGACTTGTACGCTTTATTGGTGTAAGGCCTCCTAGATGATTGAAGGGAATGGGATACTGACACAGACAGACCGCTTTTTAAGAGGTCCTCCCTCTCAACCTCCAAACAAAAGTTTCAGTATTGCCAGCGTCTGTACTAAAGGACAAACTGGCTCTGAGGCGAAGGAGATAGAGGGAGAAGCCATTTTCCGCCAGAAGCCAAAGAAGAGGAAGGAAATGGCACCTGATCCAACAAGGGAGAACCAGAATCACACCCGCAAGTTCGCTCAGGAGTCATGCCAGAATTCTGGGAATCAAGGCGATAGGAGGGAAGATGTGCAGGAGATCTGTAGGCCAGGGACTGATCAGAACATTGGTACCCCTTGCCCCCAGAGTTTGAAAATGTCTAAAAAAGAGAGGTACTTTGGTGTTCTGAGGAAAGTCAAAAACGTCTACTTTTGGAAACCTCTACTTGCTGCAAATCTGGAGAAACACCTGAGGGTCTAGGACAAATTCCTGTGATGAAGGGGAAGCATGGGTCAAAAGGTCCACCTAGTAATTGAGTACTCCCTGGATGTGAGTCGCCTTGAGAATGAGGAGATTCAATGCCTCCCAGTAACAAATTAGGAAAGCCAGACTCTTAAGAGAAGAGGAACAGGTGCCAAACTGGCAATTTATGTACAACATTGCTACCTGATTGGCGACCTGCACTAAAGCAGCCCAATTTCTCAAAATAGGGGCAAAATACAACAAAGCATTCCATATTGCCCTCAGATCCTTCCAATTGGAGAAGTGACTGCTCTTATCTAGTGTCCAAAGACCCTAAGCTGTCTGGTGCTTCTGAACTAACCCTCAACCCAGACTGCTTGCATCGGTTGTATCACTGGAGCAGGAGGCAAAAGAAGGAGGGGTCAGTCATCAGTGGAGTTCTTGATGGACTGAAGCTGGCACTTGAATCATAGTGTCATAATTCTCCTGTGTGGGCTGCTAATGGAGGAGTGTTGGAAAGTGGGCTATAAGTAGTTGTAAATATGCACTTACCACTGACAAAAAGGCCACTGAAACAGTCTAGGGCTCAGTACAGGTCTCAATAAATTATTCCCATGCTCAACCCTGGGTAGCTTGGCTGCGAGCAGGCAGGCTTAACTTAGGACACAGGTATGTAAAGCATTTAAAAACACCAATTCAGTAAATAATTAAGACACAACAGACAATAAAAATTCCACACAAATTTATAGAATTAGGAAATATTTTTATCGTTAAAATGACACCAAAACAACAAGCATCCAAAGGAAGGAACTGGAGATATCATTTTTTAAAGATTTAACACTATAGACCACTTAGAAACCTATAGCACCACTCTGGAACATCTGGCCACGCTTGACCGAGACAAAGTGAAAGTTTCAAGCTGACCGCTATGGAGCCCTGCTGGAATACCCTTCCCGTTAGGCCTCAGTCGAAATTTTACCTTCAGACTTAGACATTTTTCTGGAGCTTTTTCTGCCAGAGTCCCTCGATGCTCTTCAAAAGTCCAGATTTGGTGAGGGTTTGCCAGCTTTCTTTTCAAGGAGCTCCCAGTCAAACTCTGGAAGTCGGACCTCTGGAGCTTTTTAGCTGAACGAACCAGCAGGTCAGGCCAGCTCATGGTTGAAGGTGGCCAGCTTAGCTCTTGTGGTTGAGCTGGTCCCCTTAGGGAATTTTTTTCCCAAAATTGCCCCATACTTCTGGACCTTCTTTCTTAAGTTCCTCTTGAGGGTCCAATGTATCCAACCCTCAATCCAAGGGTCTGGAACCTTCAAGATGGTCCTTGAAAGGTTAGGACCACATTTCTTATAATGCACCTGGACAAAACCCTTACAAATCCACTGCACCTACTCCAGGCAGGGGATTCTTGGTGGTAATGGTCCAGGTGAGCTCTGTTAACCTGAAGCTGACAGGGGGTCTACTCCTTATTTCTCTTAAAGCAAGGTACATCCAAAGGGCTGTAGTTCCAGATAATGCAGCAGAATGCAGGGCCTGATGGTGAAAATCAAGGTCCCAGCTTGGCAATCCTTCTTCCTCTCTTAGTTTCAAGCAGCGGATCTGAGAGACTCTGCTCCTCTCACATCTTTATTCAGTGTTCTCTGGGGTCAGGCCAGAGATCACTCATGTCCAATGAAGTGCAGGACAACACCCCAGTGCAAGACCACTTACTCTAAAGTGTGCCATAATCTTCTCCCAGAAAGCACTATTCCTCCAAAATTCAGTATGTCTGAAATCTCAGCAGAGGAGCAAGAACTAGCTAAACCAACCTCCAGTATGTCTCATTTCCATAGCTCTCCTCACCCTACCATCTGCAAATTCCTGCCTTAAGCCTTCCATCTGACTGGCATTCCCTGCCTCTCCTATTCCCCCTTTGAAGTTTCATGCTTTAGGACCCCTCCGCCCCTGCTCTGGCATTCCTGTGTAGCAGAGCTCTCTCCACCACATTGCCTTTCCCTGGGTGAGCCACTTATCACTTTATCAAAGCAGCCTGGCTAATCCTGTTAACTCTGGCCAATCAAGGAAGGGGGCAGGAAGGCTGCATTTTGGCTTACAGACAAGAAGGTATTATAACTTCTATTATGCATACTTTAGGATTAATTTAAAAAAATGGCACATTGTTAGATTTATCAATACCATTCTCCTAAGTCCTTGAATGGTACTTTAATTAATTCCTAGTAATAGTTATGCATTCATAACCTATTGCAGTGTTATCCTAAGGGGCGAGGTATCTACAATGGGAAAATAAAATGGCCAATATCTCCATCACCAGGGCATATAAAACATCTTTCATAAATGCCCTGCTTATAGTTACATGACCTCCACCCCTGGGGTATCTAGGGGAGACTTTAGGGGTCCTGAATATGCAAAGATAGTGTAGATCCTCACACCACAGTGCTCCTAGCACCAACATTGATTTTGGGAGGCACTTTACTAAAATGGGGAAAGTGAAATGCGCAATTTCTCTATCCCCAGGGTGCATAAAACCTCTTTTATAAGGGCCCTCCTTATAATTACGTGTCCCCCCACCCCTGGGACACCTAGTGAAGACCCTGGGGGTACATAAAATGCCACAATATTGTAGTTTATCACTTTTTAAGTGCCCCTACCACAAAAGTCGAGTTTAGGCACATTTTACATTTAAAAGCACTGCTGCAACACAGGTCTGCTTTTAAATTGACCTCAGGCTGTCAGCAGTGCACACATGCAAGTGCAACAAGGGCTGCTGGCCTCTAAACTGCCATGCCTTATTATGTACTAGGGACTTAAAGGTAGTTTTAATCCTCCTGCCCTATTATCTACTAGGGATTTATAGGGTAGGTCATGCCAATCATAGATGTACCCTAACACATAGTGTACCCAAATGCATGTGTGTGATTTCAACATAGAACTGGCAATGAGCCTGCCCAGAGCAGAGCCCAGGGCACTCTCATCTCAGAGTCAAAAACCAGTATCCAGGGGTCTCAAATGGGGCACAAAGTGGGGGCACACTGCAAACAGGTCCTGATCTACAACAAGAAGGAGATGATTAACCACACAGCCCTGGTGCGAGCTAGCCCACTGAAAAATGGCTAAAGGTGCTGCCTAGAAGAGAAACAAAATACAAAATTTCAAGGGCAACCAACCATAACCCTTAAGAAAGTGCAAGTGGACTAAGTGCTCACCATATGGCTTTGAAGTCGTAGCCAGTCTCGTGCTGATGCTTCTCTTTTCTGGAGCAAGGTCTGCATGAGAGCTCTCAACCTGGCATGTTTGGTCTCTGGAAGAAACACCATCTCCAAGCATGTGTCAAAGAGAGCCCCAATATGGTCTACTTTGTTAGATGGAACCAGCAGGGATTCCAGGTGATTTATAGGAAAAACGATCCCCAGTCTTGGTTGTAGCTGAGAGAGCCTTCTTTTGAGAGGGAGCCGGGATTAACAGATCATGCAGATACGGATGGATGATGACACTCTACACATGCAGGAGACCAGTCACTGAAGCCAGGGTATTTGTAAAATATCCAAGGAGAAGTCCTGAAGCCAAAAGGAAGTACTGAGAACTGCCAGTGGTGTGGACCAACCACAAATCTGAGTAACCTTTATGAACCCCCAACCGCTGGAACATACAGGTATGCATCCTGGAGATCTATCTTTGTTAAAAAAATCCTGTTGAAAGACAAAGGGAATCACCTGCTGCAGAGTATTCATTTCGAAGTCAATAGTCCATATGAACTGGTTCAAGAAAAGAAGGTCTATAATCATCACAAAAGTCGCCTGTGATTTTCTTGATCAGGGAGACCCGAGCACAGCAACCCAATCCCCTCTCCTTAGAGGGTACCTTGATTATAGCCTCCTTCTCCAGCAAGGAGGCAATGCTCTCCTTCAGGGCTCTTTTCTTGACCAACTCCCTCAGCCACTGGATTTGGAAAAAATGTGGGGGCATATTAGCAAGACCGGCGATAAAATTATCGCCGTTTTAGCGGCAGGAAATCTGCCGCTAAAACGGCGATAATGGGCTTGCTAATATGCGTTATAGAATTCAATAGAAGCCCAGGTTAGATGTGCAGGACATCTAACCTGGGCTTCTATTGAATTCTATAACGCATATTAGCAAGCCCATTATCGCCGCTTTAGCGGCAGTTTCCTGCCGCTAAAACGGCGATAATTTTATCGCCGGTCTTGCTAATATGCCCCACGGTTCTTAAAACTCTTGAGAGACTTGTAGCACATAACCTTGTGACACTATTTGGACTACACTGTTGTCTCAAATTAATCTCCTCCAAATTTCCTGAAAGAAAAGGAGACTACGCCCCAAAGGAGCTAGAGAGGGTACAGTCTAGTCAGGAGGATTGCTTACAACCCCCTTTTGAAATCAGTGGATGGAAAGAACCAGAGCCCTGAGAAGGCTTGCGTTGAAACCAAGATCGGTTTGTTATGTTATGTTAGTCGGTATTTATAAAGCGCACGACTACTCCTAGGAGTGTCCCTGCGCTAAGCATAACCCCGACAACACAAAGCAGAATACATCACCACCAGAGCTACAGTCTAAAAAGCCAGGTTTTTAGTTTTCTCCTAAAAGTGAGGAGATCCTGGGCCTGCCTTAGGTAAAGGGGCAGGTCATTCCAAAGTCGTGAAGCCACTGCCTGAAAAGATCTGCCTCCTATCCGAGACAGCCGTATCTTAGGGGTCTTGATCAATAACTTGGCAGAGGACCTCAGGGTTTGCTTCTAGCTCTTAAACGATTTCTTGAGGACCTCCTCCAACTCATCACCAAACAGCTGATTAGCAGAGAAAGGCATCCTCAACAAGCAGTTCTTAAGAGCCGCCTCCACCTTCCAATTTTACAAGTACAAATGTCAACTAGCCACCACAAAACTTGCAGAAGCTATTGCAGATGCTCTCAAATTATCAAAAGTGATATCTGAAAAAAACTTTGCCAGGACTTCCATGCGGCCCAATAACTGTGAACAATCCTCACCTTCTTGGATTGCTGAGGGGAGAGATTAGAAATCCTTCCCTAATGACTAAAAAGTATACACCGCATACATTTCAGGTCATAAAGAAAGGCTGAGACCAACATGGGGTCTTTTAAGTCAGAGCCGCCTCTATTTTCTATCGACACAAAATCATTTAAGGTGACATCTTCAGTAAGTAAATAAGGCTTCCCAGTGAAATTAGAAATAAGAGGATGAAGATTCAGAACCTGCGGTAACTCAGTCGCTCCCTGTGCCAAAGCATAAAGTCTCCCCATGAGCCTAGGTACCAAAACCCTCTCCAGATCGCTCCATTCGCATTTCAAAAGACCATGGATGATAGGAATTACTGGCACCTTAGGGTCCGAAGGTCTATGGAATTGCCTGAACCATTCTCCACTCATGCAGGGCTGATCAACATCCTGAGGAAGTTGAAGATTAGACGAGAGGTAAGAAGTGACAGGTTCCAAATCCTCTTTCGAAGTATATGTCCTTTGGAAGAAGAGTTTGAGGGAAAAACAACCTCCACCTCATCATAATCTGGGGAAGCCCAAGAAAATGAAAGGGAGGAGTGACCAGAGAGCCCTCCGGGGATTTATGAGAAATGAGTGAGGTGATCTTGTCATGCTGTTTGTTGTAATCATCTGATAATTTCCTCACCATATCCTGAAGATGAGCCTCAGACATAGAGGGTGAATGATGTCCATGACTATCCTTACAAACACCATGAAGGCACTTATCAGAAGAGATGTGTTGTGTCTTTTGCGACTGCTTGCCCACAGTGATGCCAGCAACGTCTCAAGGAGACAGGGCAAAAGAAGAAAAACAGCTATATACAAATCCAAGGGGTCCTGAAAAGGAGGACAACTTTATGCCTCAACACAAAAACAGAGGGAGACTCAGGCAGAGAAAGAAGACCTCAGGAGGAAAGAAAAGGAAGAGAGGAGGAGCCTCTGAAACTTCAAAACAGTAATTGGCCAATAACTGCACATGAGACCACAAGGAAGGTTACACACAAGGTAAGCGAGGGAAAACTTCTATAACTTTTTAAACAAGAAGACCGCATTAGAAATGCTCGGGGGTAAACGGTGGCAAGACAGACTGCAAGCATGGTCCTGCCACCAAGCTTATAAGAAGGTCTCAGGAGACCCGGCTACAAATGCGCAGTATGTAGGGAGACTGATACCTGCCCCTGGACACACATGAACTTCCCATAAAGAACTCGGGAGACCTCCAAACTGAAGGCCACATGTAAAACTCGCCCAAGGAAGCAGGCTAATACGGGCATCATTCAGATGTAAGACGCGCCGCAACCGTATTCATTTAGGATCTCCAAGGCTTCTCAGAAGCAGCTCAGGGGAACATGGTACTCAGGAAACAAAGCTTGCAGCTCCCGAAGTTACCCTGGCGAATATAAGTAAACAAGCATTTGCAATGCAATAGGTCTCGCATTTGAGCTATTGGGATTGTAAATATCAATGCCTTTTATTTATGTATTTGAAAAACCTGCAAGCAGTGCGATGCCACAGCCATTACTCTTGGACAGACTATGCCCTTGTTCCAAGGTATTTGATTTATGATGTGGAGATTGATGTTGGCCCCAAGATGATATGTGATCAAATTATATACCGTTAATTTATGAATGTTATTATTACATGAAGAGAATCTAGGCTCCAAATGTATAACGTTTTTTTGGGAGGGATACTTTTGCAATGGACTATGGTTAGCTTGGTCAGATCAGAATATGAAGGCTTTGAGAAAACTGAAGTAGTCCCACCTCCAAATCAGTTTTAGCAAGAGGCTCAAGTCTGTATGATAAAACCTACATTAGCAGTTGTTACACAATAACTCTTTTATATTACAGGTGGATGCACTTTGCGTAATTTGGGGGAATTTTAAAACAGCTTTTGAGAGGGACCAAAATACAGACTGGGTGGCACGCTATTTTTTCATCCCACTTAAAGCCCTGCTTGCGGAGACACACAACCCAGCACCTCATGTCTAGTTAGTTCTGCAAGGGAGTAGTTATAGATCTCCATCCGATACCCTTCCAGCTCCAAAAATATCAAGTTAGGTAAGGCAATTGTTAAAGCATGTGTAATAGGCATTGTCTTGTACTCTTCTGTAGAAGCTGTGTACAGTTCCGTGGCTGTTTGTTGACTTGGCTACTACCACACGATATTTGTGTAAAATAAAAATACATCTCCACACCGGGAATAACCATTCTTTATCGTTAATCTTTCGGGCAGAGGACGTTTGAATAAACAGAAAGACTGTTTTTTGTTGTTGTTCATTTTAATATTCTCACTACAAGCGGCCGCTGCTGGGAGAACGCAATGTGAGAAGAATGCCTGCCAACATTCAAATTCGGCTGACATATATCAAGCTTTTGAAATAGAATGTCTCTTCTTTTTAGGATCAACGACAAAGAGTGACAGTGAATGGATAATAAATACAGCCAGCAACCCATGCTGCGCTGCAGCTTGTTACGGGTAATGTAGGCGGGGCCTGTGATACAATACAATGTTACTTACACATTAAACAGAACGTCCGCTCATGCGCATTTGCCAGAGCCTTAGGGAGCATGAGTACCTTACATTGCACTCCCAGCCAGTCTGGTGTTAATAGTACTGCTATAGAGCTTACCTCTGTCATGCCACCGCAGTCCTTCTCATAGTCCTGACGGCTAAGCACAGACTTTAGCTTATCCATCCCAGAAATTTTGACGCTGCCTGCAAATGTGCAAACTTGTTGGGTTCCGCCTCTCGCTATGTGCAACAGGTTGATTCCGCCTAGTCAACAGCGGGATCTTGGTATAACGTCACTTGGGCTTCTTGGTATTTGTTGCTGGAGTTCTATAAGCAAGAACACTGAAGAAGGACAAAATGTGCTGAACTATACTGGCCTTTACGGAATGTCCAGGGGAAAGCGAAAGCACGCCATGCGCGCGTTCAGGGAGCCGAGCCGTATGCGTGCACATCTCCTGTCCTGCGCGCGTTGAGGGAGCCAAGCCCACGCACATCTGCTGTCCCTTGTGCTAACGCTGCCAGCCGTGCGCGTGCACATGTCCTGTCCCCCTTCGCCCACCAAACCGACAACAATAGGTCTCGCCAAGGCGAGCAACGCATGCGCTGCGTCGCTAGGCGAGACCTAAAAAGCAGTGAGGTAGGCCACACAGAGTACGGTGCCCAAGCAATCGCAGGACAGCGGCACCCAGGCAGACGCAATTCACCCAAAAACAGAAGCACTGCACGAAGCTCCTTGGGAGAACCAACGAGGTGCCCTGCAACCACAGACAACACTTCTACTTCATATGTACAAATATAAATGACATACCTTATTTCCTAGAATGAGGGGGCCACTGCAATGCCTCATTCAGCAATATAAGTGAAGGCCACACAAGAGAAAAAACAGGAAGTTGAGGGAATGGGAGGGATTTATACATCTTCAAGCTCTTTTCATAAAACGAGAAGACAGCTATACAAGGGTGGCATAGGGGACTGAATGGACACAAACACTCAATTAGTAAGGAATGGGACGATGTTAAAAAGATGAAGAGGTAATATTTGATTATCAGTTAGAAGGGGGGAGTAACAGCTGTGATTGAACAATTTGATTTTCAGAGTGGGAGTAACCAAACAACCTTATTAACCTAAATTTGCAGTGAAAGCACAATTGTTTGCATTGCCAATGCTTTTTTATCATCTAGTATTGAAATAATTTGAAAATCCAATACTTCAAAGATCAGCAATTGTAATTTTCCCAAGTTCTCATGGTTGCTCCTAACATAGAAGTGTCCATAAACTACATTACAGAAGAACATCATCATCAGAAAAATACAAGAATAACGTGCATGGATTTATTCCAGTTAAACTTTAAAACGCATCCCTTCTTCCCAACATTTATTAGGGCAAACAGAATGGAACAGAACACCTGGTCATTAGAAATTAGGAGAGCTTGCAAAGAGTCGCTGTTCTTGTTTTAATTTCACTGAGAAAGGGTAGATAACTAAACTGTGCCATTTTATGTAGAGAAACCGATATCTTTAATTAAACTACAATTTAACAAATAGCTTAATAACTCAATTGGGGAACATAAAAATCCTAGAATGGATCAATATTAAACAAGTCATATTATTTATCAAAGTTTCATAATTAACGCTCTTAATTACTATCGCCGCAATTTTCTGACTCCCCTCACAGAAATACCTTAAATATTCTGGAGAACCCCATTACAGGGCCATTAAAGTAAATAAGATCATAAAACGTTTAACTCCCAAAGGAACCATGTCACAGAGAAATTTCTCTCTTACATTATTGAACTGGTCCTTCATGAATTCAAAATGATAGAAGGGTTTAAGAAGGAGCAGCTTATTGCCTGATCTATTTAAAGCAGATTACGAGGTGCAGTCTGATGATAAATGAAAACCTGCCTAAGCAATGAACCTGTGTGTTCAATGCAACCATTTGTGTGTGTCTTGGTATACACATCTTTACAAATATGTCCTTCGCACCCACAGCCTTCAAAAGTAAAATATGTTCTGGCTGTGAAAATAATTGCAATAGAGATGCGAACATTTTCGGCTTTTCATTTTTTGACCACAGAATGACAAATGTTTTGTGCTGCCTCAGACATCAACTGAGTTCTTCAAAGCTCCAATATTCTGTGCAGAAAAATACAATTCAAAACATTGTTCAGGCAGGGAGTTTCTGAGTAATCCCAAACAGCAAATAGTTCCCCAAACAAAGATAAATGAATGCCGTTTTTTCATGGTATTTGTTTTTCTCGTCTTTGCATGCCCACGCTCCACCCATAGAACGCATTCTTAGGCAGAGTAAGGCAAGCCAGGCCAGCGATTTGCACATCCTTGCACTGCTCCGGATTTACAAAGCCACGCAGAGGCATGCAAGGTGGCTTTGCATAGCTTAGTAAATCCCATTAAAGAGCCTGATTGCGCAAGGGTAAATAAAGCCCTTTGTAAATTTGGGCGTCAGTGCATTCCTGAGTAAATGGTGAGAAATGACACCTGGTTGGCCACTAGGGTGTAAAGACCTTCCTGGGGAAGCCATGTCAGAGACCATTCAGCAAATTATAAAATCTACAGATAGATCGATCAGCTTATGGTAAAAGAAAAATCTTCAGTTTTGTAGAGGAAATGGTAAATACTTCATTGGTGGATTACCATCTGGAGGATAAACTTCTGGCTGGATTTGATCTACCTTACTATGCATACAGTAGTATTAGATCAGCTGTTGAATATTGCACCAGCAGACATGTTCCATGATGTGCGGTTTTGGGCCACTTGGCTTTATTTAGTGGCTTTGCAATGAGACCCATATGTTTGATTGCACAGTTGTTTATGTGTCAAGATACTACAGGCGAGACCAGGGCCATTATATATAGATGTGTCAAGGAGATGAGGCGCTATCTGAAGCATCGTGAATGGTAGAATGTGATTGTAGGAAAGTGCCCTTTTTTGACATGGTCACCCTCACTTTTTGCCTGTTAAATGATGTGATTTCGACTGAAAGTCCACAGGGTTCCTGCTAACCAGGTCCCCCGTGCCAGAGCTCTTTCCCCAAAACTGTACAATCGTTCCCTCAATTGGAAAAACCTTTAGCATCCTCAGTAAGTCCCTAGTAGATGGTACCCTGGTACCTAGGGCCCGAGGTACTAATGAGGAGGGTCATTAAGGGCTGCAGCACATATGTTGCCACCATAAGGGGCCCCTCACCAAGCACATGCAAGACTGCCATTGCAGGCTGTATGACTTGGTGCAGACAAAAGTGAAAACACGACATGTCACACATCCCTGTGTGCCATGCCCCTAACACTGCATGTAATATTTGTAAGTCACCCCTACAGCAGGCGTGACAGCACTAAGGAAGGGTGCTGAATATCACATCTGAGGGCATACATGCATGAGCAGATATTCCCCTGTGCTGGTGAATCCTATTACTTCCAGTACAAGTGACCAGGGAAGCCGTCTTCAAACATGTGCTGGACACTGGTGAAAACGAGTTCCCCAGCTACATGATGGCTTCACTGAAAATAGGGATGTTTGGCATCAAACATCTTGTATTGGTAAACCCACACGGATATCAGTAGTAAATTTACCAATACAAGCACCCAGAGGGCACCTTAGAGGTGCCCCCTGAAAACCTACCAGCCTCTGATGTCCTTGCTGACTAGTTTATGCCTGCCTGTCACCCGAGACACTGTTCTGACTTCCTAGGGTGAGATCTTTTGCTTTCAGGAGACCCAGAACAAAAGCCTGTCCAGGAACAGGGTGCAACACCCCTCCCATGGGATGACCTGCTGATTATACTCCTTGCACCTGCAAGCGTCAAAGAGCGGCCACCTTTGCAATGCGAATCTGGCTCTCCTCACAGGAGAGGAAGCCACCCACTCCTTTGTCCAGGACCCCCTTGGCACCTGGACCCCTCTTGGCACCTGGACAGGTGAGAAAATTAGCTAGTTAGGTAGGCATGCCACCTCCAGGCAAGCACCACCCCTAAGGTGGGCAACCTTCAGGTGGACATGATTTTTCAGAAGTAGCCATCTTTCTGATGGCATACTTTGGAATTCTGGAAAGGGTTATGCCCACGTCCCACAAGAAGTGGTCATATAGGGGGTCTTAGTGACCCCAAGGGTCACTAGCCCATTGGATACTACCCTACACTCCCCTAATGCACCTAATTTCAGTATTCAGGGGAGCCCCTGGCACCAGAGAAGCAAATCCTGACAACCTACGAAGAAGAAGGACACGAAGAGCCGCAAAAACAGAAGGCTGAAGAGAGCACCTGACTTAGCTCCAGATCTGGTGTCCTGTCTGCCATTCTCTGTCAAACCTGTGACAAAGATGACTTGTCCTGCAGCTGTGTGCATCTAATACCTGGGAGGATTGCCTGCCTTCAATGAAGTCCAAGATCTCCCAAAGAACAGCAGAACTTTTCCCTGCATCCTGCAGAAACTTCAAAAGAAAAGACTCTGAACCTCTGGAACCACCAAAATCTGATACCTGAAGCCACTACTGCACCTGTCACCTCGGGCCGAGTTGGAGTGGGCGATCGTGTCAAAAAGGTCCCCAGACCTCGAGCCCATCATGGTTTCACCCCTTGTGGACTCCCCAACCCTGCCTGCAGCCTCTGCACACAGGCCCCCTCGACCACCACTGCTCCTGGTAAGAAAACCAGACACCTAAAGACACCTCTGCATCCATCGCCCCCCGTCGTTGACAAAAGGACCCTAGGTGTTACTACATCCCCGAGAATCGCAGGCCTTGAACTCCCCTGCTGGTTCACCCCAACTGGCCTTCCAGCTAGAGCCTGCAGCCTCTTTCGGCAGTGACCAATCTCCATAGAAACCTATTGGACTCCAGATGCTGTTTTGCACCCTGCACACGGCCACCCTCATGCTGCTGGTGGTGTTCTGTTGGTGCTGCCTTAGACCTTGCCCACCACTCACCTTAACTCCTAGAGATTGGTCTTGTAAGTTGCTGTACTATATCTGTTCGCAGAACTTGGTCTTCCTTCTGTAGGATAGCATTGCAGAACTCAGAAATTGCATTGTGTCCACTTTTTAAAGTGAAAAGAATTTATATTTAAAAACATACTTACCTGAACGATTTTTCTCTGATGCCTAAACATATATAAAGATTCTTGCTATTTTTATAAATTGATGTGGATCTCCTTCAGGAGTCGTGCGTGTCATTTATTGATCATTGTGTGTTACTGCAAATTTCTTGCACTCCTCTGTGTTAAGCCTAAAGCTGCTCAACCACACTACCCCCTAAAAGAGCACTTTGGATTTACCTAGCAAGCCCCTGTCTCTTTACATGGTGTATCAGGTTATTGATATATCATATAAAGAGCCAGCTTCCTACAGTGAGCTTAATTGCACCATTGAAATAGAACATTACTGCCAGGTCTACATCGATGATCACTCTCAGTTCATATGCCTTATTTGCAATTCGTGGGAAATGGCCTGATGTGTTTATCAATTTGCACAGAGGGACTGCAGACCAGTCTAGTTCGGAATCAGGAGACCTGTATTAGAGGTTAGTTTCCATCTGAGGTGAGAGTTGCTGTGTGATTACGTTTTCCAATGTCTTTCTGAAACATGTGGGGACTGAGTTACTCTGTGATGTATTCTAACGAGATCGCTGTACCGGCACCTACCTTTTCCAGGATTAGAATTACATGCATGCTACGCACAGGCATGCCCATTGGTTACCCATAGGTTCATGACACTGGGGGGTTATTTACTAAAGTTTTGCCCATTTGTATGGTGCATAATCGTATGGTGCAAAGCGACGCAAAGCATTGCATTGATTAGCTTGCCATTGTAAAACCACAATGGGGGCAGTACATAACAGGGCCACACAAGCACCAGTAAAATGCTTAGTAAACAACCCCACTAATTTGACAATCTTGATAATTACTTATTTATTTAAATATTTTTTTAGCACAACCTTAACAAGAAATGAAAAGCTCTTTACATTTAACAGCTGAGACATTTGAAGTACGTGAACAGTAAGAATAATGAACATATATACTGATTCAGTTTTGTAAAAAAAAAAGAATACGCCCCGCCATATAAATTTCAGAGTTGATGCGACTCACATTTTCCGACATTGCATGTGTCTTTTGAAAATGTGGTTATATGTTTACTAGGATATGGCGCTAAAAATGCTGCTTAGTGCCAACACAGACACCCTTGTGCCATAGTGCAAGGGTGCCTGCGTTGAAGGTATGATTTCCTGCAACGCAGGCACCCTTGAACCATGTTGCAAGGGTGTCTGTGTTGCAGGGATGATTGTTTATGTGCAGGAAGGGACACCTTCCTGTACATTAACAATCTTTAAAGGCAATTTGCTCTTTCTATGTGTGCTGTAGAATGCAGCACACATAGAAAGAGCAAAAATGAGGAGAAATAAAAGTATTTCTCTTAGTTGGGCCAATGGAATGCCTGCTATTCAGTTGTGTTTGTTTTGGCGCTTAAAATCTCTATTTAAAACTTTAGAAAAGAGATACAAATAAAGTCATCATAAAAAACAGGAACACATGAGTAACGTACAATGTTAAGGCATATCACCTGACAGCTGTAGTGAGAAGAGAAGATAAGTGCACATACAACACATATCGGTAGCATACAATAGTCCAATTAGTAGAACGCATACTTTTGTTTCTTCCTTATACAGCAAGCACCTGGGACCAGGGCTACATCTGCAATGTTTAGCAACTTACCCCCACCCTCGGCTATTGACACCCACCTGACCAATCACAACCATCCGCCACTCTGCCCCAAGGGGTTGTCCCTGTATGTGTCCTTGGCCAGTCAGACCCTTCCGAATGTCCCTTCCCCAACCCCCGTTAGACAATTATTCTTTCGAGGCAGTAAGCATATGGGTCATGTATGCAACCACCCAATCTCGTCCATTGCTTTGTCGTCGTTCCTAACCGCGTTCAGGCTCCTCTGCTCTGCCAGTTCCCATTCTGTCATGTCCTTCAGCCAAGAATCATGTAAAGGCGCTCTCATTGAGGGCCAATGGATCACTATGCGCCTTTTCCCAAGTATAAGCCTTAAGTCAGCAAACGTCTAGGGCATTTTATGCTTTTGGGCTTCGGCAGGAACCCAGGAAACACTGTTTTACCACGGGGGTAAGAATCATAGGCGTCACTCGTTGGAAAGTTTCAATGATCTCCTCCCAGTAGCTTCGCAACCGCCTGCCCTCCCAATACATATGGATGAAGGATGCGTTTTCTGTACTACATTTAGGGCAGGTGGGGGACTGTTTGGAAAAACTTTCTGTAGTCTCATCAAGGGTCAGGTAAGTGCAGTGCAGTATGTTAAAGTGTGACAATTTGAACCTCGGTTGACTAACTATTGTATGCACTGACGCACAGACAGCCATCCACTCCTTGTCTAAAAGAGCCGCTCACAGATCTTACTCACAAAAGTGCTTAATTTGTAAATATATAAGTACCAAGTCCTTCGTCAGTAGGCAACTGCAGCTTGCATCACCCATTGCCTCTACAAGCGCTGCCAATGAAGGTACCAACACAACTACTAACCATCATACACCTACAAGTGTGGCACTTTAGGCAATTCCAAGCCCCCAAAGCTATCAGAATGGCTTGGGAGGCAAGTATTCGTAATTTTTAAAGTATAAATTAATAAACAATCTTTTGTTATGCTGAACTCTAAATAGGACAAACATCACCACCATGTGGCAGACTGTCATAAGCGCTGGTGTTGACAATAAAGTGCTGGTGTCAAGCCCTGGAAGCCACCGGCTCAAATTAAGCACTGTCCTCCCACTTCAATTTACCTGCCCTAGAGCATTTCACTCTGTCCTCTTTAGGGCTTTATAGAGTCTAGAGATCAGGTGGCAACCCACTCCTCCCTTCATCAGTGTCTCCAGCGTAGCAGACACTCTAGGTGTGGTCAGTAACTCTGTCCAATGTTCTCTAGCCGTGTTCCTCAATTTAGCTAATTGGATAAACTGAGCTCGGCAGACACCAAAAGTCACACAAGCATCCGTGAAAGTTATGAAGGAATCTGTAGGGTATAAATGGCATTTGGTTATATAATTGGGTATAAATTCTCCCGCCCATCTCCATAGGGACAGATCATGGTCTATATCTCGGAACTGTTTAACCCATTCCAACCACAGGGATCTTGGCAGCCTGCGTATCACTCTGGTGACTGCTGTATCCCACACCACTGCTACTTGAAGGATTCATGCGGGGAGCTTGACAGTTTGGTGTAACCCCTGCATCAAATATTGAGGCAGCATCCCTCTATCTACCATGCACCTCAACTACGCCTTTTCCTAGTTATCTCACTTGGTGCACCACTGCGTTGCGTGCTGGAAATCTGGGAGCCTCAACCCACCCTCCAACGTATTCCTTTTCATGTGCACCAGTCACAGCCTACTCCTTCCACCAGCCCACACTAAAGAAGTCAGAAGTATGTCAAGCACATCAAAGATCGAGCATGGGTAGTGATGGCTAGAATTCTGCAGAGTATAGAGACAGCAATGGAGGAAAACCGAATTTCCCAACGCCACCTGTCCCATTACCGAGACTGGAAGTTTTTTCCAGAAGTTGACCAACATCTTGAATCCCTCTAGTACCCTAACCATGTTATAAGTATATTAACACTCAGGTGTTTGTGATATTTTAATACCCAGGTACAATAATTTATCTGTTTGCCACTCCAATCCCACATTCAACAACTCCTCCCAAGGCAATCTGCCATTGGCTGCCAGTGGAAATAGGACTGTCTTATGTTTGTTTAGTTGCAAACCTTTCAGACTCCTGAAGAAGTGTAATTCATGGACTGGACTTGGAGCACCTCCTTCGGGCAAGATATGTAAAGTAAGGTGTCACCTGCATACATCGATACTATGTGTGTGGTGATCCACACTATAATCCCCCAGTCTCTCATGCAGTCTCGGAATCTGAGAGCTAGCGGTTCTACCGCCATAGCACATAACAATCACAAAATAGAGCAACCTTGTCTTGTGCCCATTTCTATCGCCCACTGGTCCAAAACACAACTCACCAACCTGACTCTGGCAGCTGGGTCGATAAATAGGTACTTGGTCCAGCACTGAAACTTCGGTCTGAACCCCATGCATGACAACACCACATGCATATAATCCCAGTCCAAGGTGTCAAAGGCTTTTTCGATGTCCAGCGCAACCTGCAACCAGCATCGCCTCCAGGTCTGTATACACCTCCACAACCATGGCATGGTGGTGTATTTAGAACAACAAAACGCTATAATAGAGAGGCTGAGTCTTGTTTTATAATCCACCAATGTTGGTCTGTTTTGCTAGCTCACAGCACTGCATCCAAACTCCTAAACCTACAGAGTTTTAGATGTTGTCACTAACCTAGAACATGACTCTCAGATTCCAAAGGCAATCGTAGAAACGGATATAACTTTTTCGATGACCAACGTGTCACAAACAAAAGATACAATATTGCATGTTCAAACATTTATTGAAAAAGTCAAATCTTTGCAAATAAAACATGAACTGCGATTGTAAGAAAGATGAGACAAATAATTGTAATGAGCATTGTTAGAATAGTGAAAAACACAAAAATGTATTCATGGTAATTGTTCATAATGTTGCTAATGTTACTCTTATCTATTGCTAGCCTCTATGCTAAAGAGAGTATATCGGGAGTAACCATCTCCACGGTCTGTTGGAATGACCTAACCCCATACCTTGATAGTGTATGCCAGGAACCAAGGCTCAGTGCATCCACGAATGCACCTCCTAGTGTACAGCTATCTTCTTTTTCAGGATGATGATCAGGGACAGCGGGTGCGCATTTCAGCAGTGTTCCATGATGACTCCGGCAGAAGCGCACCTGTCACCAACTTCAGCATGGACGTGGGTAAAATAATAAAACAGCAAGCTAATCAAACTGTGTCAAAGGTGTAAGACAGAAGCAGAAGAGTTGTATCTTTGTGAGCACACAATGCCTCATTGTTCTGAATCTATGTGACCCTGGAACCTACTGTGCATTTGGAACTTACTGTGCAGCCTACAAGACGTCAATGCCTATTAAAAAGAAATGTGTGCAAGGGCCATTCTTGCAATAGAAAAACATATACAAAGCACCATTAGAAAATCGGGCTAAGTCAACATGAGTACTTAAATGAAAGCTAAATGCAAGGCACATAACAGTGGAGCCTGCACAAGTTAATTTGCATATTACGGCCGTAGATGACACCATATTGGTACAGATGGACCAGCGAGGCCACTACCCGGTATAGTCTGTCTCTCAGGGTCTTAGCAGGTACATATCAGCGTTTATCATCAAAAGAGACCTAAAGCAGCTGAGGTTATTTGGGTCCCTGTACAGTTTCAGCATCTTAAGAACTAGGGCTCTCCTCGTTGATTCTGGATGCATACGGCAATGGTATGCTTCCTCAAATACCCCCAAAAGTCTTTCCATGAGGTCTACTCAGAAGCAGCAGAAAAACTCTGGTGGGAAGCCATATAAGTTGGGAGTTGTATCTGCTGGCATGCTCTTGAGGGCTGCCAAGACTTCCTACTTGGTGAGAACTTGCTCTAACTAAGCCATTATGTACTGCGTCAGCACAACAATACTACTACTCGACCCTTTCAAATCATGTCCTAACTTTCTACTGTACGGATCGAGCTTGCTCATGCAATCCTCACACAATGCAACTTTCAAAGCAACCCACTCATTTGCTCTAGTTGCTGTAGTAGTCCAGGTGCAATTCAAGTAGGTGCTAATGGTGGAGCCTATGCTAAGCATAAACTCTTGCAAAGCCTGTGCTTAGAGGTGCAATGTACAGACTTTCACCCTCTAGGTGCATCTTGCAATAAGTCAGGAGGAGAAGAAAGTAATCCAATAGAAAACAGCAAATGTATCGCACTGAATCTGTCCTGGTGGCTATGCTCGATGTATTCAGAATTCAATCCAGTCTACTATGTGCTTCATGGACAACAGAGTAGTAGGAATACTCCGGTGCCTCAAGGTGCTGTACACACTAGGGGCAGATCTACAAGAAAGTGCCGCAGCGTGGCGCTGCAAGCCCTTTGGCTGCGCCACGCTGCGGCACTTTCAGAGCACAGGAATGCGACATATTTACAAGAATATGTCGCATTCCTGTGCTCTCCCCTGCGCTGGCGCACAAACAGCTGCCAAGCGCCGGCGCAGGCACCCTTGCACCATGGTGCAAGGATGCCTGCGCCATGGGAGATTGTTTTTGTGCAGGAAGGGGCACCTTTCTGCACAAAAACAATCAGTACAGGCTTTTCCTCTTTCAATGCGTGCTGCAGAATGCAGCACGCATTGAAAGAGAAAAACGAGGAGAAATGAAAACATTTCTCCTCGGTGCGCCTCGCTACGCCACCTCTAGGGTGGCGTAGCATTCACACGCATCTCCAGAGTTACGATTACTCGTAAATCTGGAGATGTGTCTTGTTCCATGGGTGTTGCGTGGGAACACCCACAGCAACACCCATGGAACGCCCCTTCAACGCAAAGTGCTGCGTGTGAAGGGACGGTATTTACAAGGAGAGGAAAAGTCACGCATGGTGGCTTTTCCTCTCCTTGTAAATATCGAGGCCCCTGCGCCACCAGTACGTCACGAAAAGTGACGTACTGGTGGCGCAGGGGGCTTGTAAATCTGCCCCCAGATGTCTATACAGTGTAAGGTGTCCATCACCAGTTCCAGGGCTTCCACCATAGCAGATCTGGGGTGGACCTCATCTGTCATGCAATTAATGTTTCCTCCCCAGAACAGTGGCAGATCATCATAGTGGGGGCAACTATGTCAAGTAAAGTGTGAAAGTTCATCTTATCATCCGTGTTAGCGGCACAGTTGTTTAACAGGCAAATATTGGTCCATCCAGTAAATCGTGGACCAGGACATATCATCTCTCAACATCTGCATGTGAATATCAATGCTGAAAATGGCCACCCGGCCCACACATATAAGCACCCGCCTCGCATAAGACGAATATTGATCTGAGTTAACCAGACCTCTCTACTTTTTATGGAGCATCTGCACTTAGACATCCATCAGATTTGTCTCCTGCAGAAAAGCAATATCAACTGAGTAGTGCTTGAGGAATGTGTGTACCCTGTACCGCTTTGTGTAACTATTAAGGGCATGAACATTCCACATAAGAAACTCTACTGTTGTGCCCTTATTAGTGTAGGTGAATGCAGAATCTCTGTGCTTGTTCCTGAAGCTGGTTCGAATGACAGGCCGATTGTAGGATACCAGTCCTATATGTGTCTACATGTGTGTGCAATGTTCGTCTCATCACCGTCAATCCGTGATATCACAAAAAAACATGCTCATTGTTATCGTACTGTGTCAATGCTAATAAAACGTGCCATAACTGTACCTGGAATGCCCCCACCTTCCCCACACTCGGGGAACATGCCAATACAATATATCAACAAGTGTCTCCCCATCATATTCCAAAAGTGGCCCTCTGAAGGGCTATTGTATACTTCTAAAAGATCTAAAAACATCAACATAACAACTGTCATATTGTACTGTCATGGGCAGGCCAGGAAAGCATTTGGTAAGTATCCACCCATGGTTCTGAGCAGGACTACCTGACACAGGCACTGCTTCCCCGTCAGTGAAAGGAGGGACGCCAAGGAGAAATAAGAATCCGCCTCGGTCAAAGGAAGCAAGGGCTAACCACCCAAAAACAATAGGCCCGATCCTCCAGACCCTCATAACACTAATATCACTCACTGAGAATGGTGAGATACTGGGTAAAATATACAGCAAGAAAGACAAAGACCTAAGGCTCACAAACAGTGCATCCATCCTCCGGGCATTAGACCACCAGTGTTACAGAACCATAATTCCATATCTACCCAGGTATGTGCACCTCACAAGTGTTGGTGGATGTTGAGCTCATGTTGCCTGAAGTCACCTCTCAAGCCCCCATTCCTGATGCCCCAATGGATGTATATCATCAAAGAAGGGGGGGGGGGGGCTGGGGTTGCTTATAGGTCCAGCATACAGGTCCCCAATAAATATCAAGTAGTATCAACCAGGAATAAAGTTCCTTTTGAGAGAGTGAAATTGAGAGAATATGGGACTGGTTGGCCTAGTATCCAAAAGGTAGGACAGGCATCCGCTCCTTTTTGAACTGGGGCCCTCACACCCCCGATAGGGAGTTATGCTTCATCATTGGGATTGCTCCTCGTCGGGCCAGCACTGCAATGCCCTACGGACACCCTAAAAGGGGCTATTTTTCAGAGATCTTTTATTCCAAAGCAGTAATGTGAAGTGCGGGTGCAGGGCCATGAGGTGTAGATGGGTGTGTTTATGTCCAATGTGCATAGGGTAGTTTAAAATAGACTAAGTAGTACTCTTAATTTATTTTTAATAGATGAGTCTGCTTGTCCTATTAAAAACAAAAGTGGCAAACTACTGACATAATGGTCTCTGGTTGCTTATACAAAAAGGATGCGGTTCCCGAGCGGCAAACCAATAGGTATTTTTGAGGAGTACGGCTGAGACGAGTGTATAACTAGAGGCTGAACTCCCCACCAGTGAAACCATGAAGCACGGGCTTCAGTAACAATATAAATTAACAATGCAAGGACCAGGTGGTATTAATTAATTGTACACCTGAGCGTGCATGTGCGATTGATGCACTTTGTGTTTTGTGAGTTGTGATTAGAGAAACAACTATAGGAGTAGAACTAGGTTTTGATAAACACTGTACTAGGTCCTGAAGAATAGCCGAGAGGGGTAGGCTTGAAACATGTTGACCATTAGGGTTTGGGAACATTAATTCCAATGACCCTATTCATCCCCTGTTTTTAATCTTACCGCCTAGGGGTCAGAATAAAGTAACTTTACCCACTAGCCAGGTAATTTTAAACGCACTTCCTTTTACTTCACTCCTTCCCTGCAGGAACATCTGCCTCTCATAGTCTGTAAATCAGTGGTCCCGCGTAATCCATTTGGTCGCAGCATGCCCCGTTCCATAGCGGAACGGGAAGGACCCTATGATGAAGCATGCCACCAAGGGGTAACCCTGGTGGGTGAGGGTTTTACGTAAAACTTAAGGTTTTTCCCAGGTAAAGGAACAAGACACTCCTCGCAAAAGTAAGGTTGGGTCCTTTATTTCATTAAAAAATTCTGGCTTTGGAGGGTGGCCCCAGCCTACGTCCTCTTACTCCCCCCCTTTTTTTTATAGATATACAAAAAGGCCAACATGTTTCTTGCCTGATATATCACACAAGTGATCAATTCGCAATTCGTCAGGACCAAAATTGATTTGTCATCTACACAGTGGTTGGAATACTAGTTAGTATTAGGGGTAGACCAATCACTAAAACCTAAATGTGGTGTACCTTTAAAAGCACCAACCTTTAAGAAAAGGTATTAATATACATTAGTCAAATTCTCTATTTGGTTCAGCATGCGGTGGAATCCTCAACATGCTGTTAACTATAGTGTGTTTTTAGGCACAGTGGAAAGGCAGAAGAAGGTGACAGGCATGTGACACATCTAAGGGCATAGGCAGTCAGGTTAATTTCATACACTGTGGTTGGCGGAACATGGAAACTCAGCCAAGTTGGGTGGTTCTCTGGCCTCCTCAAGTAATGGTAGAAGGAACGCTAATTTTAGTGTCCTAAAAAGGAGAACGAATATGTAATGTCTAGCACCAAGTTATCAAGCAAAAATGCAATTTAAACAGGGTTCAGCAGAAAAATCTCAAGTAATGCGTGGATGTGGCAATTATGCCGAATGACCTACCCTCTCCAGCACCTCGGAAGAGCGGAAACAGGTGAGAAGCGCAGCCACAGAGTTGCTTACTCCATTCTCGAGGCCCAGATGTGCTCTGAGGTCTCCTCTTGACTTACGATATCTAGTGTGCCCATCATTCACCGCTACCAACCTGCTCCACAAGCACTGGGGCATGGTAGTGCAACACCGTGGCCTCCCCCTCTGCCAGATTGGTGTCTCCCTCCTCGAGGTCTCAGGAACCATATGGGGCTCATTCATGGATGTGGTTCTCCAAGCACCTCAAGCCAGTCCTAGACGTCCTCCAGGTCAGTGAAGAAGTGTGCTCGTACGTCGTGCAGCACACACAGCCTCGCTGGATATAACCACATGAACTGGATGCCTATGTCTCGGAGCATCAGCTTAAACCCAGCATAGGACTTCTGTTTGATTTGTACACTCTGCGTATAGTAAAATTCTGATAGTGCAGTTGTCAGAGGTGGCATTTCCAACTTGGCGCCACCTCCATAGTATGCAGTCCGTGTCTCAATAATTAGAAATTGTGATTACCCCCTTGAGGGGGGACCCCACAAAGGAGGTGGCACCAGGGCCCTTTGGGCCCGGTCTATTATACAGGGAGGACAGATCCAGGGGGCATAAGGAGTTTTTGATCCATGTTTAAAGAAAGACTTTGGGTTTTTCCTCCTCCACACGCTCAGGAAATCCAAGAAGTCGTAAGTTATCGCAGCAGGACCTACCCTCAGGGCCATCCAGCTGGGCCACCAGCTTAGGCATCGTGTCTAAGTAAGAAATTGGGTAATTGATTGGGTGAGGGATAACCATTTTCAAGCAAAAACCATAGTCCTTATCAGTGTAAACCACAAAAGTTATTGAATGAACCTGTGCTTAACCCTCTGGTAGACTAGCACAAACAAAGTCAGGATTAACTTGGAGCCAATGTTTAAGGTTTTTGTACAGCACACAAACAGTAATAAAGTGAAAACACAACACAAAAAAATTCCCAAAACAATTTACAAAAATAGAGAGCATTTCAATGTTTAAAATTGCACCAAAACAAATTAAATTCAATAAGTAGAGCCGGCGGTATGAATTGTTAAAGTTGTTAGTGAAAAAAGGGTGCCAAAAACATCAACCTCTACCACCTCTTGCTGAGGGCAACAAAGAAAACAGCCCTTCCTGCATGCATCAAAACCAATGCCAACAACACCAAGGAACATTTCATCATTAAGGAATTCCCCAACCCAACTGCCAGCGAAAACAACATCATAACCTCACAGGAGCTGTGTGACAACCTCGCCCACTTCTTCCACAACAAGATCGCAACCATATACAGAAACTTCGAACACCAACCCACACCTACTGACTTCCTTGACAAATATGCTATGACTTTAACCAACAGAAACCACACACTGACCACCTGGAACATCCTCTCCACCCAAGACATCACAACTACCATGAAATCCATTCTCTCAGGAGCTCCCACAGACCCATGCCCGCACCACATCTTCAACCTCGGAAACCAAAGGATCGGACAGGAACTCACCACCCTACTCAACACCTCTACCACAATCGCAACATTTCCTGATGCCTGGAAACACACCGCAGTCAGGCCACTTTCCAAAACACCATCTGCCGACCTCAGCAAACTCCAAAACTACCGCCCAATCTCCCTACTCCCATTCCTAGCAAAGGTACTGGAAAAGATCATCAACAATCAACTCATGACACACCTGGAGCAGAACCAGCTACTCAACGTCTCCCAATCCGGCTTACACAGCAATCGCAGCACTGAAGCCACCCTGATTGCAGACACTGATGACTTCCTAATCCTCTTTGACTGAGGAGAAAAAGCAGCTTTGATCCCCCTTGACCTCTTAGCAGCCTTCGACACCGTATCCCACTACACACTGATCAAAATACTCCACCACATCCTTCAGCTCCATGCTCTTCAACAAATATATGAACCTGCTGGTCAACTTCGTCAGATCCCACAGTGTCAACATACTATCCTACACAGACGACACCCAACTCATCCTCTCACTCACCGATGACCCCACCACCACCAGAACCAACTTCCACAAATGCATGACAAACATCACTAACTGGATGAAGAACAACTGCCTGCAGCTGAACCCAGAAAGACGGAAGTACTGATCTTTGGCAACAGCAGCAACACATGGAACGACTCATGGTGGCCAGCAGATCTAGGACCCGCACCCTCCCTCCGACCACCCTAGAAACCTTGGAATCATCATTGACAACAAGCTCACCATGAAATCACAGATCAATGCTGTCTTCTCTGCCTGATCCTCACTCTGTGCATGTTACGTAAGATCTTCAAATGCCTACCCCTACACACGAGACACACCGTGACACAGGCCCTCATCACCAGCAAGCTGGACTATGGGAACAGCCTGTACGTGGGAATTGCCACAAACCTCCTACAGAGACTTCAGACCATACAGAACGCCACATCCAGACTCATCCTCAGCCTTTCCTGATGAACCCAAATCACACCCCACCTCAGGCAACTCTACTGGCTCCCTGTACAGAAGAGATGCCAATTGAAGCTGCTGACCCACTCACAGAAGGCTCTTCACACAACCAAGAACACGCATACATTTACCACTGCCTGAACTTCCACCAAACGATGAGAAGACTAAGCTCCACTGCACTTTCACATGTCCATACCACCCGCATCTACTGAAGCAGAAGTGGAGGACGCTTCTTTTCCCACATCGCAGCAAAGACCTGGAACAGCCTCCCGATGCACCTACAGACCATCACCTCACTTCTGGAATTCTGAGTGGCCCTCAAGACCTAGATGTTCGAATGAGCCTGCTGGACCCGCAAGCGCCTGGATACCCTATCAAGTGATTAGCTGTGCTTTATAAATTCTGATTGATTCATTGATTGATTGAAGATCAAAGCGGCAACCACGGGTATCTGGTGGTGCAAAACCGGGGCATAGTAAAAAGTTAAGGCCAACCGCACAGAGGGCGGGTCAGACACACAAGGTGGATTGGGCCTGGTCTCAATCTATTGACGGACTTAGAAGAAATATTGAAGAAAAGTCCAGTTTAGTGGGGCTGTGTCTGAGGAGGAGTCGTCATCACTGAGGAGCGCTGGATGAGGTCTCAGTGAAGCTGTGGATGATGGCGGGAAAAAGCTCAAGTAGGAGAAGCCAGAATTCCAGGCTGAGGAGTTTGTCATTGGCAAGGGGAGCCTTTCATCATCAAGCCTAGTAAAAGATTTTTTCTTTTGACTTAGACAACTTTATGGAAGTTGAAAACCTCCAGCGCAACAAAGCTGCATGCAGTAGCTGACAAGGTCGTATACCATCACTCAGAGGTCCCACTGAATAGGATTTGCTGCTGCAGAGAAGAGTGTAGCAGGAGCTACTGCTGAAGCGCCTTGGGTGGATCGGCTGGCAAATAGGTCTAGGTCTTCTGGCACTTTTTGGTGAAAATTCTCCAGACCCCCAGCGAGATCCCCGAGGTGACGTGGGTGGGGGCCCGCAGAGGGAGAGTGTGTGGAGGGCTGGGAGCTATGGCCCTTCAGAAAACAATAAGAAACTACGCAAGTGCGCCCCCAGCATCACCAGCTTCCAGGAGGACCGGGGATTCCAGAAGGCCCAGTGGTCCACAGAGGAGCTCCCGCAGGGAATCGCGCAGCACACACAAGCCCACGATGCAGCTGGGAAACCCGGTAGGCCCAAGTGCAGAGGCCATGTAATTGGAGCGCACAGGAGTACACAGGCCTAGGGGTGGGCGAAGGTCCCGGAGAGACATGGTGAGCTGGTGACTATCACGCCGCTCCCCCCACATGCATAGCAGGAGGAAGAAGGCAGAGTAGCTGAGGCTGGAAGGCACATGTGGCACCTGACATGGTCTCAGTGAAGGGAGTGTGCTGCCCAGATACAGTATAGGAATCAGTGGTCTTACCCCACATTACTTGTGACCCGGCTCAGCACGGCGTTGGGATAAGATAGAGCACAACCGTTATTTTACACGGCATTATCACATGTTGGAAATTTAAAAATAAAAATATAACAAAGCAAAGAAAATTTAACTTGATCCGTGAAAAATAAATTGTGTCATCGATTCATTTTTCCCAACGTTACAAGGCAACCAACGTTTGATGCCATATGTCACAAATCGATATGGAGGGACCTCACCACAAGAAGAGATAAAATAAATTGTGGAGAGGATCTTCGCTATATTGAATTGCAACAAATCTAGAGGTCTGAAAAGAAGATTTTAAGATAAGTTATTGTATACTCAAGACATATCCAATTTCGTAACACTACTTGAGACCAGTGCCATTTTTACATTCACGAGTAACCACTGTGACGGAGTCCTGATGAAGGCCTAGCCGAAACGCTTTGGTTTTTCAACAAGCGGCCAGTCTCTGTACATTTAGAGTAAACTGAGAAAAAGTCAATATTGATGTGTATGCAAATGAATTGAAATTGAGGCAATTGTGTTATGAGAAACATGAAATCATGATATCAATCTAAATTGTATCTATTGTCTAAGGAAGAACATACATGTGGTTCATACTAAATTATTGAAATGGTATATTTATCTTTTGTACACTTTATTTATATAAAAAATATATTTTCTATGCAAAAAGAGAAAACATCAATGTTTATTTAAAAAAATAATAAAATATTTAAATTTATTATTCAGTAGCTATTATATTTTTGATTACATAATGTCTTTGTTTGTCTAGAGTTAATATGCCATTCTAAAGTAAAACACACTGTGCGCAGTGTTTTTGTTTTCTAAATAAGACCCGGCTCAGCAATACAGGGGTTCAGCTTGAGGAACGCCGAAACACGAGGGATCAGTCTGGTCTTTCCCCTCAGCACTGCGCAGCTGATTTACTGGCATCCTCCTTGGCACATTAGCAACTTTGAGAGCGCGGTTACCTCCCTCCACACAGCAGCCGGGTGGCCAAGCCTTAGGGAACTTCCTCAGAAGTGAGCAACAGAGCTGCACAAACTGGTCTCAGGATGCCCATTCACCCTACGCTCAGATGGCGTCTGCCAGAACTAAAAAAGAGCGCTTTTTAAAAGAAATGCTCTCCAGACCACAAGGCCAGTCCGGTGAGCGTTCTGCAGTGCAATCCACACAACCCTCACAGGAGGAAGATGGCCCGGAGGAGCAGGACACCCTGCGTTCTTGGAATCCCTCTTCACTACTCTCAGAGACGACCTGCAAGAGGTCAAGTGAGATCTCTCCTCGGAAATCCGTGAAATCAGGAGAGATGTGGACCCGCTGGGGGACCGGGTCTCAGCCCTGGAGGACCAGGGCAATGGGCACGCAGAAGACATGGAAGCGCTACAACAATAAATCTTATGGGTCAGAGACCAGCAGTTGGACCTACAGGCTCATGCAGAAGACCTGGAGAACAGGTCCAGGCAGAACAACATCTGGATCAGAGGTGTACCACCTTAATCAGAAGGTTCTGATCTCAGGGGCTATGTCTCGGAACTCTTTCGCTTCGTGTTGGATGCCCCTTCAACTCTCGAGATAAAAATCGACTGGGCGCATAGAGTCGGCCCCCAGCGAATGGGCTCTGGCCCACCAGCAGATATCCTGGTCTGCTTGCACGACTTCTAGTTGAAACAGGACATCCTGCGGAAAGCCAGAGACAAGCAACCTATCTCTTTCTGTGACCACCCTCTCACCCTCTATCAGGACCTGGCCACATCCACCTTACAGAAGAGACAGGCCTTCAAACCAGTGATTTCACATCTCTGGAACATGGGGGTTCCTAATGCTTGGGGTCACCCCTTCCGACTGATCTTCTGGCTGGAGGGAAGATTCCACCAACTCTGCTGCTTCGAAGAAACATGCAAGATATTAGGTATTGATCTGACACAACGGACCCCGGCTCCCGATCTTCTCCTATGTACTTGGCCACTGGGTGCCCTCGCTGGCACACCCGCGGACCAAGGAACCAAATCACAAGACCGGACCCCGACACCATCGCAAAGGGCCAACAGGCCACCATCTACGCCATCCCTGGGGCACTGGCGAACTCGGACACCTCGTATTGCAGATGGGCAAGCATATTGTCATTCTGAAATGGCGGCAGGCGGGGCGGGGGGGGTTAGGATTGGTCCCAACACGACCCCAATCTGGAATCTTGGACTATAGACTGTAAGTTTCCATTGTTTGTCTTAATGTTTTTCTGCCCCTGTTGTGTTATCACAGTTGTGGGAGGGCTGTTCTTTTTGGGGATCCACACTCATTCATCATGCACACTGTTCTTCACAAATGCGCGGGCGAGGATACCCTGGGCTACCAAGGCAGGCCCGGGACACAACTTGATTATCATGGCCGAGAGCACTCCGCCTTCACCAAGCCCCCGGAATGACTAGTCCGCTTAAGGTCATTACCCTAAATGTTAAGGGCCTTTATTGCCAATTTAAGCGTAGGCCTGTTTTATCTTATCTGGAGAGTACAGGGGCCGATCTTTGCTTACTCCAAGAGACGCATCTCCTCCCGCAGGACTATCACAGGCTTAGATCCTGTTTTTTCCCACACCAATACTTTTCTTCCGCAAGCAATAAAACAGCAGGAGTTGCACTTCTGTTCTCACACACCTTCCGCGGGACCATTGGATCAAAGGCAGCTGAGGTGCAGGCCTGCCTCCTCGCACTACACCTGACCCTTGGGCACTGGTCCCTAGTAGTGGCATCTATCTACACTCCAAACGAGGGCCAGGAATCCTTCATACAGGCAGCACTTACAGAGATCCTCTCTGCCCACGATCGGATGGTACTCGTGGGCAGAGACTTTAATCTGGTACTGGACAATGACCTTGACAGGTCTACCTCCAGATTCTGGCAGACGGGAGCACTCACCAAGGAGGGACACCAGGAACTTAGGGAGATGGGCCTTCACGACATTTGGAGAGAATTCCACCCACAAGCTAGGGAATATTCCTATCGATCACATGCACAAAAAACGTACGCACAACTGTACTTCTTCCTGGGCACAAAGGGCATCCTCAATCTCACTTCCGACGTTGCAATGATCCTGGCTGCCTTATCAGACCGTTCTGTGGTCTTACTGACTCTCAATTCTCCTTCCTCTCGCTGGCCTATGGGCACATGGCGGCTACGGGACACCCTTCTGCTGCGACCCGAAGTAGTGGCGCAGATGGGGCAAGCCATCTCCAACTACCTGGAGTGAAACGACTCCCCAGAGGTATCCACTGCAACACTTTGGGAGGCCTTAAAATCAGTCATCCGCGGTGAATTTATCACAATCTCTGCCGCGGTTACAAAATATGCAAAAAAAGAGAGACGCCCTGACGAGGCAAGTGAAGGAACTCGAGGGCATTCACCAATGCACAGGGGATCCAAGAATCTGGCGGCAACTAACAAGCGTGCGCCTAGTTAGCAAACATCGACCTAGATAAAGCGAAATATGCGGCACTTCGCCTACGTCACAATTACTACATGGGAGGGGATAAATGTGGCCGTCTGCTAGCTCATAAACTGCGCACTAGGCAGCATAACATGGGGGTTTGCACTCTACGAGCACAAATAGGACCAATATCACAGAGGATGACCGGATTGCTGAGTCCTTCCAAGATTTTTACTCTGAACTATACTTGGATCAACAGTTGGACCCGGCGGTCAGCTCATCCTATCTAGAAGGAGCTCAAACCACACCGCTCACCTCAGAGCAAGCAGGAGCCCTGGAACAAGACATCAGGGTAGAGGAGGTCATCATAGCTATTTCATGACTCAAACAGTCACCCCTTTTTTATTAAACATTTTGCCCTCTACTGGCTCTGCTCCTGACTCGAGTCTTCAACTCCTTTTCAGCCCAAGGTGCTATCCCCGCCTCGATGCTGACCGCCTTATTGACTGTCCTTCCCAAGCCTGGTAAGGACGGACAGTATTGTAGCTTGTACCGCCCAATTTCACTCTTAAATTTGGATCTCAAACTCTTCACCAGCATTCTCGCGTCCAGGCTTGGCTTGGCCCCTATATGCCAGCCATCATAGACCCAGACCAAATGGGCTTTATACCACAACGCCAGACAAGCGATAGCACAAAAAGGGTCTTGCACATCATAGAGAAGGCCTCGCGCACAGAAGATGAGTTTATGCTACTAACGGGTGATGCCAAGAAAGCATTTGACAGAGTCCACTGGCCTTTTCTTGAACAAGTGCTGATACGATTCGGGGTAGCCGACAGATTCCGCACCTGGATACTTAACTGCTATCACCTCCCCTCAGCTTCGGTAAGAGTGAACGGCCACACATCCACTTCCTTTTCCATTAATAGAGGTACACGGCAGGGGTGCCCCCTCTCCCCTCTATTATTTGCTCTTTATATGGAGCCACTTGCCCAGAAGGTCCATAATAATCACGGCATAAAGTTCGGTGGAAATCAACACAAATAACACAAAATCTGTCTCTACGCCGAAGACGTGCTGGTGACTCAAGACAGACCAGCCTCGGCCCTACCCGCTTTTCTCTCCAAACTTGAAGCGTTAGGCCTCGCCTTGAGCTTCCGAGTCAACGTTGCAAAGTCCCAGGCCCTGAGCCTCTCCCTATCTCATGAGACAGAATCCCGACTTACAGCTCAGTTCCCCATTCAGTGGACTAAGACCTCGATCCCATATCTGGGCATCCAACTTGCACCCACCCTCCAGAAAACTATAGATATTAACTGCCGAGCTCTATTTAAGCACATACAAATAGAATTATCCAGTGGGGCCGTCTCCAGACATCATGTCTTGGAAGAATTGTGGCGCTCAAAATGACTATCCTTCTGAAAATCCTCTATGTGTTCCAAACCCTTCCCCTCCCACCACTGGCCGGAATGCTTCATAAGATAGAGGCCGAATTTCACCACTATGTTTGGGCCTGGAAACAACCGCAGATGCAAAGAGAGGTCAGTTATCTCTCCCCATGGGATGGGGGTCTGGGCATACCTAACCTCCAACTCTATTTCCATGCTGCCCAACTTCGGTACCTGGTCGAATGGAATAGGGATGAATCTGAGCGTCACTGGTTATTCCAAGACCGGGCAGTGGTGGGTATCTCCTTATGGAAGATTTCCTTCCTTAATAAAAACTGCATCGGCCCCGGAACCTATATCTCTCGCCCATCACAAAGGTGACTATGGATAGCTGGGATCGGTGCAGCGCGCGTTATGGACTGTCATCCTTCCCCTCCCCGCTGTCCCCCTTATTTGGTTACCCAGATTTCTCACCTGGGACTATTTATGGGACACATGGCAGATGAAGAAGGGGTAATTCAGAGCGCCTGCATTACCTGCAAATTCGCCACTGGATCCTGCACCCTGACAACAAGGCTGCTTCACAAAGACACCTCTCGGCCTATGAAGAATGGCTGATCACGAAAACCTCGGACAAGAGGACAATTTCTGACCTGTACATCTTTTTAATCCAGCCCATGAGGCACATTCACAAACCTAATCAACTACGTTGGGAAAAAGAGATTGGGTGACAATTGACTGAAGCAGAATGGGGAAAGATTTACCGAAGAGCCCATCACACAGCTACCCACACTGCCCTTACCGAAACATTTACTAAAATAGTGACATATTGGTACCTCACCCCCGAGAGACTGCATAGAATAGACCCATCCAAAACAAAGAATTGCTGGAGGGGTTGCGGTGGGGTGGGCTCTCTTAAACACATCCTGTGGGGATGTCTGCAGATCCAATCATACTGGACACTAATACTCGACGATATTGATCATCACCTAGACACCCAGCTCCCCAGATTCCCTTCTTACATACAATTAGGCCTCCCTAATCCTCTGACTTACCCTTTGAAATCACTGCGTGGGGGCCAAATTGGGCCAGCGCTGGGGGCAGCAATACAAAGCATTCTTTCTCACTGGGGCACGAAACACGCACCCACCCACCTTGGTTGGCTCCACCGCCTATGGCACATCTTTGGAATGGAAAGAATCACCCTCTCCACCACGAATAGCGAACTATCCTACCGGGAACTATGGCAACCATAAATTTCCCTTTTGTCTTAAGACTTTCGGGAACTCATGTGCCCTAAATATCTTTGTGTTCTGCGGCTCACCAAGCCTTCAGTAGCCGCTGCTCAGTGACAGCTGCATGATATCAACTGACAACTAAATTGAACAAGCTTTGCAATGTAATGAGTGTGTTGGGGGGAGGGGGGCCGGTTAGGTTTTGTTCTTTTCTCTCCTATTTTCTGTCATTTGTTATCTGTAACATGAAGGCCTTCGCCTGACAGACCAGTTGCGTAAGATGTATACCACCTGTTATTTATACTGATGGCTGGCTTTCCAGAATAATAAGGATTTTAAATTACAATTGAATCAAGTATAATCATGATATTTCTACCTGCTCCCAATCACAAGTTAGCACTTGTTAAATGTAATGGTGTGACCCAATGTTATCCTAAGTGAGAGGTAGGCCTTACAGTAGTAAAAAACAAATGTACGAATTTTTCACTAACACAACATGTAAAACTGAAAAAATATATCTCCTACTTTTTAAATCAAATGTACCCTGCCCCATGGGCTGTTATGGTCTACCTTGAGGGGCAGGGGCATGGGGGAAGGATGGTTTAGGCCTGACAAAAAGGTTTTATTTGGCCAGGTAAAATTAGCAGTTTAAAACTGCACTACAGGCTCCAATGCAGGCTAGATACATGTTTTAGCGTGCTACTTTAGTGGATGGCACAATGAGTACTGCAGGCATTTAATTTACCAGCCTTGGGTACCATGTAGTACCATATACAAGGAACTTGCAATGAATTGATGTGGCAATCAGGAGTACAATAATTTTACAATGTTTTAGGGAATGAGTCTAAGCACTTTAGTCAGGTTATCTTTATTTGGTTGACTGATTACTTAAAACCATTGCAACAGTAAAATATCATTATCACATTTTTCTCCGTATTGTAAGTCCATAATTAAAATTAAGTTAAAACCTTTACATCAATAAAACAGTATTAAACCAATTTTCAAGTTAAAGCCCTTGGCTTTGTACGAGCGTTTGCAGTTCATTTTTATCCAAAGCAACGTTTTTATTAGAAGGATTAGTAAAAATCAAAGTGTCCGCAACTGTCTTTCTATTAAGGACCAGGGTTGATGGCAGGGTGTGGGCCCCGCCGTTTACAAATATTTCCTCCTATGTAGCGCATTCTAGGCAGCAGTGGCTAATCTTAGATGCCTAATATAGTGGCCATATTAATCAGGTAAGTCCTGGGGGGAGATTTTCAAAACTTTCGCGCTGGTTTAGCGTCACAGAAGTGACGCAAACCAGCGCAAATTATTTTTTTGCTATTTTCTTCCCAGTGCAAAACTTGTTTTGCGCTGGAAAGCACTCTTTAAGTAGTGCAAAGCAGCGCATAGCACTGCTTTGCGTTGCTTTGCGCCGAGGGGGCGTTACATGGGTGGTACATGGGCGTTCCCATGCAACCACACATGCCTTTTGACGCAAAACCATATTTACAAATATTTGTAAACATGGTTTTGCGCCAAAAGTTAACGCCCCTTCAAAGGAGGCGCTAACAGGAGAAATGCTTTCATTTCTCCATGCTTTTCTGATTTTCCATGAATGCTGCACTGTGCAGCAGGTATGCAAAGTGGGAAAAGCTTTGCATTGTGCCTTGCATAGTATTTTGTACAGGAAGGGTACCCTTCCTGTACAAAACCTATGCTACACTCATGCACACACCCTAGCGCTGCGGCGCTAAGGTGTGTGCATGGCCCACGGCAGCTGAAATCAGCGCCCGCGCAAGGGAAAGGGGAGGAGAGAGCCATATCTCTGAAGATATGACGCTCTCCTGCTCCCTCTCTGTCGCGCAACACGGCGCAGCCTCGCAAGGCTGCGCTGCGTTGCATGACTTTTTTGAAAATCTACCCCCTGGTGTTTAACATCTTTTCTGCTATACCCATAAATTTGACCAAACAGCATGCAAGCTGGACATCTCTGCCTACGAAGCATGCTTTCACTGCCTGCCTGCATGTTCTTATCCCCTTATTCCTTAGGGCAGGCTTTAAAATAAGTCTTCATTCCTTGTTTAGTCTCCCACATATGCACAGTAAATGTAGCATGTCCTCTTTTTGTTCTCCGTATAATCGACAGTGAGTTGTTATCTGTGGTCGTTTCCATGGGGGCAGATGAAGTGATGATGGAAGGATGCACAGCCGCAGGTGAAGATATTTTTCCATCATCGCTTTGTAAAGCCTGCACCTAAATAATGTTGAGGGGAAGCTCTGGAGTAGCTCTGTAAGACAAACCAACCGTGTTTTTTTTACAATTTCTTTAAAATTTATATGGGACCCAGCACTCTCCCAGAGATCTCATAGGGCTAGCCAATCGGTAGAGTCTTGCAGGTAGGTCATGGCTGCGCTGCCTTTTTTTTCACTTAAGCTTGTTCCGAAGATGCGAAGATGCGAGTCCCAGATTCCGCTCCCTTGATTTTGTGCCAGCATTTGGCAAAGGCACCCTTGCGTGCTGTTTGTTGGTTCCGTAAGCCAAATTCTAATCTAATTTGTGCTTGCGAAGTATATTTGGGTAGTTGAATATTATTCTCATGACTCTAGCTACCGTGCTGTCCATTACGCCTGCGTCTCTTCCTCGTAAGCATTCGCTCCTGTAAGTGATGGTAGGAATGAGCTTCACTTGAATCACCTGTAGCAAAGGCGTGAGACTTGGGCCAGTTATTTTGAGTTTAATATTTTTTAGTGCAACCACAGTTGCGTTGCCTCTTCTTGCTACAGCTTCTTTTTGTTGTGAGAATGTACATTTACTGTCCATTATGATGCCTAAGTACTTGTACTCTTCAACCGTTTCCAGTGGGAGTCCTCCCAGTTGCCAGCAGTGTCTATGTGTATTCTTTTTCTGATTGAGCCCCATCACTTTATATTTATCTAGATTTATGCATAATCCGTTGTTGGCAGAGAAGTTATGCATGGTATCTATTAGGTGTTGTAGGCCAACCAGGGTGCGACTTATTAGTACAAGGTGGTCAGCATAAAATAAGTTTGAAAGGGTAAGACCTCCCATATTTGGGGCATGGGAGTTGCATTTTTCTAGCTCGGGCGAGAGGTCTGACATAAAAAGATTAAACAAAGTCGGGGCCAAAACGTAGTCTTGTTTCAGCCCCTTAGTCATCTGTATTTTGCTGGATAGGCGGTCTCCAGCTCCCAATTTTATTTGGACCCACGTATCGGTATGGAAGAGTATCACCAGGGTCAGGAGAGTCAGTGGGATTATTCTTTTGGATAGTTTGCCCCATAGATTATTCCTATCGATGTTATCAAACGCGGATGTATAATCAATAAAGCAAACAAGAGTGGCTGGTTATTGTTTTTAGCGGCATCTATCAGAAGAGATAAAGCAAGTATGTTTGTTGTTGTTCCAGTGAGTTTGTGGAATCCCGTCTGATTAAGAGGTATTGTTGTCATTTTGGTCGCCCAATCTGTAAGTTCTTCCAGTAGAAGGCCAGCACAGTATTTGGCGTTGTTATCTATCAAGGCAACCAACCTATAATTTTTTGCTTTGTTCTTGCTGCCTTTCTTAAAGATTTGGGAAATAATTGACCCCTTCAAGGAGTCTGGTATTCTTTCCACTTCAATAATCTGTTTGAAAAGTGATAGTAATGCTGCCACCCTATATTCCAGGTCTTGCTTGTACAAAATTGGGGGAATACCATTAGGACCTGGCGCCCCTTCTGCCCTACCTTATGCTATCCGTGAGCATCTTCTGGTGGTTTGTCCAAATCGAATGAGTAGCTCCCAGCTCCTTGCACTTTGTGCAAAATGTCGTCTTGTCCTATATTGAAGTGATGCCAGAGATAATTAGCCCAGGTTTCTTCTGACAGATGTGAGTTAATTCCAGGTGCCCTTGGGTTCTATAGACTATTCACTGTGAGCCAAAATCTTGCGCTGTTGTTTGATTTTATTTCATGTAGTAGTTTGGCCCACAACCTGTCCTCTGTTTCCCTTTTTGATTGCCAGATGAGTTTCTTCTTGCTGGCTTTTAGATTCCTTAGTTCCTTTTGGATGGCATCATCTGGGCCTGTTTGACGGATCCTCCACTGATCTATTTATTTGTTTCTTGAGGTACCTTAGACGCGTCTTTTGTGTGGTTGAAAGTTGGTTATGTTGCTTACTTTGTGACGCAGGGAGGATCCTCCGTTGGGTGTTTGCTTCTGTTGTAGTGCAGGGCTCTTCTCTTTTTGTGTGGGCTGCCCCTAGACTTTTGGTGAAGTTTTCCCAGCAGATTAGAGTACTTGTGTTTATCAGTTTGTTTTCCTCTCAGAGGGTTTTTGACTTGACCAGGAAGCTTGTAAATTCAAGGTAACCTCTTGCGGTAGATGATCGCTGAGGTCTGATGTTCCTATTCGAAAATCTGCAATTTTACTAATCAATGCTGGTGATACAAAAGTGTAGTCTATTGTTGTATTAGTTGATGCGTTGTGAAAAGTTGCCGCCGGCGAGCGATCCCCTGAGAAACGTCTGTTTAGAGCCACCAGACTCAAGTGTTCTAGGTCCATAAAAAGTTTTGCTAGCCTGGTTTGTTTTCCCCATTTGCATTCTTCTTGGTGTGGGATGTTCCATGCCAGAAATTCCTCTTCCACTAGGTTGTCCCCATCCAGGGGTCCCGGAAGGTGCATGTTGAAGTTGCCTGTTACATTAAAATTCGGGACGGGCTCCACTAACAGAGTCCTCATTAGTTCAGAAACCAGGAGTTTTGTCCCAGATTTTTTATCATGTGGGTGGAGATAAATATTTATCAATATTAATTGTTGATTAATGTTGTCTCCACCTAAGTCCATTTTTATTGCTTTTATGCCATTGGTTATTGTTGTTTTAGTTTCCAGTTTCTTGATTGTGTTTATTCTCTTAATTGAGGTATACATTGTGAGGCCTCCTTTTAAATGCCTGAATTTGGCGCTTCTTACTACCGGTAGGTGATATGATTTATAGCCTTGTAGTTGAAATCGTTGGTCTAACCAGGTTTCTTGTAGTAGAATGAGATTGAATTGTTGAAAGTACAACAGGAGCTGCGTGTCCATGGTTTTATTGCCTAGTCTGTTTATGTTCCAAGAGCATAAACGTAGCTGAGAGGTGACTGTTAAAGGTTGTTTCATTCCTTGTCAAGTATTCTCGGTCCCTGAGTTTATTGCTCTTGCTATCCAGGTCCAGTCATTTGATCTGGTGCTTCCCCTTGATTGCCACGGGCTCCGGGCTTTAGTCTCTGTCTGTGAGACAGAGGCGCTTTGTGCACCTTTAAGCACAGATTGAGTCTCCCCTGTTTTGTTATTGTACCTGTGCCCGCAGCCTTCCTGCTCTTCTTGGTTTTGAAGCAGAGGTTCTGGGTAGCCGTTTTTTTATAGGGTTTCAATTTGATCCCCCAGGCATTTAGTTGCTTTTCCTCCTTCATAATTCTCTTCGCTATTTCCTATTTGGCCCAGGTTGTCTTTGTTACCTCTTGATCTGACAGATATTTGAGATCCTTGAGCTCTGTAGACTCCAGATCTCGTGTGCCTAAGTCTGCCAGTTTGCTGATGGATGTTAGTAGACACAGTATATTCCCTCTGTTCAAAATATCACCCCGGCCTTTGGACTTATACTCAGGGATGAGCATGATGGTACAAGTCTTAGGCTCCTCCTGGAGATGGCTGCTTGATGTAGTTATTACAGCTGGCAATTCTTCCTGATTCTGAGGGATTATTTCTACAGACCTTGACGGTACTTCAGTCCTTAGGATGTTTGAGCTGCAACAGATGTTCCTGTTTTGGTTCCCTTCTGTTAGCCCTGGGGTGTGGTTAGTCTGGCAGTCATTCCTAATGTTCCCTCTGAGATCTGTGCACTCGACGTTCTTTTGGGTCGGCTGACTAGAGGGAATCTCCATGACTTGTGAGGTTTAACGATACCAGTGTTGACCTCTGTGCTGCTCTTTCACCTTTTGAGGTCTCGGTGCCTGCTTGAAAATATGCCATTATGTTGGTGTTGTTGTTCCTCCCTTTCCTCCTCTGTTTCCTGTGCCTTTCCCTTCATGCAAATTTTTTCCTGCTTCCTCTTCTCCACAGTGCGGCCCTAGCGGCACTGTGGCTGCTGTTGGCTGGTAGTTCAATTGCCTGTTGTTGTATGTCGCCGGTAGGCTCTGAATCTGCCTGCCCAGAACCCGCTTCAGGGTGATTTTTAAAGATGTGTTCAAGGCCTGTACCCATTCCAGCATCATAGGCCTTCATGCTGGTATATTCCGATAAGTTGCTACTCCTCCCAGAAGGGGTTTGATTCGGCGTTCCTTTGCTTTTGTGGGGCTCATTGACTGGTTCTTGCTCCTGATGCAGCTGAGACCTTGCCCCTGTGCTGTTAGGGGTTGATCCTGTGGTATCTTTTTCTTGGCTGTTATGGTGTTCCATTCTTGCATTGTTTGTTGCTTTTTTTAAGTCGAGAAGGAGCTCCCCCCTTAGAGATGGTAGTGTTGAGAGTTTGTCGACTGTAGTGAAGAAAGTGAAGCTTGGCTGGATTATTTGTGTTTCGGCTTGGGCCCTCCTGATCATGGTGCTCATATCAGATAGTTTGCTGTCGATGTTTTCGACATGTATTTCCAGGAAGTTAAGAAGAGACAGTTGAATGTCCATTTTCTCTGAGTGATACTGCATTGCTTTTATTGAGAGTTGTAGAGTGTTTAGTAGAGACGACCATAGATTTTCTGTTCCTGGTGGTGTTTCCTCAGTATACCTATCCCAATGCATTTTCTTGATATCCTCCTGAGGTATATCTGGGGAGTGTGATGCTACCAGACTTTCCCACTATTCTGTTGTAAAATATGATGTGTTACTTGTTTCAGCTTTTGCATTTTCCACTCGTTCAGTGTCTGTCTTCTCTAAGTCAGAGTCAGGTTTATCATGTTGCTTTGCCGCCTGAAATTCTGTTATGTTCAGGGCCAAGTCCCTAGGAGTGATTGCTGCCCCTTCCTCTTTCCTATCCTGTTGTTCTTTCTCCTTGGTGTTAATCTGTGTTTGGTTGGGGGAGTCAGACCTGATAAGCAGGCAAGGTCCTTCGCAGTTGGCTGTTGAGTGGCTGCTTAGTGCGTCTTCTGACATATTTACAACTGTTGTTGTATGTGTTGTTAGAGGCATTCAAGGCTTGAGTTCCAGGGACAAGTAGGGCTTTGAGTTCGAGTTGGGCAGGATTATGATTTTTGGATCAAGCGGAGCCTCTGGGGCCTCTCGTATACCAGGGTGTGTGGACCTTTGCAATTAGTGCTTAAAGCCTGCGTGCTTGCAACCAAATTCCCTGTTTGTATAAGTCTGTTTGCGTTGCCCATTGCCTGATCATGGCTTCACCTTTCATGCATTGTGAATCCGTGATTCCCTTCTGTGTCCTGTGCTTCTTTATCCATATTTAAATTCCAGTTATTTGCCGATTTTGGGGTAGCAGCTGCTGCTTCTGTTTGAGCTATGACTTCTGGATGCAGAGGAGAGGGGAGAGCCTTGAGCTCATTGATGCTTGAACTCAGTGCTGACCCTGCATCCTTCACAAATGAGAATGTTGTGTAAATCTTTGGTTGTTGACCAGTTCTTGTTGTTTTGGTTGGCAAGGCACAGTCTATCTCTACTAGGACCGTGTGATCCAACGTTTTGTGTGCTTCTGTCATTACATAGCTCATAGAAGGATCACTCAGCCCTTTGCCCTTCCTTTTACTAGTCATTGAAGTGGCTGTTCACCTTTCTTTCCCAGACCTCATGATGTTCCTGAGGGTTTGTGGAGTTTAGTCCATGTAAGTCCCCCCTAAGAAAAAGGGGGCAGGTGGCCAAACAGTTTATCGTCTAGTCTCTTGCTCACTCCTTTTATTCCGTACAATGTGCTGGGAATATTCCAGTATTCGAGATGGTAGCAAGTCAGTGTGTCTCTATTTGCCTTGGTGCTGAAGCCGATAATGGTGTTTGTGCCAAAGCCTGAGTGTAGCGGTGCTGCGTAGTTCAGAGAGAGAGGAGGAGCGTATTTCAGAAGGCGGGTATTTTCAGGAGGTGGAGGGGAGTGCGCCTCTGCCTTTTAGAAAATGCTCCATCCAGGTGCTGCTACCTATGTTCGTATCTGACTGTCTGATTGTCAGGCTACGGCTATGACTGTGCGGCTGTGCAGCAAGAAGCAGGGGAGACTGGGGGGCAGGGAAGATAGAGGCAGGGGCAATTCCGAGAGCCCGGGCAAGGAACAGGGAGCAAAATACCAAGGGGCTAGAAATAATAAGTTCAGGCATCCGCCTTGTGCCTCCTATAGCTCCCAACTGCCTTAGCTCCTTTCCCAAGCTGCGGATTGCAGATCTTTCCTTGTATTCCTTGTACTCCTTGTATTCATCCCCCTGTCCACCGCCGTTGCAGCACGTTGCCCAGCAGCAATAATTGCAGCGATTATCTGCTGACGCTGACGGAGCAGACGCTGATGCAGTCACTGACGTTTTGCTGGTAAGTGGAAAGTGGGGCGAGTAGGGTTGGCAAGTGGTGAAAGTGGGGTTAGCAGGTGAAGCACACCAGGCATGTCCGCTAGCTGCACTCGGTTCTAACCGGCCCGCTTCTGCGGACCGCCTGCAGCGATTCCCCTGTTGCAGGCCCCTGTGAGAAAGTTTCCACGGGCTGTAAGTGACCCGCAGGAGAGCCTATGAAGGTCTCTGTTGAGCAGGACTTGAGGGTCGTGGGGTCACCGGGTTGAGTTAGTATTGGAGTGCCCCTGCTCCCTGGGCTCGCTCGGCTCAGCTCAAAGGTATTTTCAGTCATCCTCCACTCTTTGCATACCAAAGAACTAAACATCTCAAAGAGTGTCTAACGAGACCAGCTAAATCAGGAACCACTGTCAATCACAAAGGAACTAAAACATATTACAATTGCGGACATTGCAACAACATTATTAAAGGCAACACCATTATGCACCCGGTACAAGGAACCTCAATCAAGCTTTACACCACAGCCACTTGTGATTCCAGGAATGTCGTTTACATGCTGAAATGTCCCTGTGGACTCATCTGTGTGAGCAGAACTGAATGAAAGATCAAAACTCGACTCACTGAACACAAAAGTAACATTCGGAATCATAATGAAAAATCACCGGTCGCTGTACACTTTAACAAACATAAACACCATGTAAGTCAACTAAGGTTTCTGATATTAGAAACTGCATCTATCCAAGAAGGAAGAGACAACAAGCAATTTTTACTTCAACGAGAAACATTTTGGATAAAAAAACTGGACTCATGCAGCCCTAAAGGTTTAAATGAACGTTTAGATCTGAGTTGTTACCTTTGAATTCTTTAAATTTGGGGACTTTTGTCTTAATGTTTACTTCAACATGGGAGCACCATGCTTCACAGCAAAAACTCTTCCACCGTAACATATTTTTCTTGCCATTTTTCGTGTTTATGTTTATTACTCAGATTGACTTTTAGGGTGATTTGATGATTCTGACGTTCATGTCCATAATCACTACAATTGACAAGGTATGCCTGATCCATACATGCCAACATTTCAGAAGAGCAAAGTGGGAGATTAAAAAAAAAAAATCGGGAGAATGGGGCCTTGAATCAGGTTACTGTCAAGTATGGCCCCCCCCCCCCTCTTGTGTGGTACCTGAATCGGGAGGGTTGGCATGTATGGCCTGATCTACTAGGTTGTTCATCGATTCCAACATGGCGCTTACACTTGTTGTTTCTTCCACTATCTTTTGAATCTAGTCCTCTTTCCATCTTTTCACTTGTCGGGCGCAAACGCTATAAACTGAACGATATGTAACCGTGCGCGCACATGCATAGTGCCAATATCGGCAACACTCGCCACCCCACCATACAGCAATCTCCTATAGAAATAACCAAACAAGACACCTTCTTTGTGGAGAAAACTGCTGCAGGTTTATTAGCATTACAAATATGCCAACATGGTGGGTTATCTTACGGGCGATCCCAAGGCAGGCAGCCCCTCGCCGCCTGCCACCTGATGAGCCAAATTACACCGTGGCCTCCCCAACGGTGTTTGCCATATTTTGGGGGAGGGAAGACCCTCCCACCAGTGGACCCACAGACCACGCCCCTGCTCACGCCCCATACGGGGCGGAGCCTGCCAGGCAACCCCCGGTTGCTCAGGTCCACAACCGCCCGTAGGACTAACGGGGCGCCGTCGCTCCTCCAGGGTCCAACGCGAGGACCTCCCTGTGGATATTTGGCCTTTGCACCCTTGTTGTGCTTCTGTACATGGTACCCGTATGTACCTACAGCCTCTGGATCGCCCTGTAACTCCGCCTGCAACACAAAATAATACATTAGATAAACCCCCCCCACACCCCCAGCCTGAACGCCGGGTATGCGGTAGGGAGGGAAACGGCATCAGGGGAATGGGCCAAGAGGGCGCCCAGGGGCGGGGAGAGGTATATGTACCTCACCCCCTCCCCGGAAGTGACGCGGCACCTGGACCACTGAGGGTCCCAAACACTGGAAGGCTGCCTCCTGTGCCCTCCTGTGGCACTAAGGTGGCCGCCCTCTTAGCGGGTCTCCTTCGTGGACCCCGGGCAGCCTGCATAGTGCCAATATCGGCAACACTCGCCACCCCACCATACAGCAATCTCCTATAGAAATAACCAAACAAGACACCTTCTTTGTGGAGAAAACTGCTGCAGGTTTATTAGCATTACAAATATGCCAACATGGTGGGTTATCTTACGGGCGATCCCAAGGCAGGCAGCCCCTCGCCGCCTGCCACCTGATGAGCCAAATTACACCGTGGCCTCCCCAACGGTGTTTGCCATATTTTGGGGGAGGGAAGACCCCTCCCACCAGTGGACCCACAGACCACGCCCCTGCTCACGCCCCATACGGGGGCGGAGCCTGCCAGGCAACCCCGGTTGCTCAGGTCCACAACCGCCCGTAGGACTAACGGGGCGCCGTCGCTCCTCCAGGGTCCAACGCGAGGACCTCCCTGTGGATATTTGGCCTTTGCACCCTTGTTGTGCTTCTGTACATGGTACCCGTATGTACCTACAGCCTCTGGATCGCCCTGTAACTCCGCCACAGCTCTGGGTGTGGCCACCGTCACAGCCAGGGCCCCCCACCAAGGTAGGCCTCTTCACCTCAATCTTTCTAATTCCAGGGCCTCTCCCAGGTCCAGCAAGACAAGTCCCTGCCCACTCTGGCAGGTGCGCCCCATCCTCTTTCCAAATCCAAGTGGACTTAGCATGCAGCAGGCCATGCCTGATGAACCAAACCCCCTGTTCAGTGGATCTGCGCCTGGCACTGTAAACTCTCCTGCATGAGGAATCCCCGGCATCCTCTGACCGAGCCCCTCGCCACACTCACAGTGGGGTTATCTCTGCCCATCATAACACTCCAGCCCACAACTGGTTGTTTAACTTATACCAGGAGTATTTGATATCTTGCTGCAATGCCCTCCTACCCCAGAGGGTCAAAACATTGCCTCCCCTGTGTCTGCCTGAATTGAGGGGAGACACCCCCCCTAGACTTATGCCGCAGCTTCTACACAAGCTGTTCCAGCGCATACCTGGGGCCCCCAACCAAATTATCTCAGTAGTGAGTCGCGCTTCTACCTCAAACTGTGCTAGCGCATGCCTGGGCCGGCCCCCAACCAAGGTAAGTCAGTGATGGAAAACCCATGCCTCCATATGTCGGATTCCTCCCATCGTGCCACTCCCCGGACGCACGGACGGCCCTTGACCCAGACCTTTGATCCTGCCAAATAACGACATGCTCCGATACTAACATCCTTTAATGAGCACTGCACCCCATATTATACAACTAATCCATCTTGAACCTAGTTGCACAATAACACTGCACCCCATCAAACCTCGGGTGCCGCAGAGGGTGCCTGCGGACGGCTGTACCTTTGAAACCATGGAATTCCTATTGTCCCACCTGCTTGATGCGCTCTGCTGCCAAACCCGCCCAGAGCGCTTAGGTTGTGGCTGGTTGCACCTCTTTGCACAATAACAACATCTTTCCCTACACCCTGCTGATTCCCGGGCTTCTCCCCAGTCCAGCAAAGCAAGTCCATGCCCACTCTAGCCAGGTGAAACCCCATCTTGTACCAAACTTCCCTGTGGATTTGGCATGCAAACCATACCTATAAAGCCAAACCCAGTTGGTGAATTTACGCCTGGCACGGTCAACTCTCCTGCGCGAGGTTTCCCCAGCCTCCCTGACCGGGCGCCTCGACACACTAAACGGGGTGCTATCTGACCACCATAACTCCCAAGCCCCCAAAGGTTGCGTCTTACAATTGGAGGACTCCCTCTCTCGCAACAGGTGCCTCTTCCCCCAGTCTGCTCATTGCCCGGGCCAGGCAACACAAGACAAGTCCATGCCCACTCTAGACAGGTAGACCAATCTATGCGCACCCCGCCCGGTGGCCCCTAACCTCTACCAAACACTTTGTGGACGTGGGGGCACCCCTTGGTCTGTGCCGCAGCTGCTTCAGCCAGCTGTCCCGGCACCTGGCTGGGACCCCCAACCAAGAAAACTTACTGGAGGAACCCCGTGCCTCCATTTCTTGAATTCCACCCCTCGCGCCCTGGAGACGCCCGGAAGGCCATTCACTCAGATCCTTGATCCTGGCGACATAACGAAATGCCAAGTTGCATAACCTTTAATGAGCACTGCACCCATCCTATATCAACTAACCAAGCTTGCACCTAATGTACCCGATACACTGCCCCCCACTGCCCCTTGATAGCCTTCCTGTTGAAGACCAGAAATTGAGGGGGAGACACCCCCTTAGTCTGTGCTGCAGCATCCTAGCAAGCTGTTCCTGTGCATGCCTGGGAACCCCATCCCAATTATCTGTGTCAGGAAACCCATGCCTCCACCTCCTGCTTTCCGCCCATCGTGCCACTATCAGCACGCACGGATGGCCCATCATCCATACCTTTGACCCTGCCCTTTGCCAGACCTACTCTGGTGGGTACCAGGTAGTGGACCAGAGAGTGGAAACGCTACAGGAATGGGAAAACGATAGATGCAGATCACCTGCCCTTTCTAGACTTGTTGAGATGCCGGGTGTCCCATAAAAGAGCCTCTGTGCTGCAACACAGTATATCGCTAAGCTTTGTAGCCCCAACACACTTGAGTTGTATAACTAATCCCGACGTGCCGCGATGGCGGGAAGCCGGCGCTTGGCATCTACCTTTCTGTTAGCTTGACCAGTAGTCTGCCTTACCTTGATGATACAAATATGACAGACCACATACCATTGTGCACCGCGTGCAACCTGTGCCTCACCTTAAAGGTTGACTACGCCTGTGCTTAAACACCCTTTCTTGACTATTCCCCCAGCTACGGGGGTTCAAGCTGATAACAATGTACTGCACCAGCAGTGGTAATGTACCTGCACCCTCCCCATTAACTCTGGTGCATCACCGGGGTGCCAGTGGTATATTCCGGGTTTGCCTGTACATACTACCCTTGACCTGCCTTCCGGCCACTCCCTGTGTGGCTCAGGGAACCTTTCAAACATTGGGATACCCATTGTCCAGCCTGCTTGATGCGGGCATCCTGTCCCTTTAATGCCACCCCCGAAGAGTCTGTTTTGGACCTTGCCCTCCGCCACTGGTTCTCAGGGCCCCGAAGGAAGCCGGGCTGGAGGTAGCTGACGACAGGGCATCGTCCCCACCTGCATGATGCGCTTCCGCTTCTATGCACACCCTGTAAGCTGCTGTTGCTGGCTCTTGAAAGAGCGACTGCCGAAGCGCCGGTGATGACCCCCATTGCCTGGCATAGTAAGGCATGCCTACCTTACCTGCTCCCTGTACCTTGGTAATGGGCGAGCTGTCAGCCAGAGACAGTAAATAGGTTCTCCCTTCTGCCTGCGATGTAGAACTGCTGTGCTCAAATTGTATCCCAGGGCTGACTTCTGGCACCGTCAGTTCATAGGTCAAGCACATGTATAGTTCGACTGTAAAGTGTGCATCACTGTGACTTTCTTGGCCGGGTGAAAATTGTTTGAGTCCCTCCCCTGCAGCCTACAAAACCGATTGTATAACACTTATACTGATATCTAGATAAAAGCATGACAGACCTCAGTGCACCTCACACCATAATCCATTTCAGGAGAAGGGACCGGGGATGCATTTATACCTTATATTCCTATGAATTATGGGTCTCTACTTCATGTTTACTTCAGTACGCGCGTTCATGCGGACGTCCACAGTAGTGAGAAGCTCCAGATTTTGGACAACCCCCCCAAGTTGACCACCCATCTTAACACAAGTTGGCCTATTTATCTCTTCCCCGAAAAGATTTGGCACTCCACTTTGGTCCCCAAAATTAATTATCTGGACCAGCCTCAACCGTCTCCTGAAGTAGGTCAGCTGGTCACCCCGACCCTGGCACCTTTGAGATCCGCTGACCTGCCCCCAGCATCTTCCACTTTGCCCGACAACCAACCCTCACTGAATAAGGTTAACCCCTGGGGCTGGACAATAAAGTGTTTTACCTGGTGCTTCAGACCGTTCTTTGTTATTGCAGCGCTGACGTTGGCAGGTGCTACCCTCTGTGAGTGTTTCCTGTCCTTGCCGTAGGAGGAAAGGAGGCCAAGTGCGTTGCCATTGACTCCACCAAACATAACCAGGTTTAGAGCCCACTTCTCCCAATAGGTGCCCTGACGCTAAATAGCAGGTGTATCTTTGCACTGTTGTGCAAGACCCACACCCACTGGCTCTCCCTGTTTGTTTCCTGGCCATGCCGCATAATGCGGAAAGCTTCCCAACTGTGGTGGACATAGGTTCTTCAAAAGGTAACTGTAGACTCCCTGTAAGAAACAAAATTTTAACAATTACACTTTTCCATGGGGTCTTTCAGGAGGTGTGGAGGCAATAGGCCCAGCCTAAAAACACCTCCCTGCTGGCACTGTGTCCTACTCCCAGACTTGGTGTGTGATAGATATTCTTTGTTTGTCAAAGGAGATGCAGTACAAAGTCATGAAACTAACCGCTTGGACCGATAGCCACATTTGGAAATTTGTTCATCATTGACATAGCGTCATGCCCCTAGTCCAAAGGGGGAATCTAGCAGCAACAAATTGCTGGCTTCCTTCACTGGTTTCGGTCCATATGCTCTGCACCAGCATAGCTGTGACGCTATATTTAACACTATGCATGCCTAGGTTGCAGAGCTGCCTTTGTACTGACTGAATGCCAACCAAGAGCAACAGACCTGTTGCTAAATGCAGCCCGCAGGGAGCGGCCCCAGGGCCCAAGCTGACCATGTGAATCCAGTTGCACCCCCGCTTCCATTTGCCTCTCGCTGCGTAGACAGCAAGGACTACGGCCGCAGCCAATGTGAATGATCCCCTATCCTACGCCTTGTTTCTACACTTGTGACCACCAGTTGCGTGACCCAGGGACACACCCCTTACCTGTCACCCTGCTTGTAAACCTTCTTTCCTAGTGATAACCACATGCATTTGAGCTATGTCCCACAACATTTCATCGCATGTTCTGCTACCCAGAGCAGAGTTGTGAACCCCGTTGGCAACGTCTTAGTCTCCTCAGGTGAACCCCTGTTCCCTTTTCTGGCTGTAGTTCGGTGGGTAGTGGTGCCCACCACTTGTAGGCGTTACTAGAGGCATGTCTAGTTAGGTGAAACGTTCCCTGGGATATGCTGGGTTCTTGTCGAACGGTCCCCAGGCACGGGGCCAACAGCGCATCCCGTGCGCGGCCCTTCTCCTTCATAAACTGCTCGCCCAGCGCCTAATATAACTTGAGACCAATTCATGGCCCGCAATCAATCCGTACGTGACCCATCCCCCTGAACCATGCCAGGGAAACAGCGCATGCTGGACGCGGGCCACCTGAATCGAAAGTGTTCGCCCTCGTTGTGAGTAAAAGGTTCGCACATATGTCGGAGACTTAAATTATGTGCTGTCTGCTCGCACGGTGTGCCATACAGTAACGTGACATGCGGAGCGCACGTGACCCGTTGGCAACCTGGCGTGAAATAACAGGTGGTTCTTATAACCAAGCTCAATGGTTATTCAACTGCCGACCTCAGAAGGAAGAAGGCTGAGTGTGTCCACCGGGATTAGGATCTGTGCCCAGGGGGTCGAACTGATCCCTGCATCCCCATCGCGTTAGAGTGAGAATGTAAGAGCTAGCCCACTGGCCAGAAGGGCCCCTCTCTGGGCCCCACGGAACACAGCAAAACCACACGCTGAAAACGATAGGGAAGGAAGATACCTCGCGGTTCAGTGTGCTGACAACCGCAAGCCCTAAGCCCACGAGGATGGCGTGACATGCCAGCAGCAGCCCCGCATGCTGCACACCATGCTAAAAGGCCCCCGGGCGGCGCATATCATCGCCAGCGTAAAGCGCAGCTCCCCAGTGAAAACCCGACCACCACCTGACGGTTTTCGCACCCATCGCTCCAACATCCGGCCGGCGCCGCCGCCCCTGAGACCGGCTCCGCCCCCCTCATCATACGCCAGTCCGTGCCTCACCCGCAATCGGACCCACATGCACTGTTGTAGATGCTGTTGCATAATTAAGTAGAGCGCTTCCCATGATCACCGTATTTACGTTTCACATTCCGACACGGCGAGATTAAGTGATCAGCCCCGAATCACAGGCTGTGGACGCGACCCCGAAGCTCGAACCCTGGTTACTGGCACCAGAGTCGGCAGTGTAGTCGACGGACCACATCTTCTCCGCCCCGAGGTATTGGTGCGCTTTACCCGAGCACCGTATTTCCATTAACCATTCTGGCACAGGGAGTATATTTATCTAGCGTGACTCGACCCGAAGGTATTGGAGCGCTATACACGTATTTACATTACACATTCAGGTTCGGGGGGATGAAGTGATTTGCCCAGAATCACAGGATGTGGACGCGACCCCCAGGCTAGAACCCTGGTATCCAGCACCGAAGTCGGCAGTCTAGCAGACGGAGCACATCCTCTCCCACCAAGCGCCAACGAACCCTGAATGGCACAGGTAGGTTCGTGATTTGCCCGACTCCCAGGAAGTGGATGCGGCCCGATGCACAAACCCTGATTACCAGCACCACAGTCGGTAGTCTAGCCGACGGACAACATCCTCTCTCCCCTGCAGGCCCCTCCCCTGAGCACCGTGTTTACATACACATTCAGGCACGGTGAGATCCAGTGATTCGCCCCGACTCACCGGATGTGGACGTAACCCCGAGGTTCGAACCCTGGTCTCTGGCACCAAAGTCGGCAGTCTACCCGACGGAGCACATCCTCTCCGGCCTGAGGTATTTATGCTTTTTTTTTTTTTTTATCGCGGACTTTACCCGAGGGTGTCCGAGCGCTTCACAACAGGAACGGCAACATTACATCAGGAGGAGGATACAAATGAGCATAATACAAGGCAAGCGTTCAATGGTATTGGTGCGGTTTCCTTGAGCCCATCGTATTTTTGTCTGCTGCCATTACTGCCGCCAAACACTGACCGATCAGTTCGCTAGCCGTAACATAGGAGGACCAATGTTGCCCGGCCACTGCTGATGATATGAGCCCCGCTGCGCAACACAAGGCCTTTACCCGCCAAACCTGTGCACCGCGACCCGCCAATTGCGCGCCCACATTCCGGTACCTAATGCCTTCAGTCGGAAACGAGCAATGCCCCCAGCCGCACTCCCCGCACCACAACAGTTCGCATAACTCTCGTGACGCCGGGTCGCATTTTACACTGAGCACGTGGGGCATAGGGGGACTCGCTGCGGCTCACCTGACTGTTAGGCGCTACCGGCTTGTAGCACTCGAAGCCGTGGTGTCCGGCTGTTGTCCACGGTCCGACGCGCAGCGCGCAGCTAAATGATTACTGCCGCCTGCGCATACGATGAAGCGGGACCACCGGCGTCCGGCGAGAGGGCAAGACAGTATACCTGCATCGGACACTGCTGCCGTCCAGCCTGCCCGTACTGGCCGCAGCCCAGGCGCCCACCCCGCAGCAGCGAGGAAGCCACCGGATGCCCTACCCCCCCCAACATGTAATATTGCCGGCGGCCACGAAGATTGGGCGGCTGGCCTGGAAGCGCCGCGTCGGGGGGAAGCAAGACGGCTCTAACTAGTGGACCGGGGCACCGTGAAAACAGGCAGCACTGCGCCCTGGCTGGCCAACACGCGATAGGTGCTCCTGTCCCCACGCCTGCATAAACGGGAGCCTGGCTGCTCTCACTTGACCTCTCGCCCCCGGCCGGGTCCTGCCCAGGGCCGCCTGTGTCACCGAGTCGCCTAGGCCAGGGCTGCTGGCCTGAAACCGCTAAGAGCTGCCCATACCCCTCCTCACCCTCAGCGGACCGCCGCCTCGGCGATGGCCGGGCTAGACCCCCGTCCAGCGGGTGCCTCTGAGATGGGGGTTGCGGGGTGGGCGGGGTAGTTGCTTACTTGGCTACAGCTCGTGGTCAGCTCCTGGCGATCTCGGCACACGTCCAAACGGCGTCAGGGGAATGGGCCAAGAGGGCGCCCAGGGGGCGGGGAGAGGTATATGTACCTCACCCCCTCCCCGGAAGTGACGCGGCACCTGGACCACTGAGGGTCCCAAACACTGGAAGGCTGCCTCCTGTGCCCTCCTGTGGCACTAAGGTGGCCGCCCTCTTAGCGGGTCTCCTTCGTGGACCCCGGGCAGCCTGCATTGGGAGGACTTGTATTATGAATGAACGCACTTCTGACTAATGGTATGTAACTCACCACACTCCAGCGTTACCAGTTTCCTATCCACTCCTTTCACTCAATTCTATTTGTGGGCACCTCACCATTGTTCTACACGAGCATTCATGTTCATAATTTACAAGCTTGTCACCAGTGTTCTTGTTCGCTATCACCCACTTGCACGTGATTTTATCTGCCAGCTTTTTTTGTTTTTCTTGAGTTGCATCCATTTAATTTAACCAGAGATCCAACCCTGATATGGACCTCAAGATATTGCGTGTTTTATTCGCTATTAATTCCACCTTAGCATTTCTATCTGCTGCCACTTGGAATTTATCCACTTGCGTTGCATGCAAGTCTTAACCTCGGCTCTTCAAACACTCATTAATTGTACGTTGCGCACACTTTCGCAATAAGTGTTACGACATTCACAAGACTTTTTTTCTTGTGATGTTTGCGTCCAAACTTATTTCACCAACAGTCACCCAGCAGCAAATTTCGCTTTTTGCTTTGGGCCAAGGTGTTTTCTACACTTCTATAGGAAATATGGGGCATATTATCAAGAAACGGCGTTAAAATTATCGCCGCTTTAGCGGCAGAAAACTGCCGCTAAAGCGGCGATAATGGGCTTGATAATATGCCCTTGAGAAATCCAATAGAAGCCCATGTTCTGGTGTCAACATGGGCTTCTATTGGAATTCTCCAGGGCATATTATCAAGCCCATTATCGCCGCTTTAGCGGCAGTTTTCTGCCGCTAAACCGGCGATAATTTTAACGCCGTTCTTGATAATATGCCCCTATGTTGTTTATATATTGCTACTTAATCTTATGGTAGGCTATATCTCTTGGATTACTGAATATTTGAATATTGATTGTTGATTATATTGTAGGATTCTTTCCCCTGGCTTGTCCCGAAATGCATTGGGATTTGTAAATAATGCAAAGCTAATTCACTATCAGCATGTGATGGTTCAACACGATGAATATGAATCCTTCAAACTAAATAAATGAAGACTTTCATTTCAAAGTAATGACGACTGTATGAATACTAATTACTTTAAGGAATTACACTACTACGCTAATAAGGAGTGCAAAGTGGGGAAGGTGCTCTTGTTTAAGACCATGCTATTGGTGTGGTTTTGATAGACACCGCAGATCAGAGGGCGGTACCCACCTGCACCCAAAACGACTTATACAGAAGAAAAGTACTATGTTTCTCAATACTACAACAGGAGTGCCACAACCTACGTCTTACTCATAGGGCTTATAGTCTGCCAGTAAGTAAAGCTTTAGTTGGGGCTCCATGGTATCAGCTTTCAGCACTTCCGCCATGGATTCCAGGTCTGTGGTCCATTTGTTGATTTTGCAGCGGCTGGCACTTAGTAATGTTGTGTAGTTTCCACCCTACGGTAAGGACTGACGTTTGTGTTCGGCTTAACTGTTGGGATGGTGCCAGACTGATACTATGCACCCCCCAATGATATGTTGTCCTATAGACCAGCTAGCTCTCAGTGCCACTATAAGCACCCCTAGCCCTAGGCAGGTAGCAAATGGTTCTTGCAACCACTGAACATGACAACCCTGATCCCCCAGGGATCATGGAAACCGATCTAGAACCCTTTTGCTCAGTCACTCATGCTCACTTATTCTCAGAGAAATATACAAGGAATACACAGTGGGACTTTTTTTTTTTTTTTTTTTTTAAGAACTCTTTTATTGAACTTGCTCATCATACATCAATAAATTAAACAGTCTATAGCGGTTACAGAGACAGACACACTGTGTTGGCGGCACCTCACCAATTTACAGTGTTACATCACAGTAGGGTGATTTGTTTATAATTACCTCTTTAAATAGCCAATAATCAATGTATTTATCATTTACACTAACGTAGATCCATTGAAGGGCCCAACACCCTCCGTGTAGTTGTCCTCACCCCAGATCTAGTGCCCGATATGCTTGCCATGGGCCCCATATTTTTTTCCCATTTTTTAATGCACCCCCTACTGCGATATATTATTTCTTCCACCCAGTCTAGGTCCTTCTTCCAGTCAGCCACCACTGGTAGAAGCCTTGATCCCCATTTCCGTGCTATATTCTTTTTAGATACCTCAGCGTCCAATGCCAACCATATTCGAGCATGTCTGGGCCAGGCTTCTCCCCCCTGTATCAACAGCAGCAACCCCTTCGCCTTAAGCAGGACCTCCATTGAGAGTACCCGCGACATGGTAGTGGTCACTGTCTCCCAATATCTGCGCATCAGCGGACATTCCCAGAGGATATGAAAAAAGGACCCCTCCTGTCCACACCCCCTCAGGCATAGAGGGTCTCCTGCCCTTCCCATTTTGTGTATTAGACTGCGAGAATAATATGTTCTGTGGAGAATCTTAAGTTGTACTAATCTAAACCGTGCACGGATCGCAATTTCCCTGGGACCATGAAGGGCTTCCGTCCATTTCTCATCTGTAATGTCACCTAGGTCATCAATCCACTTCGCTCTCAGAGGTCCCAGTGGGTCCGGTGTGTTGTTTAGCAACTTTTTATCTATCACTGAGACTCCCTGTTTTTGGATAGGGTCTAGTAGTACACGGTCCTCCAGGGGGGAGGAGTCGGGGAGACTGCTTCCCTCTTGGATGTGCACACTGAGTGCATGACCCAGCCTGTAATAATGAAGTGTCTGAGATGCTGCCAGATCAAACTCTTGCTATGAGGACTCAAAGGAAATGAAGGCTCCACTCCTCCACACATCCCCCAAATGCTCAATACCTATTTTCGCCCATCCAGAGAAGCCAGTAAAATTCGAGACTTTTGACAATCTATCACTATGCCAAAGGGGGGACATAGCTGTCAGTACACCACAGTTTCCGACATGGGTCTCGGCTTCTGTCCAGCACTGGACCACGGTGGCCATGTGAGTGGGAAGAGTCCCCCTCTTCTTCCGATTGTACAAGATAGCTTTGTAGTTTTTACCTGGCATTGCCTCTCTATCAACCCCATAGGCAGGTTCATCCCAGTCGGCGTACACCCACTCATTAATCACAAGCATCCGTGAGGCCCAGTAATATAGTTTAATGGTTAGGTCCACTAGCCCCCATCATAGATTCCTCTCTGTAGCTTCTTTAAGGCGATCCACGGGGTACCTCCGCTCCACAGCAGCGTCCGGAGGTCGTGATCTATTTGGCTAAAGAATGTCGGGGACAGGGTAGGGCGTGTTTTGTAACACATGCAAGAGTCTTGGGAGGGACATCATCTTGTATAGGGCAGCCCTTCCCATTAAAGTTAAAGGGAGGGTCCACCAAGACTGAAGACCTAAGTCATTATAATTGAGTAACAAGATTACGTTTCAGAAACAACAGTTGGTCCTTGGTCACAAAGATGCCCAGGTATTTGAAGCCCACCAGTTCGATTGGAGACGCACACTGTGACAGCAATCTTGGAAGGGGGACCCGACAAGGGGAAAACCACTGATTTGGTCCAGTTGATTCTGTAGCCTGAGTAACTACCAAACAGCTCGAAAATGTGTAGAATACGAGCCATTGAATAATATGGCCCTGATACATATAGGATGATGTGACCGGCGTATAGAGAGATACTTTCTTCCCAGCCGTCGCTTAAGGGGATTCCCCATATTGTCGGGTCGGCCCTGATGCAAGCTGCCAGCAGTTCCAGTGCCAGGGCAAAGATAAGAGAGGACAACGGGCATCCCTGCCTGGTGCCTCGATCAAGCGGGAAGGGTGCTGATAATGCTCCATTCACCCTTTCTCTTGCCAACGGGTCTTTATATAGGCGCTTTACCCAGGTACAGAACTTTGGCCCTAAGCCCAGTCTAGCCAGGACAGCAAATAAATATGGCCATTCAATACTGTTGAATGCCATAGAGGCATCCAGTTCCATCAGTGCTGTTTGCACCATGTGTGGTTGGGCCGTCGTGTGTAGCACTCCGTATAGCCTCCTCAAATTGTGGCGAGTGCTTCTGCCTGGCATCAATCCTGATTTATCAATATGAGTAAGTGAAGATATAACCGGCATCAGTCTTTCCGTCAGTACTTTTGCGAGTACATGTGCTTCAATATTGAGCAGTGGTATAGGCCTATGTGAGTTACACTCTTCAGGAGGCTTGCCCAACTTGTGAATTACTACAATGGTGGCTGTGCACTGGTCGACTGACAACTGTCCCGACTCTCTTGCAGTCTCAAACATGTCCAGAATTGGTCGGGCCACTGTCTCAGTCATGCATTTAAAAAGTTCAACCGGCAGACCATTTGGTCCCACCGCTTTCCCTGATTGTAGAGCATGGAGGGCCCCTGATATCTCTTCCACTGTTAGATCTGCCTCCAGCGCCTCCACTGCCTCGGGGGGGAAGTGTCCAGAGGGTAAAATCTTTTAAGAATTCATCACAGTCTATTCCTGTTCTAGTGCTGGCCTTTGGATATAGGGTAGTGTAGTAAGTGGCAAACGTAGTAGCTATGTCAGCATTTGTGGTCCGCAGGGCCCCAGTTTCATCTCTAATCCCAACCACTCATGCCCTATCTCTATCTCTCCTTTCCAGCCAGGCCAGGAGTTTGGAAGCCTTATCCCCCACACGGTAGAGGCGACGTTGGGTCACCAGGGTATGAGATCTCGCTGCGTTTTCGGCTAGGGATTTCAGCTCCAGTGGGCCAGTCGTAACGTATGTCACTACCTCATTTTCTGGGCCAAAATGTCCCTCTCAATATCTCTGCACTCCTGTGTGGTCTTTCTCTTTTCCCCCCAACAAGGCCTGGGCTTGTCCCCTTATCATGGTCTTAAATGCTTCCCATAATATAATTGGGGATGATACCGAGCCCTGATTCTCCTCAAAGTACTGTTGTGCGGCCGTACATAGTTTATCTCTTAATTCCTCATCTCGAAGAAGCCAGGAATCTAGTCTTGGGAAGGCCAATTGATCAATGTATGGGCCCACAATGGTGACTCCTATTGGTGAATGGTCCGATATCCCTCTGGCATAATGCTTAGCATCCATGAAGGAGCACATTTGACCCTGAGGGGCAAACAGGTAGTCCAGACGTGACATGGAGCCGTGATGGGCAGAGAAAAATGTATATTGGGTGTGACTGGGATTGTGGAGTCTCCACAGGTCCACCATTCCCAGTGCTGGCACGAATGTCCACAGAGCCCCTTCAGCCGGGCGATTCTGAGCCACCCCCCATTGATCCTGGGCTGGGAACATCACCGTGTTCCTGTCTCCCCCCAATAGCAGTGTGCCTGTCGGGAGTTGTAACAAAAGCGATCCTAACCTTGTGAGGATCTCGCATTGTACCCTGGGCGGGATATACACAGAGCAAAGATTCAGAATAGCGCCTTCCCATGTACCCGATAAGGCAGCGTAGCAGCCCTGTGTGCCACAGTATATCTTGGAGACCACGTATGGTACTGAGGCTTTGACTAGGATCCCCACTCTTCATGCATCCTTGGAGTAACCTGCATGTATAAGGAGTCTATACCCAAAGCGGTAATTGTGCTTTATAGTGATTGCCCCTCAGATGTGTCTTCTGAAGCATCACAAAATCTGGGGAGTGGCGCTTAATGTGTTGTAGGGAATAGGACACTTTACTCCGCACGCTTTTACAACGTAGCCATTACCCCGCATTTTTTACTCTGCAAAATCTTTTTCAACGCAGGGCTTTACAACACAATCCATTACAATGCATTCCCCATTACAATGCAATTTACTATTCTAACTCCACCGGGCGTTACTTTATGGAGTACGTTGTAATGGTTTCCGGTGTAAAGCCCTGCATTGTAAAAGATTTTGTGGAGTAAAAAATGCAAGGTAATGGCATGCGTTGTAAAGCATGCATTGTAAAGGATGTTTACCTGTTGTAGGACCAGGGTAAGCTTAATCTTATTTCCTAGCCCATTCACATTCCATGACCAGATACAAATGTGATTATGTTTCCCTGTCTGTGATGGTACTTCCTGGTTCCTGGACATTGAGCTGCACTCATTATTAATGATCTCCCTGTACCCCCCATCTCAGACCCCTGTTTTAGATGAGCATAACATAGTAATTGCATAACAGGTTCAAACTTCCCCAAATTCCCCCTTCCCTTCCTGCATAGTGAGCTATGTAAGTCTCACCTCCCCAACCTGCAGAGCGCCTGTTGCCCAAACTTGTACATAAAACTGTGGGGGGAGCGCTACCTCCAACGAAAAATAGCAAGGACCCCCTGTTAAATTGATAAAACAATTCCTAGGGCAGGGCACTAGTATAGTGTAATATATATCCCTAGGCAATAATAGGATTATAAATGTTACAAATCCATAGATACATATGTCTCTTCAGTACATCTTATTAAATGAACTCAGTGTAACAATCCATATAAACAATACAAGGATAAATAATTCTAATAAAAAATTGTCTTTATTACAAATTTTTAAAAACACTTCATAACACACAACCAGCTATACTGTGTATCAAATTTAACATTAAAATCCTATATTCAATCATATACAAACAGTCATAAAAATTACTCAAATCGTGGCACAAAAAAATAATCGTCTTCGACGCGCGTTTCGACGCAAACTGCGTCTTCGTCAGGAAAAGCCACACATTAACCTAAAAATATAATAAGAAAATTACACTGCAGTTCATGATACATGGCAAAGTGGATTAACCGTCACCCAAAGAGAATATGTGCTAGTGAAAAGAGCAGTGAGGAATATCATCATGTCTTCTCCAAGAGTATGAGAAGAAAACAGAAAGATCGTGACTAATGTATAGCAAGTATAAATGATAGAATGATAGAAAGCTATAAGTCACCAAGATTTCTATTGCTAGTAAAAACGGATATACGTGAGCCTATTCTTAAACGCTTACTCACTAGATCAAGCGTAGTGTCAAATATCTTGTAGTCCAAACTAAGGTTCACCAAGTTGAAGGGTAAACAACTTCTGAAAGAGTTATTAACATACATATTTAGTGATATCCTCATTCTACTTACTCATACTTAATTGGTAAGTTGACAAAGATAGACATTTGTAGTTACCTCGATTTGTTTCTTGTAGGACTTAAATGTGTCCTTCTTATGGATAGAATACGTATTCGTAATCACTTGACATAAAATCTATTCCTTAAAGTCTAGATAAAACCAAACAGAGGCTATTTAGTAATGGGGAAACAAAAATAAAAGAAATAAAAGTAAGAATATGCATGCGTGACTATCTGTACCTGAAATATGTGTTACTACTTATTAAGGACTTCCAAATTGTCGCATTCTGTGTGAACGTGATTCCAAGGAAGTTTATAATAGTTCTGCCTTTTGACTGTGGAAGACATATAAAAGAGATAATTATATATTCAGACGCAACCTATCAAGTCTATTCAGCTATCTCGAGTTTACAAAACGTACTTGTAAAGTCGCCTATCGTAAAGGGAAGAGACATTGCAACAATTTATAAGGATACTTATGAGTAAATACTGACAAGTACATCTAACGTCCTGATCAGTAAGCCGCTACTAAATGGCGAAATATCAAGGGTTCACTTAACTAACAGGTTCCGGCGGTCTAACTTTTAACATTAAATTCATATATGGCACTGTCGGTCTAATAAAAGCTATCACTGACATTTACATATATCGGAGACTTACGATCGAAAATTTTGAGGGATTGATGATGGCTCCGTCGGCGTATAAACGTCCAGACCGGTCACCTCGATATGCTGAAAGATATAAACAGCACCTCTCTCTCCTTTTAAACTTGTGCTGTTTAATACATAAACCTTCACGATTGGTCTCTGTAGTATACGAACGACGTATCTACGCACATAGCGTGAAAGAGTCACATGACGAGGGTCAACCATGTGACTCACTAGACTCCATATGCTGGCCGGAACAAGGATAGTGCTCAGGTCATGGGTTCCACTCAAGGGGAATAATAAGCTAGAACGCTGACCAATAAGGCCATTATATTACTACTTCCTGTTGTCACAAACCTATTCTAGGTGTTAGTTGCGATCTAGTAGATATTAATTACGATATATGGTAATGTAGGTCGTGTGTTCAAAGTAAAACTAAAACTAGAATACATACACGAATTACCTAATATATGCACAAGTCAATTAAAACTAACCGGCACAAACATAAAAGCTCTAAATAGCATTTTCCCATGGTAACTCATTATTTAAACCGCATCTTAATGTATTGAGGGAAAAAATCCAATATACTTCCTTCTTTTTGCGGATTCTGGTCCCTTCATTCTCATCAGAGTTCTTTATTTTTTCTAACACTCGCCATTGCATTTCCTCTGGTTTATGGTTAAAATCCAAATAGTGTTTAACCAATGGTGCCGTGATTTTGGCGGTACGGATGGCGGAGCGATGTTCTGTCATTCTCTTATTAATTGCTCGAGAAGTTTCTCCTACATAGCCTAATCTGCAAGGACATATTATCAAATAGATGACATTTTGAGTTTTACAATTCCACATTTGCTGCGCGCAAATAGTGTACCCATTGAAGACTAAGGTCTCTCCTTCCATCACTGTGTCACATGATTTGCATGATAGACATTTGAATGTGCCTTTGATAGGAATGCTTCCATCGATAGTCTTTTGAGCAAAAGTACTGGCAACTGTAAAACGTGAATGTACAATCATGTCTTTAATATTTTTATTCCGCTTATATGCAAATAGAGGTTTTGCCAGTTTTGTCTCTGTTTCTGGATCACTATTAAGAATGTGCCAGTTAGAATTTATTATTTGTTTTACTATGGTATTCATTGTGGAATGTTTTGTGACACATACAACTTGATCCGGTTTTTTACGTAAAATCCCTGTCAGAAGATGGTCCCTATCATAAAATCTAGCTCTTTTATAGGACTCCCTCACCAGCCGGTGAGGATATCCTCTAGCTATAAATTTCTCTTTCATAGCATTTGCTTGTGTATCAAAATCTGCCAACTTCGTGCAATTACGTCGTAATCTTAAAAATTGTGAAAAAGGAATACTCTGTTTTTGGGTACGGGGGTGATAACTATTAAAATGCAGAAGTGTGTTTCTGGCAGTTGGTTTGACAAATAGGTCCACTTCCAACAAGCCTCTGTTATGTCTAATTTTGATATCTAAAAACTCAACTTCCTGCGTGCTGATATTTGCTGTAAATTTAAGGTTATGATCAGCTAGATTCAACCATAATATAAATTCCTGGAGCTTCTGTTCATCATCAATCCAGATAAAAAGATATCGTCTATGTACCTAGACCAATGAGAAATTGATTCAGAAAAAGGGGCAACTTCATTAAAAATGAATTTAGTCTCAAAGAGGGCCATATAGGTATTAGCTACCGAAGGTGCTACTGAGGCCCCCATACTGACTCCTTTAATTTGCTTAAAGAGATTATTGCCAAATTCAAAATTGTTTTCATTTAAAACAATATCAAGACATTCTATAATAAAAGGTTGTGGGCATGGAATCTCAAATTTATTAATAAACCATTCAACCGCCTCTAAGGCTTCTTTCTGTGGAATATTACTATAAAGTGACTCTATATCTAGAGTCACTAAAATGTTCCTTTCTGGGTTGAATTGAAGATTTTCAACTTTATTAATTATATCTCTTGTATCCTGTACATATGATTGAATTTTTTAAATAAAAGGTCTAATTTTATTGTCTATGTATTTAGACAACGGCTCTATAACTGAGCCAATAGTTGACACAATAGGGCGATAAGGTGGATCTTTTTCATTTTTATGTATCTTAGGAATACCATAGATACAGGGCATCTTCTCTTGAGAGCTATTCAGATATTCATGTTCTTTTTTACTAATATCTCCCGCAAGTAACGCTGACTCTGTGAGTGCTTTAATTCTTTTTACTATCCGATGAGTAGGATTCGATGATATTTGCTTATAAAAGGACTGATCCTTGAGCATAGTTAGCATTTTTTGTTCATAGACATTAGTATCAATAACTACGATGCCTCCACCTTTGTCACAATTTTTCACCGTTATTGCTTGATTATGACCTAGAGATTTTAAGGTTAGAAATTCTTCCTTATCTAAGTTATAAACTGGTTTAGGGATATAACGGCATGCTTGATCTAAACGTTTTAGAACTGTGTGTTCAAAGACGGATACTTCAGGCCCAATTTGGTCTAATGTAGGTGTGAAATTGGAGGGGACACATAGTTCTCTCCTATTCAGTAATTCTAAATTAGTATTTTCTTCACAAAATTTTTTTTTAATCTAACTTTACGAAATAATGAGATAATATCTCGATATAACTCAAATTTGTTAAACTGTGTATGGGGTACATAAGACAAACCTTTAGAAAGAAGAGTCAAGCTAGCTGTATTTAAGGTGTTAGAAGATAAATTGAAGATAGGGATCACATCCCTTGTCTCCAATATTGTCTCCTGCGAGTTTCTAACACATGTGGAGTCTCTGATTGATACTGATGGTTCTGGTGGCTCTCTCTGGCTTGTGGTTGGAATCTCACTCTCTGTCGGCCTCGGCGTGAGCCACGCTGGGCTAAAAAAGGCTGTCGTGTTTGTTGATTATTATTAAACAAATTATGTGAAATTTGGGGTTCATGATAGGTAGAACTACTTTCGCCTTCAGAATCTGAAGTATCAGAAAAAGTAGTAACTCTTTGGTTTCTCGAAGTATTCTCATTTATATATTGATTCTGTTTATAGAAATTCTCTTCTAGATAAGGGTAAGTTCTTTCTACAGTATAAAAACGTTTATCTTTCGTTAGTTTATCGGTTTTACGTTTAGTTAAATAGTCAGAAAAAGATGCTAATTCTTTCTCTGATTCTTCTAAGCGCTACCTCCGCCGCCAATATATATATACATTGAGATTTATTAATCAGTATTCACCCCTTTCCATCGAGGCATCATTGTTGCACTTACTTTAACGCAGGTGTATAACTCCCACATTTTTTCCAGTCAGATGGGCCGGGTAAGGGCAACACCCAGCCAGGTCATCCCGGGCACGCATCACTCTCCCTTCCAATAGGATCTTCCCCCTCCCCAGACCAATCCCCGGTTCCAAATCAATAGTTGGCATATTCACTGTCAAGCTGGATCGCCCTCACGGATCACTGGGCTTGATGAATACTCCAAGTTCTGCACATCTGCATTCTCTCCTGTTGCAGTGTCTTTCTTTTTTTGTCTTTTGCGTTCCACTTTACTCCAGCCCTCCAGCCAGTCCCATGCATCCTCTGGTGACATGAAGAGACGCGACTTCCCCTCTTACTTTGGTTGGATATAGCATCATATATTTAATGCTTTTTTCCCGGAGGGCCTTTCTTACAGAATCAAATGTTCAGCGTTTGTGCTGCACCTGGTGGGTGAAGTCCGGGAAGAATCTGTCAGTCGCGTTTTGGTATTTAATGTCTCCATATGACCTGGCCGCCAGTAGAATGGTGTCCCGGTCCCTGTAATTGAGGATGCGAGCTATGATCATTCTCAGGGGGCGGGGGGGCCCGGGGCATGGCGCAGGTCCCAGTGCACAATGCGCTCTCTCAACTGAGAAGAAAGTAGTGTTGCGGGGATTCTGCACATATTCAGAACTATGCGCAGGAAAACAGGACCTCGGTGTATAGTGGTGTACCAACCATCCACCTTAGTGCCCAAAATCCCAATCTGACTAGCTATAGTGTCTCATTCGTTCTCCGTATTACCGTGAAGCTACCAATGATTAGACATCCCAGACCACGGACTCTTTCAGGAATCGCGGAAGCAAGAACACTCTTTCATTACTCACTCATACTTGTCCACAACGTGCGTATTAAGAGACACAGTATAGTTTAAAATGTACACGTACACGTGCCAGTACTAGCAGCATAATGCATAAAGACAAAACAGTAAGCATTGTTACAATTCCATAGAGTACAAACGGGGACAGCATTTTATAAAGACAGTGGATAAAGGACTATAAGGCCTTGCCACCCTCCCCGTTCTAGTAACTAGTTTGTTATAAAAATAGAAGACCTCTGGGCTTTGTCAGGGGAACCCCCATACCTCAAGAACTAGATGCAAGGTTTACATCATCGGACAAGCACAGCTCTTCTCTCTGGAAAGGTTTTTCTCCAAGTGTGCCTCCAACAGGGAGATCACAATATTAAAAGCACCCGAATTTCTCCAGTGCAGCTGTGTTTCATGTTATGTCTAAGTGCGAGGGGCTGACCAGAACAGCAACAACAAGGGACGTTGTTTTTTGACCTTGTACATTGTGTGCAGACGAAAACCACAGAGAACATCAGAAAAGGTGAAAGGCAGAAATGCAGACAGTTCTAATGAAAACGGGCACAAGCAGAGTCTGGAAAAACAAAGTCACGGAGTAACGCGTGCAAAAGAGGCATCATGGCAGCTAGGCCTAAGCTAACTTAGCAATGTCGACCATGAGGCCACAATCCACACAACAGTAGATAGTCTTTTCGGGCACAGCGTTTTAAGTATCAGATCTTCCATAAATAGATCTATGGACTGTCCTTCCGCCCCTTCGGGAACCCCCACCACTCGGATGTTATTCCGGCGTGCCCTCCCTTCTTGATCTTCTAGCCTTGCTAGGACCTCCCCTTGTTGCTTGGTCAGTTTAATAACTTGGTCTTCTAATCTTTTTGTTTTGGATTGTAGGCCACCTATATTCGTCTCAGCCAGGGCTACTTTCTCTGCCATTCTCCGGAAATCCTCAGCTGGAGGTTCACTTCCTCAGTAACCGCATCCAGCTTGGGGTACAGCGTACTCTTCAAGTCTCTGATTGAATTCATTATATCCCTGAGAGTGGGGTCTTGTGTTGACGTCATTCCCCCAGGGGGCCTCGACTGTCCGGTGGCCTCAGCTACTTATTCCACTGAGCCCAGAGATACAGTGTACTTGTCTATTAGGTTAGATTGTTCAGGGTAGGGGCCCTTTGTGCGTACCATAGTTAGCTAGAGTGAGGGATCAGGTGTAGGGTATCGTGTGTGGTTCGTAGAATGTTTCGGACCTCCTCTGCGGTCGGGAACAATATTCTTGATTTATGTTTCAAGCCTCTTTCTGCTGCTTTAAGCCCGACCTACTCCCCTTCCGTTCAGGTAGGATGTGACAGCCTCTGAGTCTGGAGCCAGTCTCTGCGCCCTGGAAAATTTTCCGGAGGATTTTTGAGGACAATGTTCCTTCGCACTGCCTGTCAAGTGGTGCTCCAGGGCCACGCGCACCACACACAGCAAAGCATCCTCAGTGCTTTAATCTCTGGCTGAAGTGTGTATGTTATCCAGGGCCCAGGGCCTCCACATACTACAGTGAGCTTGCGCTGCCTTCCTTCAATTATAACCGGGTTTTGAAGGCCTCTGGAATCCAACATTGTCACGCACGCAATGTGAGTAAAAGGTTATTGTGTGAAAGGAAAAGCAACTTAAGAAACGTGTTCATTAAGAAAAATTGCATAATTTCTACATGGGCCTAAGACACGACACCCACCCCTCAGACAAAGGGATGACCATTAAGCTACCTAAAAATAGAAAAACTATATAAAACAGTGGTACATAAAATCCATATTATGAAATCATCTAAAACTAATGCTAAGAAAAATGGTTAATCATGCAATTTAAAAGCCAAAGCACACTGAAGGTCATTTGCTTAAAAGTATAAAACAGATAAAAGTTAATAAAATCTAGCTTAAAATTGATTTGTAGAACAATCAGGACAAATTAAGAATTCCCAACAAATGGAATAGTCAATTGTTTGTGTTCTGAGTGGCAGACGAAACAAATCTGTTCCCAGCAATCGCAGACAATGTTCTCAGAGGCACACCTCGAGGCAGGTTTATGGAGCAAATGTGTTGCCATCCAGACCCCACAGCAGCAGGGAGTGACCACAGCCTGGAGATGGTCCGCAGAGCCAAGATGCATTTAACTAGGAGCTGAAGCATCCCAGGATGGCTCGAAAAATACATTGAGCAGCTATGAAATATGCTGGGGACAACTATACAAATGGGCCTTTAAGGGATCCACCAGTACATCAATGGCAGATGGCTCAACCAATTGCAATCCAAGGCATAAATCCAAGGCACATTCGAAAGTGCACAGCAGACAGCAGAATGCAGGTTGCATGCAGTGAAGCCACACAAACTGAAAGGATAAGAACCAATGCTCATTTAGTTCCGGAAGCAGAGGAGTGCCGTAGCAATGCACCATGTGTTCAAGGCAGAGGAGCACATGTGGTTGTGCTCATTCCCTTTTGTTTCAAACTGGGACATCCATTACAGAGCAGAAAAATTAAAATCACAGTCCTGCAACCAGGAGCAGGACAAGCAGAAGACCTCCAAAAATTCTTCAGAGTATGGAGTGTATAAAAGATGGAATTACTCCGAAAACTGTCTGGAAGGTAAGTCCAAACCAGAACCTTTAGACTTAAAAACTGTGCTAGTCCCTTCGTATCAGACATGTTAAAGATACGATGGACCAAGCCCCAAAATGCAGTGGAAAGTTAGTGTGGAGTAGTGCCTGTATCTTTGAAGAGAATCTTGCAATATGTAGATCAAAAGTCTCTTTAGTTGATGTTAAGGTCACAGCTCATTGAAACAACATGGCTTTCAGTTTCCTCAGAGCATCAAAGCGTATGTTGGAGACATTTATAGAAGGCAATAGCATTGCCTCCCTAACTGTGTGGGCAGGTGGAAACAGAACTTGAGTGGAACAAGTAACTATGGGATTTACAGTCGCCAGATAACCGATGCCGGCTTTCATGCCACAACAGCCTTTACTGTTAAGCATCAAATAGCTCCCATTCGAGAGCAATCTGAAAGCCGGATGAATCACGGCCAATGGGGAACCTTTCAGGTAACAGGACAAGTTCACCACAGGCACATTAATAGCCCCATGAAGCAAAATGTCCTTGCAGACTAAGGACCCACTTAAAGTGTTCTCACAGTTGGAACTGCTGAGAAACACTTCAGTTTCTCCATTTCTACACCAAAACTTGAAAGGCAGTTCCCAATACTCGTGTTAAAACCCTTCCCCTAATGTTTCATATCTGCCTACTTGGTGGTGTTGCTGACAATATTGGAAATGTTATGTCGAAATTGGCAAAGTAATATACCCATGGGTTTACAAATCCACGGACGGCATGTCCGCAATGGTGAAAGGTAACATCTCTAGCTTTTCAATTTGTAACATGGGGTATTTTGCATCTTCACGTGCCATTAGTATCTGTTGTTCCATCAGGTGACATGGATAAAACAGACTAGTGCCATTAATATGTTGCCTTGGTACGTGGCCAGAACGTAGTGGTTGAAGTGTCCAGCTCGATAGCATAACAGACCTAAGTTGTGACTGCCCATGTTGTAATGCAGACATATCCTGTTGTACAATGTCTATCACAGACGACACTTTGTTGCCCAAAGAGTATATTCTAGAGCATAAGGTGTTCCTACCACTGTTAACCACTGTTATAGCCTTTTCTAAATTAACCCTGTCAATTTTGTGCAGTCTTTCAGCAGCATCCTGCTGAGAAACCTTCCATAATTCGTTGTATATGACATATAAGAAGCGCTTTTGACGTGGCTTCTGGGGACCCAATAAAAAGTCCCTGAGATTCTGGTCATCAGACAAAAGGGACAAGTGTTGTTTCACCTGAGACAGTGTTGAGGTTTTTAGCCAATCAAGTCACAACTTCCCAACACTGTAGGTTGTCACCACCCGAGTGTTCAGACTACACATAACGCATGTCAGGTATATTAATCTTGAAACCCTCGGTGTTACCCAGGATTCGCGCCTGACACCCGTTAATGTCCAGTGGCTAAACTAACCATCCCCTAAATTTGGGTCAGATGAATTGTATGTGCCATTGCACAGCATAGTATCCAATCTATCTTTACTGTAGTGTGTCAATTGTTGCCGTGCAAATGTGGGAATTTGTGGTGTGCAAATCTTTTATCTTGGTTATCCCAAGAAATGTTGTTTGTTGCACACTTTTGGTCGGGAAAATGTCTTGTTGTGGTATCAGGTATGCTCTAAGCAAAGCCTCAGTTCCCTGAACCTTCCAGTCTCTTGTCCCCCAAATAGATTTTACTTCTATGGTATCCTTCCAAAAGTTGAAACCCTGTACAGAAAGCTGGGAAACAAAAGAAGCAGAATATATCAGCATGGTAGCATACTTTTCTTTTCAGGTTTTGGTGCAAGCCTATAAAAATATGAGGCCGGGTCAGCTGTATCATAACCAGAAAGACAAGCAAACTTGTGTGCAAATGTTTTTGAACTACCCCATGGTGGTGTAGGGCAATGTTCCTATTGAGTGTAATTGAAAATAGCATGTGGAACACTTATTTTATGCAGGAAATGATGACCGTAATGTTGGAAACAAAACATCTTGTCATAATTAGATGTAACATCATACAATTCATCAGAGGAAAACACAGTTGAATGCCCTAGATCTTCTAGCAGTTCATACGCTGTATTAATGTCCCAATGATCAGAAACAGTACTAGGGTAATGACATAATTCAAAGAAATTTTGAACAAATATGGAATTTGTAATAGTTCAGTGGGATCATACACATCATACGATACTCTATCCCAAACAATCCCCTCGGTAACTGGAACTGCTGAAATGCTCACCAGGGAAAGAACTCTTTGTTTCGGTGTGATGATGCATGTGGTTTGAGTACCAATTTCACCAGTTGTACTGCAGAGCGTTTTGGAAGATAATGTCCATTTAGAAGCAGGAAAAAGACTGTCACCAAACCAATCCAGAGGACCAGGAAAAGTAACCCAATTGTAATCCAAATATGTAACCAAGGAGAAAGAAAATGTGTCCTTTTCAGCCAAAGATAGAAAACGCGCACTTTCAGCCTGAAAGGGAGAGGCAGAGGTTGTGATGGGGGATCCGATGCATCGGAAGAGAAGTCATCAAAGTCTATGAAGTAGCCAGAGGCAGTCCGATTAAGCTTTGGCAGCTCAGCAGGTGTTGTAGAACTGTGAGATGATTCAATCTGTGGTTCATTGATGTAGACCAAGACCGTACGAGGCTGGGCCACCCCCCCTTGAAGCAGCATTGGAAGACTGCGACAACACGGGTGAGTGCTCCATTAACCCTGATAAAGGCTGTAATTGACCCCGCGCTGCTGCCATTGAGTTGTTACTATGGGGAAACGTACTATACCACAACCAACACGTCCTATAACTGCCAGTATTGACAGCATGCTTGAAAGGGCTGTCCGTATTGTCTCAAGCGAAATTGAGCTTACAGAGCGGCTCCTGTCTATGAGTATTGAGGGACGGACTGATGTCACAATCTTTAGAGGCACATTATCAGACCATACTGAAGACCTACTCCGATCGCAGCCGGAGGGTACTGGGACTCATCAATCACCAACTGTTTGTAGGAGCACAAGTAGGCAAGATATAAATGAGGAAGCAGAGCCGCAATCTGATATCAATATTGTCACATCAGTGGGAATCCCTGCCGTTAAACGGAAAAGGAAGACTGGGTCTAGGAAACCATTTGTAGTAAAAGGAAGCAGCCTACTCGCAGCGCCCCTCCTCGTACCCAAACACGTCTCTCCACCTGGATACAGCCTTCATCAGGTATTGGTTCAGTTGAAGCCCTTGAATCCTCCGTGTCCACACAGACTGTGAAACTGAGTTGCTCTGCTAGTACACAGACTGACGCAGTACCTTGCCTTGAGAACTATGGGGATATTGTCGCCAATATTGCTGCTGCGTTGGTGACCAAATTACTGATCTAATTGATAAAAAGTTTGTTTTATTACAGAGCCGCCTAGATAATCTGGCTACACTCATAGGAGGGGCTGGCCAATTGAAGGGAAATGTACAAATGGTGGTTGATAACGAGTATGGTGGGTGCGGGGCCAACGAAAGCGAAGGCGTAGTAACGAGCATTTCAAATCCTGAAATTGTGTTGCAAACTGCCAGAGCTATTGCTCCCGCAAACACTTCACGCTTGACATATGATCAATCCAGGGGTTGTCTTGAATTGCCTTTGGACAGACACGGCACCGTACCCACCCTTAAACGTATATTCGTTCCAAATATCCACCCCACTAGGGTTGGCGTTAACCGGTTATACAGACCCAGTGGCTCAGATCAGAATAGGTTGTTTGGTACCTCGAGTAGTAATGTCCCAGTCGCCCCAAGTATCAACTGCTCGATGGCAAATCAGGATGTTTTGAGTCTGCCGCCTGCTGCTTGCCCCTATGTGCTGGTACTGGCAGGGGTACCAACCTTAAAGAGGGATCAGCATGAGTCATGGGACCAGCTACGCAATAAATGTGTGGACTGGCTATCAAGGCACAGAAGGTTTCATGTATCGGAAATATGTTATGTTATTCACATTTCTTAAGCTCAACTGTTACCCGAGGGTGTCCTGGTGCTGTACGCTATCTTCCGGTTACCAGAGAGTGAAATGCCTATAAGGCGAAAAGCCAGGTTTTAAGTCCCTTCCTAAAGGCCAATAGATCTGTGGCATTCCTAAGATGGAATGGCAACTCATTCCAGGCCCTGGCGGCACAGGTGCTGAAGCCTTTACCCCCCCCATTTTGCTTTCCTAAAGGAGGGTACTATCACTAGTCTTGCTCCTGCCGATCTCAGTGTTCTCCTAGGGACATACCATTTAAAACATTGTTTTAGATGTTCTGGGCCTCTTCCATGGAGGGCCCTGAAAACTGTACATAGGGATTTAAATTGAATCCGCTGTTTAACAGGGAGCCAATGCAGCTGTTTCAGCTCTTTTTTACTGAGACAAATTTCGATGTTCCGGTCAGGAGTCTTGCTGCTGCGTTCTGCACAAGTTGGAGTCTATTAAGATGTTTCTTTTGGATGTTTAAATATAAGCTGTTGCAGTAGTCCACCCGTGATAGTATTAAGGATGTTATTATTACCTTATGGCAATCTGCTGGCAGGAACGGCATGATTTTCCGTATCATCCTAAGAAGATGGAAGCAGGTCGATATGACCGCACTCACTTGATCTTCGAATGTCAATTTGTTGTCAATTAGGACTCCTAGATTTTTAGCCTTTCTGGTTGGTTCCGGGAGCGGCCCAAGTTCTTCTGGCCACCAGTCTGAAGTCCAAAAATTGGCATTGCTACCAAATATAAGAACTTCCGTCTTGCTAGAGTTTAATTTTAAGCAATTCATTGACATCCACTGCCCGACTGCTTTCATGCAGTCGTGAAATTTTTCCCTTTCTCTGCTTCTTGCCCAGGACTTAATGACATCACTATTTGTGTGTCATCTGCATAGGATGTCAGGTGAAATCCAAAGGATCTGATTAACGCGGCTAAAGGTGTAACATAAACATTAAACAGCGTGGGACTCAGGGAAGACCCCTGAGGTACTCCACATGGTAAGGAAAATGGCGATGAACGGGCTTTGTCAAGATCCACAGTTTGAATTCTTTCTGTCAGAAAGGATTTCAATAGGTCCCAGGCCTTTCCTGTTACCCTGCAGTCAGATAAACGGTCCATCAAAATTCCATGATGGACCGTATCGAATGCTGCGGAGAGATCCAACATGATAAGCGCCGCACTGTCTCCCTTGTCCAAGGCTTCTTTTATTTCCTCTGTTGATTTTATAAGGGCTGATTCTGTGCTATGCTCTGCCCTGAACCCATATTGGGTGAAATCTAGTGAGTTCCTTGTAAGGAGATGGGTAGTGAGTTGGGTATTCATAGCTTTTTCAGCCATTTTTGCTGGCAGGGGCAGGCGGGAGATAGGCCTATAATTGTTGGGATCCTTATAGTCAAGGTTATGCTTTTTTAGTAATGGAAGAATGGACGCTATTTTCCAATTTTTTGGGAAATACCCTGATTCAAACATCGCATTAAAAAGCGGAGTCAGTGCCTTGCTAATAAGCTCTGGGACAAGTTTGATCACTGGAACTGGACATGGGTCATTTGGTGATCCTGATTTAATAGAGATCAGAAGTTTAATCGTGTCCTGTAGAGCCAGCGACCAAAATTTATCAAGGGTTGGTTGATGCTCCGCTGGGTTTGTCATAGGTCTCGCACACTCCAGGGTCAGTGTGGTTGGGGGAGATCTGAACGAGGAGAAGATAGCTTCTACCTTCTGTTGAAAGAAGGTGGCTATTTCCTCACAGAGTTCTGGACTGCTTTGACATTTTGAGACGGGTGGAGTTGTCAAATTAACTACTGTTTTAAAAAGTTCCTTTGTTGACGATTTAGCTTTTGTAATTTTGCTCCATGAAATTTTTTTTTTTAATTTCGTGCAATAGCTGTTTATAAACAGTAATGCTATGTTTATAAGATTTTTTCTCATCATCCTTATAGCTTCTTCTCCATCTCCTCTCTAGTCCTTTACATATACGTTTTTGCTTCCTTAGTTCTTCAGAGTACCAAGGAGCTGAAGGCTGGGTGCGTTTGGGAGTCCATCGTTTCACTGGGACTAATTTCTTGCATGTTGCATCTATCCAGTTGGTGTAGGAAGTGGTAGCTTCTTCTACATCTACAGGAAGACGGTTAGCTGTCGCCTGGAGAGAGGCGGCTAGCTCCCACCTATTAATTTCCTTCCAGGCTCTAGTTTCAATTTCCTTATTAGGTCCTAATGTTTTCTGGTGGGATTCAACATGTGTTAAATCAAATATCACCGCAGCATGGTCAGTCCAAGTCAGAGGTAATACCTTGGCGAACTTTATTAGGGGTTGTTTGAAAATATCCCATCTAATGTATGTCCTGCCATATGTGTCGGACCTTCCACTAATTGTCTTAGCTCCCAGCTATTCATCATCTTAGCCAGAGTGCTGGTATCTGAATCAAGGTGAGCTTCCAAATGGAAGTTAAAGTCCCCCAGGATCGTGAAGGTGTCACTGCAAAGGCCAGCTTCTAATAAAGTCCCAATTGACTCTAAAAATAAAGGATATTATTATGGCACGCAGGGTTGGGTGGGTCGGTGCATCTACAAAGAATATTGAAGGGGACTGTATCGTAATCAATTTTCACAGACCATCCTTGGTGAGACATCTGCTAAGGGGTTGCGAATTTACAACACTCAATAGTACTAATATATGCGCACTACCCCTTGGGTACTTTTACAAACCAAGTTATGCCTCTTGCACAAACAAGTCCTCTTTAATTACCACTTCTAATATGTTCCAGGCCTTGTCTGGATTAGATACCCAAGATTGACTATCGACTCTTAGGGAAAGTATTGATCCTGTTAATAGGTCACTCCATGCCCTGCCTGTAACCGAGTTTATTATTCCCCACATGCAAATGAAGGCCTCAGCTCGTTCAGACCTCCACATTTTAAGCTGGAACGTTGCAGGGCTGTACTCTAAACTTCATCAACCAGACTGGGTACAATTTATTAAAGACAAGACATTATTTTATTCCAGGAAACATGGGCCACCCAAGATTTGCATATTGAGGGGTTTGAATGCCATAATATTCTAGCAACAACCCCCAAGCACGGTCGACCATTTGGGGGCTTATCAATCTGGGTTAATATCGAGACAGGGGGAAGCATAAAAACTGTACCCACAGACAACAATAATTTCCAAGGCATATTGTTTAATAGGGGAATTTCCTTTCTGATAATCAATTTTTATAACAATGATTTTCATTCTGTTCCAAATATGCATTTTATAAATTTGTTTAATTTTATTGCATCAACTGGAAAATCCAAAGACTCTTAAGTCAGTAGGAATCTGTCTAGGGGGTGATTTTAATGCTAAGTTATCTCAATCATGGGCAAGTAATTATTCGCACAGCAGCGGACAAATATGTAATTGGGGTAGAGAGTTAATGGACCACCTAAATATCTACAACTTAACTAATGTTATGGAAATTGCCGCAATTACAAAAGATAATGCCCCCCCTGAACCGACATTTAGAGGGAGGGGCTGTTCATCTACAATTGACTATGTCTTTGTCTCCCCCGTCTTAGAAGCTAGCTTGCTTAAAGCCGAAACTATGACCACAACCTTTGGGGACCACAACCCAATACAAATAACATTTCAATTGTCTCCAGTTTCAACGCCCCAGATAGAATGTGGTGCTAGGGATCTATCACCATCTACAGATAACCTTAGACTGGTATGGCGAGGCGTTAATAACGCTGACCTATTCAGTTCTATGGTTAGGGAAAACATGAATCTTATTAACATCTGTTTAGAGGCGCTGGATCCACACCCTGAGGCTATCACTGCCTGCACTGATCTTTGTGGAGCCATTAAATCCTTGCTGTCCAAACCTATTTCCACAGTACAGCGTGAACCTAGATGGTTCAATCAGGAGTGTTCAATTGCCAACAGGAAGCTCCGCAAGGCCCTATCTCACAACCCAAGGTGTAATGAACTGGTCAAGTCCTCAAGGTTGATATATAAGCGGGCTATTGCTAATAGGAAGGAACAGTTACTAAGTGAGCAATGGTATGCGCTCATTAATGCTGCTAGTCAAAATAATGGGAATATATTTTGGACTGCCATCAAAGAGTTACGGTCAATGGGGCAACCATTAACTCCCATTAGCTGCAACATAATGAATGTAACCTGGGAAAGTCACTTTTCCGCTATTTACCAAGCGCCTGCTTTTGAATTCGATCCTTTTAATAATAGGGTGTCATCGGGAGTCCGAATATCACTGAATGAGGTCGAGGAGGCTATACGCCAGAGTGCAAGCAATAAAGCCCCAGGCCCCGATGGCTTGCCCATTGATCTTATTAAACATAAACCAGATTTTTGGGGCCCACTGTTGTTAAATATTTTTAATAACTTAACTAATGCCCCATTGCCAAAGACATGGTCTACTAGCACCATTGTTCCAATTTTTAAAAAGGGCGATCGTACACAACCTAGCTGCTTTAGACCGATCTCCCTCATACATAACACCCTTAAAATTTTAGGCAGAGTTTTATATACAAAAATTTTAACCTGGTCAGAGGACAATCACATTTTAGAACAATGCCAACTAGGCTATAGGGGTAAAGTTGGCACAAACGATCAATGTTTAAATCTTAACCTGATCATAGGGAAGTACACCATTGCACAGCACTCGCCACTTTATTTAGCTTTTATGGACCTGACCTCAGCTTTTGATTTTGTTAACAGGTCCCGTCTATGGTCCAACCCTCCTAGAATATGGCTTAGACAAGGCCCTTGTTCATTTTTTGGCCTATCTTCATACGGACCTGAAAGCGCGGGTCAGGATTGGTGGTGGGGGAGAAGTGTCCAATGATATCAGTGTAGGCAGAGGGGTCAGACAAGGGTGTGTTCTGGCCCACCTCCTTTTTATCATTTATATAAACAATTTACATAAATCACTGATTACACTAACTAATGATGTCCCCAGAATTAAAGACAAAACTCTCCCGGTGCTTTTATACGCAGATGATGCGGTTTTAATTGGTCGCACACCTAATGCACTACGCACTTTAGTTTGAGGATTCACAGATTTTATGACTGGCCTATATTTATGCACAAATTGTCAGAAATATTTTATAATGTCTTGTGGGCCAAGGAAATATCCTTTAAATCTTATTTCTGTGGGTGAGCAAAAATTAACTTGCACTGCTACTTTCCCTTATTTGGGGATGGTCTTCACTGCGAACGGTACCTGGTGTGAACACATGGCATATTGTAAAAATAAGTTCTCAAGGGCCTTTAACTCAATCCTCAGTCTTCCCCGTCCGAAAAGATCGGGGACAATTCCAGCCATTTTAAAGATTTTTAAGACTCAGTGTTTACCAATAGCTACCTATGGGGCAGAGGTATGGGGTATTGCTAAATGTTTTTGCGTCCAATCAGAGGAAAATAGATTTTGTAGAAAACTCTTGGGCGCTCCAATCTCCACCCCCTTGTATATATGCCACAGTGAACTGAAATTAGGATACATTGAAGATATCATAAGGGCCCGCCCGCACTATTCTGGCTAGCCATAATGAAGAACCCCGAAGCATCTCTTACAAGGGATATAATAGATGATTGTCTTTACTGCGAGAAAGGGATGGATATTCCATGGCTTGCTGGGGTAGTTAAGAGTCTGGAAAGCGTCAATCTTGGTAGACTGTTTTCGAATCCGAATACAGTCGCAACAATGGATAACATTTTTTTAAAGGCAGCACTGTATGCACTTTATAGCGCGGAAAGACTAGAAAGGGAATTTAAGAAACAAACTGTCGCAAAATTTATATCCATTGAGTACCCTGAGCATTGTCTACCAAGTTACATTGCATTATCAATGTCCCAATGGGAGAGAGGCCTCCTCTTCCGTCTAAGAGCCGAGACTGTAAGATATCTGCTTTGCTTTCCCTTTAGGTACAACGCAAAACTTGACTCCCTGCCATGTCCATGTGATGGTCACAGTGGACAAACACTTTTACACTTTTTATTCTTTTGTAAATATTATATGAAATATGCAAAATGGCTGTTAATTCCATTTTTTTTTTTTAAATTGTCACCTATCAACCTAACTGATGCTCTTGACTGTATACTTAAATTGGACAATGTTGAATTGATCTTGCGCATTGGCACCTTTTTGAGAGTAGCAACGGGTGCTCGGAAATCTATGTGCGACCTATGAAGTTATTCGTATTTTGCTATCCACAATATGTACTTTACCTATGTTTACTGTATTTTGCCATATTATGAATTTGACATTGCTATTTATTCTTCTAATGTGTTTTTATTTTGTATATGTTTTACTTTTATGGATACGTTGCTATCCGAATAAAGTCTTTGGATTGGATTGGATTGGATTGATGTAGACCTTATTCTTGTCAGGTTTCCAAATTGAGATCTGTGTTTCTGTACTAGTTGTCATAGTTGTAACAGGTAGAAGACATACTTTGTTGTCTTTGAGTGTTGTCTGTCATTGGAGAGAGGATGCTTCTTCACTTATTAAAGCTTCCATCTGAACTTCCTGTGAGGTAGCTAGAGGAGGCAGGTAGCTACCCAGGAGCCCACGTGGCTTACTGTTGAGAATCGTCCACTTAGTGAGGTTTGATCAGCTCAATGGAGACAAATCTTTTGTCGAGGCACGGGGTGGAAGAATTACGGTTCTGGTACCTTCAAAAGCCAGGACAGGTACAGACGCTCTGTAGGATGGCCCAAACTCTTTTTTGTACACAACTTTCTCCCTGACCAGATCCATAAACCTTCGGGACCCAGACAGACCTCACATGCACTACCTTCACTTCTCCAGTGGCGGTGCTTTTTACATGGACGTTGCTTTGTTTGTCCTGGAATTTGTTCAGTTCATGTAAAACAGCCAAATGTTCACTGATATCAACTGGTGTTTCCGCCGCCACTGTGCTGGGATTGCTGAGGTCTGGGACCCACATCTTTAAGCTAAACCGGATTTCATAGTGAGTCCAACCACCCAGGGATTTTCTCGGCATGTTGTTGAGTGTCCTCTGGACCCCAGATAGGTGATGGACCCAACTGAGAGCTGAGCTTAGAACCCTTGATGTTAAAGACTGCTTTAAGTCAGGGTTTTGCCTCTCCACTTCTGAGTTTCCCTCTGGATGATAAGAGGAGGAGTAAAGCAAGGTGACACCCAAACTTCCCATGGCCTCATTGTAAGCCAGACAGCTGAAAGCCAGACCTTGGTTGGAATGTAATATTCTCATTGCGTATGTCCTGATGAAGACTCACAGATCCTTTATAACAGCTCAGGTGTCAGTCGCCCGCTTGGCCATACCCACAGGAATCGAGAGCAGGAATCCACTGATACTAAGATGTACTTATAAGCCCAATCTGATTGTACAGGGCCACAGTGATGCAAATAGACACAAGCCAATGGCTTGTTTGAAATCAGTAGAGGTGTCTGTGATGAACGCGCTACAGTGGAGGCCTTCATCGGCTGGCAGATGTCGTATTTAAGGGCAAAGTCCTTGGTCTGTTTATAAAGACCTGGCCACCAATAGCACTGCTGTAATAATAAAATTGTAGCAGTCACCCCTGCATGTGCAGAAGTCAGACCCTTGTGGGAAGCTAGTATCAACCCCAGTCTGCGATCTGTGTTTGGTATTACTCTATCTCCCACTACAGGAATGTGAGCATATGGTATATTTTGTGCATCTATCTTGTAGGATTACTTGAGTGGAAAGCCATTAGGCAGGTGGGTGCCGTTGCATTCAGCGTTGTTAGCCACCATGATGTCTCTGTCTATCCTTGTGCTAGAATGAGTGATTCCAGCAACTGCAGCAGTATGAACTGTTGCTTTTGCAGCTTCATCAGAAATGGAATTCCCTGCTATGAGATTGCCAACAAGTTGATGACTCAATGTGTGTATTACATGTGTCCGTGGCAAGCAATCTTTCAGCTTTGCCACTTTTTCCCAAAACAACTTTTGCTTTATTGTGCAAATCTTTGAATCTCTGAATCCATTCCGTCTTCCGTAGGTTTTCATTATAGGACTGGACGTAGTAATATGAATCACAGACTACAAGTGTGGGGACTCCATGATCCGCATTTTCTAGCACCAGAATTAGCGCCTTTAGTTCTGCCAGCTGCAATGTGTAGTCACCAAGCGACTGTGTGAAGGTTTTCTCAAGATGGAATTCTCCATTGTGCATGTGCCCTTTTACAATTGTGCACGCAGCTGAATATTGATGCTTAATCCCTCTGGCAGGCTGGGCAGACCCATCAGTATAGATGATGTAATCATAGCGATCTAGAGGCATTATTTCATTCAGCAGAGTATATTCTTGTTCATACTGTAAAAAAGCTTGTGTTTGAAGTGTAGAATCAAATTTATAGTCTACATCTGTTGAAGTGAGTGAGTTATCCCATTGTATCCATTGTGGATGTAAAGCCTTAGTGTTTGTTACACTTGCTTTGGTGGTGGCCTCTAAGGTCGGCACCGGGGTCATGACCATTATGTGTTTACCCTGAGCCAGGACTCGCTCTTTCACCACAGCAGTCTAAACTACTGTCAGTATTTTTTCAGTAGGTGCAAAACACATTTCAGCATTGGTGTATAAATGTGATTTATATACAATTGGCACGGTGTCACCTTCATTGAACGTAATGTAAGTGTACCCTGATGTTGCCGTAATGACGTGGATCACCAGGTCAGTTGTGTTCACATGTGTGTGTAAATGTTTGGAAGATATCTTGTCAGCTTGAATGAAACGCAAAATGTTTGTGTGTTCCTGTGTCCAATGTGTGCTTGAAGAGCCTGGGTGTATCGAATAGTAGAATGGCTTAACCCATTCTGCGTAATCTTGAATGCATGTTCTGCCAATTTTTAGGAAACCCAATATGCATTGTAGTCTTTTGAATGTTGTTGGTGGTTGAAGCAGTGCACATTTCTCTAAGAAGTGTATCGCAAGGCTTTTTCCTTCACTTGACAGGTAATATCCCAGAAAAAGAACATTGAGGTGGGCAATTTTTGATTTTTTAAAAATTGAATTTGTAGCCAGTGTGAGGAAATCCCACTATTATGTGATCTACTCTTGTAAAGTGTTCCGTAAGGACATCATCCGTCAGGCAAATGTCATCGACATAGGACAATGCCTGTTCATCAAATGTTTGTAGTAGTTTTGTTACTTTGGCTGAAAACAGCCTGGGGCTATTTTACATCCCTGGGGTAATCAACAGAATTGTTCTTGAGAACCTAGCACACTGAATGCAGTCAGATATCTACTTCTAGCTGCTATAATATGGCAGAAATATCTATTTGAGATATCTAGTGTTGTTTTGTAATTCTTCCTCACAATGTTGTTCATTAGTGCAGTACTGTGTGCATTCTCAACTGCAAATATGCAAGTAGCTGTATTTAAGTATCTGTAGTCTAATACTAGACGATATGAATGGTCATGTTTGTTTACTGGAAACAAATGATCATTCATGGATGAGATGCAACTTTCTACTACACCTTGGTATTCATATTGTTCTTGGATTTCCCTAACTTGTTTTTTAGCTTCATGTTTGATTGGGTATTGTCATTCTGGGGTCATCCTCAACGGGATCTCATGATGAGAGGAACAGTCATCCCACCCCACATGGTTGCAGTATAATGCAGGTGCTAGTGCTATCGCCCACTTTTTCGTATATGAATGTTTTACTTCTTCTGGAACGAGGTTGGAGAAAGCAGGTAAAATTACTGTTTCCCCATTTGGGCACTCCATTACGAAATCAGGTAGTCAATTGTTTTCAGCCAAAAGAATATTGTATCCATAAGTTAAGTCCTCCCATAAGAGAACATTTATGTATCTGGGTATATCCGCCTCAAATTGGAGCTGTATTTCTTATAAAAAACTAAACAAGTGATATGCTCACTCAGCGCTACTCCCACCAGACAATCCACCAGGTTCTGGCAAACTACTGTGACTTCTGCCACTCTGTCTAGCATTGTCACTGCCCATTGGTTTATCTTCCTGTTTTATTATGTAGGCAGATGAGCATTGTGAGTCCTTCTTTGGTTTCACATGCTCCTCCGGTCTGCGCTATGACTGTCCACCTCTCTCCGAACATTTATTAGATGACTCCTGAAAGGAATGTGACGAACATATATCAGTATCTTGATACCAGTGAGGGGAGGTTTAATATTATCATAGTTTTGATGATTATATTGTTTTTCAGTGGCTTCCTGTTGACCCACCCCATGTTTATGTATTATCTTTATTTTTTGGTTTATTGTCTCACTTCTCCTTTGTTGAAGAGTCGGGTGCTTGCTTATGCTTATCCTTTTCCAAAGTACTCTTCAATTGTGGTTTAGCAGGTCTGGCTCCCGAATTATCTCTACCTACCATAGGTTAGTTTTCTTTGATTATGTAATTTACGCACATGATGTGCAAGAGTCAAATCCCTTAGGTGTTGATGTATGGCCAACGCCACTGCTTCCCCCTTTTAACTGCTTAACATAATGGTGGATACTGTGGAAAAGTTGCCCATCAGTTTCGTCCCAAAGTCCAAGGCTGCTCCGAGCTCCTTCTGGAGCTGTTTCTGAACTTGAGGCAAAAGAGCCAAAAAAAGGGGTACCATGAGTTCTGGTATATACTGCAGCAAAGACTGTACTCCAAGTTGTGGAGTCTTCCACAGGAGGAGCCATCCCCATTGGCAAGCACATTGTTAGTATCATGTGTTTTCCTGCGGGCCTGTATGGGGAAACACTGCTTCAAGCTGGCTTGTATTTTGTGCAATCCAGCATGAAATCTCCACCCGCCTGACTAAAACTTTTCCCATGACTGCCTTTAGCGTTTGTGGGCTGATGCCCAAGGTAGCCAATTGTGGCTGTGCAGCTTGAGCAGTCCGCGCAGGGTTAAGTGTCAATGTTCGCATAGCAAACTACGTAACACTTTTATATATTGTTACTAAATCATTGTATAGTTTTCTCACCTCTGCTGCTGGTAAATTATCAACATTAGGATGCGGTGTGTATCCGGCTAAGACTGGCAATGTCGCTTCGTCATTGCTGAGTGGACCGAGTTTTATGTTGTGTGTGGGAGGGCACCTTTAAACCAATTTATATGTTCTTATTAAGTGAGAGGAACTTCTATTTTCTCATACGGAGTGTGAAATATTTGTGTAGTGTTGTCTGCAGCCAGGAATATATCCCAAGAATAAAACACCTCTGTCCTAAATGCTTTGTGCACCTCAACTATGAAGGTAACGTCTCCACCCCTGGCTGAGAGACCGTGGTGTAATAGTTTCAGAGAAACCGCATGTCTGCAGATTTCTACAATGTTTAAAGCCATAGGACCTTCTTCCCCTGACATATTAAGGAATGAATTACAGAGTGGGGAACACTGGGAAGTAAATCCTTAACAGGTCCAAGCTTGAACAACCTGCAGCCCATACATTGGGGTTGCCTACTCAGCTGAGGAAGATTATCCTTACCACCAAAGACCAGTTTGAAGGTAAGTAGGTGTCTCTGAGTCGGCACGATTGAACTACTCAGGCGAGCCTAAGAAAAACCGAAAAGTGGTATGTTTTTAGGTCTACTGGCGCCTCTCAGGAGAAATCCACATAACAATTGTCCTAAAGTTACCTATTAGAGTGGCGGTGCTGCAGGGTGAGGAAAACCACAAACCTCCCCTAATTTAAAGCCTAAGCCCATAAATGCACTAACACTCCCCAGCACACGTCATAGATCTGTGAGAAACGATAAGTAGTGCATAAACAGTAAGCACAAATTACACAAAGATTACAGATTCTCTCTGTTTCTTCTTTTTTCCTTTTTATTCAGTAGATCTCCACACAATGAAACAGCCGACACGTGTTTCGTCGCGTACATGGGAATTAGTCCCGCGACTTTTTCAAGGCTAAGTCTTCTCAGTATGAATTCTATTTCTGTGGTGATAATTCCAACCCACAGAGGGTGTCTGTATTCTGCAGCGTCCTAAGTATAGTTCCTATTAATCCAGCAATCCTGTAACGCAACATGCGTACTCGACAACATGATACTGACGGCGTCCGTGAGTGAGGAATACAGATAAACGCTTTTAACACCAGAGCATTACAGGATTGCTGGATTAATAGGAACTATACTTAGGACGCTGCAGAATACAGACACCCTCTGTGGGTTGGAATTATCACCACAGAAATAGAATTCATACTGAGAAGACTTAGCCTTGAAAAAGTCGCGGGACTAATTCCCATGTACGCGACGAAACATGTGTCAGCTGTTTCATTGTGTGGAGATCTACTGAATAAAAAAGGAAAAAAGAAGAAACGGAGAGAATCTGTAATCTTTGTGTAATTTGTGCTTACTGTGTATGCACTACTTATCGTTTCTCACAGATCTATGATGTGTGCTGGGGAGTGTTAGTACTCAGGCGAGCCATTAAAATAAGTACCTAACCAAAGTTGGCAGCGCCATTTCATGTAGTTTCCATCCTATGGTAGGAACTGCACGTTTATGGACGGCATAACCATTGGGATGGTACCAGACTGATTGTATGCACCCCCTCAGGATACTCCACTATTGTGCTGAAGCAATGTATATTTGAAGGCATATAGCACAAGATAGAAATCTGGCAAACTCCTTCTATGCAGTCCTTAACCTAAATGTCTAGGGCGTGTGTATGTGTTCTGCCAAGAATCCCCAATCCCAGTAACATGAAGGGAAAGAATGTAAGTCCCCATCTTGGTCACGAGCTGGACACCCTTGCAGCGATATCAGCAAGCTCGCCAATGTCAGCAAAGTCCTCCTCTAACTAAATCCAGAAATGCTTGTTTATTTTTAATGAAAAGCATCCTTGCGATTCCTGTGAAAACCAGCATTGTTATGGTCAATAGATAGCTGTGTCGGCTTGTGGATGAAAAATAGAATGACATTTGCACAATGTGTGTCGAGGCCTTGTACATGTTGCTCAAGGAGTCGCAATAATGTTAAGTGAAGTAGAATCTCTAAGCGAAGCAGTTTCAGAGAAACTAATCCAAAATTGTCACACACGCAAATGTGTGTGAAAGGTTATTGTGTGAAAGGGAAGTCAACTTAAGAAACATGTTCATGATGAAAGATGGCATTGTTTCTATGTGGGCCTAACTAAGACACCTGACAGTAAGTTGACCTCAAAGGAGAAAATGTCAACTTTAGTCTCCAATGCTTGATGTGTTTAGGTGATTGTCAACAGATGCTAGGCCTTGGCAATCTCTGGGCCGACACGGAGTCCACCGCCTCGCCACCTGTCTCTCCTGCCCAATGACTTCACTCCCTCAGTATGGGTGAATCCTCATTTGTTGAGATGATCTAGATACTCTGTCCTTCAACATGACTGGGCAACCTCAATGGTCTGCTCTCAGACTAGTGTCCATCGACAACCAGCCACTCCCCATCTCGTAGTGGACCAGATGAGAATGGGCTACCCTGCCAAGGGAAACACTCACAGGCCCAAGACAAACCCCCTGCAGTGTGGGGAAGGTCTGAATACCACCAGGGGTGGCCTTAAGGGTTTTGCAACCATGGAAGACATGGACAAATCAGGCCATCATGGGGAGAAGCCGAACAGAGCCACCTCTTTCACAATAAATGTGCATAGTCACTCAGTGCAAATTGCACCCTTGTATTGGAAATGGGCCACAGGATGCATTTTGTACAAAGAAAATAGCACTAAATGCCTCTGTTCCTGCACCGACTGGGGCTACCTCTCCCTACCCCAGAGGAGGGGACCGCAGCATGGCAATTGATCTCACCCTCTGTGAGAGGCAGTGTTCAGCCAGGTCCCTCGGCAGTGGGCTCCTTCTCAGCCATAGAGCTGGCCCAGGCCGCAAATCACCAGTGAGCGATTCAAGCCTCCCCGCAGCAGCTTCCCGGTGGCACCCCATAGCTCAGGGCATTCATGTACACCGGCATTGCTTTTTACAGGGGAGAAACATCCCGGTCCTCACAGGATTCTGCAGGATTTGTCAGTGATGTTGTGGAGCCGAGGGTTAGTGTATTTTGTCACGCATCTTGTCAGGCTACACCTCCACATGTTAATAAAAATGAGATAGGGGATTGAGTAACTCGTGTAATTGCCTGTAGCATAAAAATGTGTAATTATCACAAAATGACACCTAATTACTCAAAAATATGTGAGAAGAGTAATCTAGAATTTAGCGCTATTTTCTCAGTGCAAAATGCATCCTTGTGTCCGAAAGGGGCCACAGTATGCATTTTGCACTAAGAAAATAGCACTAAATGTAACAGGACTTGAACAGCCAGCCACCCAGCAGCTGTTTGTGCTGTCTAAGTTTGTTGTGCCTGTGCTCCAGAGGTAGGATTTTTGCCCCAAATTACTCTTAATGACTCGAGCAGGCATAATCATGTAATTTCTGTAATTTTGCAACACAGAAGTAATGCAAAATTTACTGAAATTTCTCTGATAACTCTGGCATAATTAAAAATACTCTCAGGTCTAGAATGGACTCTTTATATTGCCATTGCATTCAACAATATAGAACACAACAAACTATGAAGGTAGAAGGACCAAGGAGACACCATGACAATGCTGATCACTATGTTCTAGGATGTGTACAGAGGGACCGTGGTTTAACGGAGGCTTGTCTCGTTGAAAAAGAAGGGGAGGATAAAGGAAAACAGTATAGCTTGGGGTGCAGAGCCAGGACATCAGAGGAGCATGTGCTTGCTCTACTGTGTCACAATCACAAATCAACGACTAAGTAACTGCCTGCCTGAATGTAACGCAATGCAGTACTAAGGGTCAATGGTGGCAGTGCGTGATCTTTGGTGACATTTTTCAGGTTTGAAACAATGGGTCCTTCCACAGGCCTCTGGCCACCTCTCTCTGTAAGTCCTTACCCTCAGCTTCCCTCCATCGTATAGTGGCTTGGCACCACGTCTCATACGTAGGAGGGGCTGCTGCTTTGTGTTTATTGGTGACCACCTCTTTGGCTACCAACAAGGGAAGATATAAAAAGCAAGCTGACACTTTGTTATTTTTTTCGGCCTCTTATAATCCTAAGGCACAGGCAAGCCTCTCAAGCCAGCCAGCTAACCCAGTAAATTTTCAGCAATTTGGTCAGTACTTCGGAAAAAGTAAACGACTAAAGATGGGCAATCGTATCGCTAGGGCGGCCATCAGCAAAGGCAACAGGGCAGCAAGAAAATGTTAATTTTAATAGAGGATAAAGAGGTCCTATGCAGAATGTACATTTGTAGGTCTGAATTTAGCTTTACTTTGGTGAAACAATGTGGAGATACACACATCATTTCCCATTCCTTATCTTTGACTACCCTCCCTATTTCGGTCTCCCGAGGATCTCAGAGAGCTGTAAAGATAAATGTGTATGATACTGAAGAGCAGTGTGCAGCCAGCTAATGCACCACCTGCAATGTCCCACCACAAATAGGGTTTGAATGAGGGAGTCAGTATCGGGTTCTGCATCAGTGAGGTACAGCATAGTCTGGGGAACATGGATCAGTACTCTCTGTCAGGGACTACGCTCCATGTATGCCAAACTGGTTCGCAACTGAGGTGAAAGGTACTAGTGCGCCATCTTGAAATAGATCTCCCAAGGTCATGACATTTGCGTCTTCTCAATGTTGGAGGTCACTTACTGTGAGCTGTCCTCAGTGTCTCAGAAGGCTGAGTCGAGAGAGCACTGCAGCGTAAGGGGTGATGTTTTTTTAAACTTTGTTTAGCTTTTGCTTAGTTAACAGAAACAGGAAAAAAATCATCAACTAGTGCCACTGGAGAAATCGTACACCCTGTAAAAGTGATGAATAGAGACCAAAATACCAGGAAACAGCAGTCACAGACAACTTAGAAGGGATTGGTTGTCCTGAAATGTAACCTATCACCACACCATCTATCAGTGTTGTACGTAATATAACCAAAAAATATCATAATACGTTGTCCAATGGTATCTTGTGTGCAAGTGCACTCTAGTAATATGGGGCCCAGTCATTAGGCTGGTTGCTCTAGTTAATGTGGGGGGAAACACTGAATGATCAAGAAGGTGCACTATGCGCTAGCAGCCGACAGCAATGGCCGCACACTAGTGAGGCTCCGAAGCCCTCGCCGCATATCCGACATCCATCCTGCATGCAATCCTGAGAAACTACCTCCGTACTGTGGGGACCCCGGCCCCCGACCCCCTGGGTGATCAATAGCGTGCAATCCCCTGTCGGGAGCAACGACGGGCAGGGGGAAGTCTTGAGGCGGCCGGAGCTCTGGAAAACATGGCGACGGACCCTTGTCCTACAGACTGAGGCTGTGGGAAGAGGCGGTGTGCGGGAGCTCACAGAACCACCAGCGGAGCCATCTGGAGAAATCGGCTGAGCCTGTGCGGCACGTATGAAGACTAATGCGCGTCCCCGGCTCGGACACCCTGACATCACCTTCGCGGGAGGGACGAGCTCAGCCTACCAGGCTCGTAGGAGGCGGGCCGGCTTGACGCATCAACGAGGACCCCGGCGTGCGGGGCCTCGTAGGGCATCACTACTGGCAGCCCGGGAGTGAGACTAACAAGGAGACAAAACGGAGCAAGATCTCGGCGGTGAGTGACTGCGGAGCTCTAGATCCCAGGCGTGGTCCCGGTGGGTCCTAGGTGCAGTGGGTAGCCAAGATGAGAATACAGAGCGTGGAAAGGGCGGAGGGCCCGGAGCATTGTTGACGAAGGGCACCCCCTAGGAGGCCTGAGGACACCGATCATTTGCGTAGCGCCTGCAAACCGAAGAGGAGCTGCCGGCTCGGTGTGAGGAGGGCGGCGGCATACGACTGCAGAGCAGAAAGCGGCCCAGCGCCCTAACCAACAGTAGACCTGCGCAAGGGGAAATGGAGGGCTTGGGTAAGGGCCGACTGCATGGAAACGGCCGTCTGAAATTGATCCTGGGAACTGCTCCGGGACCCTCGGTGTCGTTTACAGCTGTGGAGAGGCCCACGGGCCACTCTACCCCTCAAAGATGAAGAAACGTCCCTGGGATCGAACTGTAGTGAAGGAGGGCTCGCCGCACGCCCAATCCCGCCAGAACCCAACTCCTTGCCCTACTACAGATAGCGAGGGGAGCTGAGAGGAGGCCTGAGGTGTTACATTGAGGCCACAGGAATCAATAAGAGGACGGTACGCACACCCGCCACGCACGCTACCTTGCCCTTCACCCTCTCATCTAATCAGTGGGGGTCAGAAGACCAGGAAATCCGATAGGCCGCTAGAGGGATGTACCCCCCTGGGCAGGCAGCGGGGAATACTGGGTCTGATCCCTGGCCGCTCGGGCCTCATTGCACCACTGAAGATTGACAATGGCAGGAGGGAAGGGGTCTAAAACCACGGTACAAATTAAACTGGCCAAATTTGCCTGGGCGAATGCCGGAGAAGAGCAGGACGTCCCACACCTGGTGACCCAAGACAAGACGCAAACCCCCCAAGAGCAGCAGGACTTAACACTTCAAGATATCATGACGGCAATCACGAGCGTGCGAACTTCCCTGGAATCTTGCCTCAATAGTGAACATTGAGGTCTCCCTCATCAAGGCGGACCTTAGGAAGATGGATGCAAGAGTAAAAGAAGTGGAAGACACCACAACGGAACTTAATAAAAACAGTACCCTGCTCAAACAACAAGTGGTCCAACTACAAGAAAAGCAAACCAAAATGGAGGAGCAACTTGATGAGTATGAAGGCAGGGCGCACAGAAATAACGTTCATATCCTTGGGGTTCCAGAGTGCTCTGAGGGCCCTGCAGTGGATCTATTTGTGGAGGACTTAATCCTGAAACATCTGCAACCGAAGAGACTCTCGAACTACTTTTCTATTGAACGTGCTCATCGAGTCCCAGGGGGGAGCCCTAAGCCGGGAGCTCCCCCACGGCCGATCATAGCTAGAATCTTTAACTTTAGAGACCGTGATGTCATACTCCAAGCTGCATATGCCAGCCCACCAGCCAAACTGGATAATAGTGTAGTTTCATTTTTCCCAGACTTTACCACAGAATCAGACGTCACAGCTTTCTAGCGGTTAAGCGGGCATTGCGAGAGAGAGGTGAAATATGCCATGCTTTTTCCATCAAAACTTCGAGTAGAATCGGACGGCAAGGCATGGTTTTTCTCCCCCCCTGAGGACACGTGGGACTGGCTGGAGGGCTGGCGCCGAGTGGAGAAACCACACAAGGAGAGACTCGGAGGACCCCGGACCAACAGAGTGGACATAGCGCCGGACTACGAAGCGATCCTGCCACTAAAGAGACAGATTCGACATCACGAAGCTGAAGTAACAACGCTCCTGGTTAAGACATGGATAAAGTGTATTTGTAGCTTCAAACATGAGTGGGGACCGGGATTTACCCCCAAACTACTGCTGAACTACTGCCATACTTAGATTTCGGCGGGGGGGGGAAAGGGCTGTAAACCAAGCACCTTTCAAATAGGGGGAGGGGCGACAGGCACTCTGCCTTGTTGGGGAGTGGGTAGTTTGAAATCCACTGGAAGGGAGGCAGGGAGGGGGGTGATGGGGGATGGGGGGAAACGTTTCATTCCTGTATTCAAGTCACACAGTTAGGAACATTAGATTCAGTCACATATATTCTCTCTGCATATGCAGGAAATAAGGTCACGCTGCTATTTGAGACACATATGCCCGACCATCACTTCATGTTCGCAAACCCGCGAGCATGGGTAAGTGATGTAATTGTTGCTACATACGATATGCCCCGGAGCTCCGGTGTTATCTACTTACAAGAACCATGGCGGGAACTCTGGTAGAAACATCATTATCCGTCCTGACCTGGAACGTGAAAGGGATGGGGGATAAAATAAAACGGGGCATTGTGCTACAATATCTTAAGAGACAAGCCCCTGATTTGGTTCTGTTGCAGGAGACGCACCTGGTGGGAAATAAGTGTAAGGCCCTCACGCGATGGGGGTATAAACTCCTGGTTCACCCGGGATATACCTCATGAACTAGGGGCACAGGTATCCAAGTTAAAAAAAGCCTCGCACTCACTGCGACACGTACATGGGCGGATGCCCAGAGAAGGTTTGCAGTTCTGGAAGCAAGTTGGGAAGGGAAAGACCTTAACGTAGTCTTGGTGTACCTTCCACCAGCGCTGGGTAAAGAGGCGCTTATAGACCTAGGGAAAATCATAGTGGATCTCCCCATTGGAACCCTTGTTCTGGGTGGGGACTTTAATATGACCATGGACGACCAGATAGACAGACAACCACGGCGCCCCCAGACACTCCCCAGTACCAATATGTTAGAGTTCACGAATGCCATGCGCCTAACAGAAGTGTGGCGCTCTCTACAGCCGGACTTGACCCATTATACTTTTTATTCAAATGCGCATAAAAGCATGTCCCGTATAGATTATTTCCTGACACACTTGGCAGACATCGGAAACTTTCGAATCCCGCTTTGCCTACCACGAGGCATCTCGGATCATTCCCTGGTATGGGTAGAGCTCAAATACTACAATAAGCGACAACGTAACACGATAGTCCTTAACCCCTGGTTGCTTAAGATTCCGGATATCAAAGAGAACCTACTCACTCAGACCGAACATTATTTTAACGAAAACGTCGGCTCAGTGGGCTAAGCTCAGATTATATGGGAGGCCTTCAAGGCGATACTGAAAGGGCAGGCACTGGCGCTCAAAGTGGGATATATTAAAAAAAAACAACAGCAACTACTACAGCTTGAAAGTGAACTCCAGCAGCCTGAGGTGGAACATACCCGGTCACCTAGCGAAGCCGCCACGCATCAACTAACTATAAAGCAACTAGAATATAGAAACCTGGCCGGAGAGCAGATGCGGGCCAGGCTACTTCACACAGCACAGGCTGTATGAAATGGGAGACAGGGCGGGGAAAATGCTTGCATGGCTGGAAAAAAGAGAACAGGGGGAACGCTGGGTACCCAAATTGACCCTTAGCAATGCAACGCAGATCTCAGATCCGCAAGAAATTGCAGAGGCATTTGCAGATCACCTGGAGAAGGTCTATACCTCCTTGACAGAATATACGGCAGAGGACTCCCGCCAATTGCTGACGGATATGCATATGCCCACCCTGTCTGATGCAAATAGGGACATAATGGAGGAGGATCTCACAGATGATGAAATCCAAAAGGCAATAAATAGTATTCAGTCAGGGAAGGTGATGGGGCCCAATGGGGTCCCTATTGAATTTCTCAAAACAATGGCTTTACATGTTGTGCCCCACCTAAGGGAAATGTATAATGACAGTTATGAAAAAGGGGTCTTGCTGGAAGACCAACGTTTGGCTTCAATTGTAGTTATTCGTAAGCCGGGTAAACCCGCTGACTGTTGCGGTTCTTATAGACCGATTTCATTAATCAACGTAGAGGCAAAAATACTTGCAAAACTCCTGGCAACACGCCTGGTCTCCATAATCCCATCTTTGGTCCATCCAGACCAATCTGGCTTCGTACCAGGAAGGAACACGGCACTGAACATCCGCCGCATTCACAATGTCCTGGGTCGTCAACAATTCATGGAGGAAGATGTAGTGGTGTTATCTCTAGACGCCACAATGGCATTCGACTCTATAGAGTGGCCATATCTCTTTGCAGTGCTTGAGCGCCTAGGATTCGGCCCAAAATTTATGGGCTGGATTAAACTGCTGTACAAGGACTTGAGGGGCCAGGTCAGGGTTAACAACCGCAGGTCCAGAACATTTACGCTAGGAAGGGGTACCAGACAGGGCTGTTCCCTGTCCCCCTTGATTTTCTCCTTAATGTTGGAACCGCTGGCAACTTGGGTGAGGGGCGACCCACTGATTAGAGGGCTGGAATGTGTGGAGGGACAAGAAGATAGGATATCGTTATACGCTGATGATATACTATTATATCTAGCGTCCCCTTGTAAGTCACTGCATAGAATTTTAAATATTTTCACGAATTTTGGCAAATATTCCGGTTATTCAATTAACTGGACTAAATCGGTACTATTTGTTCTTCAGGGGCCAATTCCAAAACTCCCCCCGGGCTGTGCAGTGGTGATAGCCCTTGATGGATTCCGCTACCTAGGAATCTTTATAACCCCAGATCCTCAGCTCTTCCATGACAAAAATGTAGCCATCCCCTTGGAGAGACTGCGCAATGACGTTAGACATTGGAGATCCCTGCCCCTTTCTTTGTTCGGTCGGGCTGCCCTATTTAAGATGCTGGCTCTCCCTCGTTTTCTATACATCCTTCAAAACTGCCCCTTTAGGGTCCCCGACTCCTACTCAGACACGTAGAAAGTGAGGTCAGAACGTTACTGTGGGATGGAGGTGCGCCTCGGATAGCATTACATAAATTGACGAAGGGGTGGTATGATGGAGGGATTGCACTCCCGGTTATACGACTCTACTATTGGGCCTCACAATTAGTGGTAGTGAATCACTAGATATATTGCTCCCGACAGACCCTGCATACTTGTTAGACAGATATCCGATGGGAAGAGAAGGGTGCCTTGGAGCCCTATATACGAAAGGGCGGTATCTGGGCCCAACAGCTCACACAGTGGAAGTCTGGCACAAGGCTACTAGACGTCTTGGCTGGTCAGATGTACTGACCCAGGCCACACCACTATGGTCCACTCAAAAACTAGGACTTTTATGTAACCAACCTGGGTTTGATAAATGGGACATTATTGGAATCTCCACTTTAGGCCATCTAGTGAAAAAGGGCAAAATTCTTACATTTAAGGATTTAAGGGAGAAATATGAACTAGCTCCAGGGGAGGCCTTTCGCTATTTACATATCCGCCATGCCCTCATAGCAGCACTCCCGGACATAGGAAATCTCCCGGAATCATCCCCTTTAGAGGATCGGTTGCTTTCTGAACCGATGTTAAGCAAAGCCATATCACTAACATATCGGAAGCTGTGTAATAATCTACCAGACTCGTTTCGTACTCTCTGAGACAGGTGGCAAGCTGACATAGGGCGTATTGAAGATGATGACTGGCAAACAGCACTGATGTCCCTAAGGGAAGCAGCCATCCCTCTTCATCTCCGTCTGATTCAGTTAACAATCCTACATAGAACTTATCTCACGGGGTCACGCTAGCTAAAATTGGGACTAGACAGGATGCAATATGTCTCCGTGGATGTCACCAAGAGGCAACCTTTTACCATACTATATGGGATTGTCCATTAATACGACCTATATGGGAAAAGGCAACGAAACATATACAGGATGCAATGGGGAAAAAAATAGACCTCACACCACAGCTGGGGCTCCTTAATATATGGGAGGCGACTGACCTTACCGAAGTGGAACAACAACTGTCTACTTCGGGTTATATGTTTAGCGAAACGTGCAATAGCAATGAGGTGGGGGGTGGCAGAGGGACCATCGACAAGGAATTGGGCAAACGAACTAGACAAAAGCATGATTGCGGAAAAGGAGGTGTTTAAATCTAGAGGCTGTCCTAGGAAGTGGGATAAAAAATGGAGCAAATGGAACACATTTCGAGGGGACTTGTGTGTCTCTCCGACTACAGAGATGGAGATGACAATCCATGGTGGGTATATTCTTGACGCGAGTGACTGAATCGCCATTAATCGTTCTGTATTCATTTATCTGATGTAACAAAACTGAAATGTACGAAAACAAATGTTTGTGACTATTGGATGCTTTGAAACTAATAAAAATAGTTACCAAAAAAAAAACCAACAAGGTGCACTATGGTTGCCCACGTATCTCTGGACCGCATCTTGAGTGGTTGAAGTTAGAAATGTAACTCACTATTTCCATTGCAAAATATTAGGTCTTTATGGCATGTTGTAGCTTGGGCAGAGGGACCTCTGCCCCATCTACTGCTGACACTCCTCTTAGCCAACAATAACATAATAGCCACAAACCTGCAACATGTCTTGGGGAGACCGTGCACATAACCCAAAAGCATCATGAAAGAGTCATGTGCCATTTGCATACCTGTTATCAGTGTCAGGTCTGTAGATACCTTTGTCCACAACTGTGTCACTTGGGACATGCCCATGACAGATGCAAGAAATCAGCCTCAGAATAATCACAGTGTGCACAGTTTACATCTGTATGAAGTGTCAGGTTTCTTGGGCCAGAGGTGGTATGAAAGACCCTGTACAGAAACAGAGAGTGCATTAACCTGTGGCAGCCACTCATAGACACCCTTTGAGTCTACTGGCAGCAATACCTCCACTGCCAGCTGTCAGTCAACTGTCTGCCCAAGTCCAGCTCTGATCTGCCCTTGATTTTAACTGGAACTCTGGGATTGCCCTTAGTGACATATGGCAAATTTTAGAGACCATCTGTTTGATCCTAGGTGCAATGATTAGGTATGAAAGCTGCACCAGCTCAGAGGGCTCCCATAGCAAGTCTCTCAGAACCTGCCATTTTGAGCCTATAATGAAGAACAAACATCCAAAGGAGATCACTCAGCAGTGTGAGGAATCGGTGAGTTACCCATAATAGGCAGGTAAGGTGAATATAACTGTAGTATCTATGCATATTTTGCAAGGTAGCATCAACCATTAACCATACTAATAATTGGGTTGATGTTTTTGGGAGAGCTGGGCACTGTTTGACAGAGCACGGTTTGTAAAGATGTAGGATCAGCTATATGTATCTTCACTACCATATGTTGCGGAGTCCAGGAAGGGTTATATCAGTGAAATGCAAACTCTGCTTGCACATTGTTATAATAGAGGATTGGATGTGGCATCTCAAGTTTGCCCTCTTGAAATGGTATGCTCATTGTGGACCATTTACCCTGTGTTGCTTCCCTGCCCCTATCAATCTACTCAATAACGACTGAAATGTGGCATGGAAATGTGTACTTGGCTATCTAGGATTATTAAAGAAAAAAATATATAATGTGCGCATGATGACCATTTTAATCAAGGCAATCTTGAAGACTATTGCCAATGAAAGTTTTTTCCAGTATTCCACTTGCCTGGTTAATTTGACAATGGCCCTGCAATAGTTCTCCATCAAAATAGAATCAACTTCAGAGTGATTCTGCATACCAAGATACGAAACAGACGATATGGTCAATTGTGATGGGAATTTCAGCTCGGACGGGCATGTGCTATTAGTTAAAGAAAATATGGTAGATTTATCCCAGTTAATTTTTAACCCAGATATGGTTCCAAATGTTAACATCACACTGGAGAGTGGAGACAGGTTTCCACTGGAGCAATGTTGTGAGCATATAGGGAATTAAGTATACAACGCTCTCTAAAGCCAAGTCCACTGTGCGCATGGTGCTGCATGCGGTAGCATGTAGGTGATAGGTTCCATCCCTAGGTCAAATATTAGCGGGGAAAGGGGACATCTCTGCCTTGTGCTGGATTGGATGTCAATTGGAAGGAAAACAAAGTTGCTTAATCTAATTTTGCCATAGGGAGGGTTTAGAGTAATTCCACTCACATAAAAAAAGTAACTTAGTCCTATAAGTCTATAAGGGGGTCATTACGATGTCGGTCATCGTTGCGTAAACGGGACAGCCGACAAGGAGTCAGCGGTCCCGCTGCCATTATTAAATGCGACCGCATTCACAGCGGTCGCAAAATGTATATTTTCTATTGTGGCTTGTGCTGTGGGTTGCAGCACAAGCCACAATAGAAAATACACACTTTTAAAACATCCCTGCACCATGTGGCAGGCAACATGTGGTGCCCGCCACATGGTGCAGGGATGTTTAGGGGGCACCTATGGTGCCGCCCAGGCCCCACAGCGGGGGGCTAGAGGGGAAGGGGGCCCTGCTAGGGGCCCCGCAAATCACTTTCCATCTGCATTTCATGGCGGGGGAGCAACCATGAAAGGACAGGCGGAAAGGGACATTGTAATCCCTACGGCGGTGCCTGAGCAGGCATCACCTCTTTTATAGTGATTATTGTCCTTCTGAAGGTCGGGCGGGCTCCTTCAGCCCGTTGGAAAGCATTGACGGTCCCTACGCCTGATGCCTCTGACCGCATGCATTGTAATGTGACGGTTGGACCACAGCAGCAGATGTCGGTCGGACTGCAATCGACAAGCCGTCGCTTGCGGTCCGATTAACATCCCAATGAGGGCCTACGTTTTTTAAATAAGTAGGGACATTCTATTGAATAAAATACCTTAGTGGCATCCAAAAACACAGCTGCGGCCTCTGTCTCTTTACTTTACTGTACTGTTAGGCGTGCTACGAGTTGTGTTTATCATCACTTCCACCATAATAGGATGCGCTAGATACTCAGTCGGTGTCTGTGAGCCATGCCAGTGCCACTTAATTTAGGTATGTGCCAATCTTTATGGTATTAACCTCACTCCTAAACTTATATAGGACTGTGCAGTAATTAATGAAAGCCTGTAAAATAGCACCAGGATCTGGAAAAAGGCTAGTTTCAGCCGCTTGGACCTCTAATATGTTCAACATGGTCTAGGGATTAATGTGCTAACAATTTATCCAGTCGCACCACCTCCCTGTATCTACAGGTTTTTTAATATTTGCCTATAAATGTATTTCCCTATCTGCTTCTTCCTTCTATTCGCCAATAATGTCTACCATCTTGGTGTGTGAAACTAAGCTAGCACCAGTGTTAAAGTCCATGAGTAGGGTCTGTATAATTGAGCTCAAGTGCAGACAGCCCCAACTATATGGACTTAAGGATACCCGCATATTTGAAAGTATCTTTGGGATCTGCATTGAAGGCTTCCCAAACGGTACTCAGGCTAGACACTGATGTTGCATCTATTTGGAAGTATTCTGTCACTACTGCCTTGAGTTCTTCATGAAAAAACAGTGCATCTGACGGTAAGCATCGTTGTCTGCGATATTTATGGTCAGTCGGTAATATCATTGCAAGAAGTACAGGAGAATGGTCCAATAGGGTGCTGGACGAAAGCCTTACATGAACAACCCGTAAATTGGCATCTTTTGATGTTAGCCAGGAACCCATGCATGACAGGGATGTGTGAACTGATGAGCAATAGTTTAGTCACACCCTCCCGGATTACGGGTGCACCAGATATAAATCAATTTATACTGCACAATAATTTGGTGTAATTTTTAGTGACAAGCAGTGTATGCTACTTAGCGCTACAATTCCTATCCATCGTGGTTTCCAGAGTAAGGTTGAAGTCACCACTCCACAATATAATTCCCAGAGGTGCCAGTATTAAGGTAGAAACTAAGTTGATGAAAAGCGTGGGAGAGCCAGTATTGGAGTCGTAAAAGTTAGCAGTTATAAAGGGGAGTTTTTCCAGCATGCCGCAGATTAATAGGTAACAACAACAAAGTGATGGATGGAATGCTTCAATTAATGCTGAGACAGCGGAACGTCTTTTTGAAGCTGGGCCCATTCAGTTTCTAGACGCAAGCTCGATCTGGGCACACCAGAGCTTAAGGAGGAAACCAGCAGGTGTGCAATTAATTGCCTTTGCCTGCATCACTTTTTGATTCAGTGGGTGCAATTCCACAGCCCCTTCGTCATTTTCTAATCAAGAAATCTCTATGGATTTAACTACAACCTAAAAATTAATAAGGGTCATCCAACACTTGAATTTTACGTCCTGAAGATGGTCTAGCTGATGTCTATATTATAGTCCGAAACGTCGACAATCACACCTACTTTCATGTTAAATTGTTGTTTTTGAGGATTTGTTTTCTGTTGAATCAGTTACATTTTCCTGTTGTATATTTTTTGAAAGGGGTGTCCACAATAGTGACAGAGGTGTTTGTAACATCAAATCATCTGGAAACATCAGTTGCTATGTGTTGTTTTACTTACACATTTGTATGAGATTTTTGTACCCTTTGAAAGTTTATTCACTATAAATTAAATTTTTCAAAAAACATTTACACACATGGAAGATTTTTTTTCTAACAGATTGGTTCAAGTACAAATGAGTCAAATTGAATGACTAAATAATTGAATGCAAGCTGCTGAATAGAGCTTGTTATCATTATTTGTACATTGAATGCTAAAACTATGTGTTTATTAGAAAATCCCTTGTAGGCACACTCACCTGCTAATATTTTGATCACCCAATCCTCCAAGGGTATATTGGGTTCCCACCTTCTCTTACATCAATTAATCTCAGTCACTGGCAATCGCTCGGGTCACATTCCAGTCCATCGTTTTTCACCCACCATGCCACTTTGGACAAAGGCCCACCTTAAGCAAATCAGTACCAACCCTGCTCCTCATAGGAACAGTCTGACTCGAACTGCCAGGCAAGGCCCTTCCAGAAAGGAATCACAAGCAACTCCAGACCGGTTTCGCCCTACTTACGTGCCATCAACGAGGTATAGCTTGAGTCCTATGGCAGAGTGAGTACGGGACTAGTGTCTGGGTGTACCCGTTGCACTTAGGGCATACACTGCAACAACAAGATGATGGATGAAATGCTTGAATTAATCTCAGCCACTGGAAATCACTAGGACTACATTGCAGTGCATTGTTTTGAACAATAGGCAAACAGGTAGCAGTCACTGAGATCACTTATCACATGATTCGGTACAAATGAGATGACTCTTTTCATTATAATAGCTACACCCCTAGTATAGTTTGAAAGAGGGGTGTAGAAGTGACATTTACTTCATTTGGATTCATACTTGTCTTTTCATTGGGCCTCTAGATGTGTTTCTTGCCGGAGGTCTATGTCAATATTATGCTGATCTAGGTTCTCTAGCAACTGTCTTGATTTCCGTGCATTATTAAGGCCTCTGACGTTCCATGTCACCAGGTTAACATAACTGATATGGTTGCCACTACAGTATGACATTGCAGAGAGTTAATGCAACTAGCAGGTTAGAACATAGGAAGTATGTTAGAGATAAGCTGTGATTATGCAACATCTTCTGTCTGGCAATATAGAAACCAAACACAACAACAAATAAGAAGGGGGTCCAGTAGGCCAGAGCCCACCATCTGCCCTTATGCAGTCTGAGCCATGCATGTTTAAGCCACTGTAGTTTACTGATTTCACATTTGGCAAATTGCCATAGGTGCAACCCCACAGATCAGAGTAATGAGGGCAAAAGGAGCGCATCAACATTAGAACCGTTGGGATCATATTCATCAATGTTCATTATCTGATCATCGCACAGGTGTGCAAACCATCGCAGGAGGAGGTGCTGGTGCTCTCCACATCTTGAATCAGTTGATGACATCAGATGTTCCCTGAATATCGCTGAAGATATGTGGTTTGTCGTCTACTATTATCCGCAAATGAGATGGGTAAAGCATAGTATATTTGATGTTGGCTTGTTGAAGCCTCCTATTTACAGGGGCAAAGGCCCACCTAGCTTCCCAGATAGACTGCAGAAATTAAGAAAGAAGCAAGATGGACATCCCTTGGAAGTTGTAGCCTCTAGTCTCTGTGGCAAGTCTGAGCATGAGGTCCCTATCATAATATCAATACCCTTGCACAAATGGGCCTAAGAGGTGCCCTGGGAGGAGGTTGTGGTGCTAATGATCAATGTGTACATTCAATCACAAATATTTTCGAGAACATTGATCTGCCAAAGATATCTGCCAACATTATTTCAACTAATACTTCCATCTTTCCTGTGTTTGTTGATTCAGGAACTCACACTATTCATAGGTTGTTTCTCCTAGATTGGGCTTCTAAGTGTTCATCATTCACTTTTATGACTGTCATCACTTTACACATTTTTTTCAGTGTGAAATCGTGTGCTGTTATGAAGTCCATCACATTTGCCATTTCAATCCATTTGACTTGTCTGTCCATCATTTATTTCAGCTGGGCCACACTCATATTGTCACATCAAGGGCCACTCACCTGAATTTCCAGTACTTCTGCAGAATTTAAGATCTTCCACCACTTTTCCTTGAGGTTAATCCTTAGTATTAGAAGGGATGACTGATACCGGTCACTGACCCTTGGGGGATGAGAGGGTTGAAGAGAGAGAGAGACAGGGAGAGAGAGAGAGAAAGAGAGAGAAAGAGGGAGAGAGAGAGAGAGAGATAGATATATATAGAGAGATATAGATATATAGAGAGATATAGATATATATATATATATATATAGAGAGAGAGAGATATGGAGAGAGAGAGATATATAGAGAGATATATAGATATAGAGAGAGAGAGAGATATAGATATATATATAGAGAGAGAGAGATATAGAGAGAGATATAGATATAGATAGATATATAGAGAGAAAGATATAGATATAGAGAGAGAGATATAGAGAGAGAGTGAGATATATATATATAGAGAGAGAGAGAGATAGAGAGAGAGATATATAGAGAGAGAGATATAGATATAGAGAGAGAGAGATAGATGGTTCCGGTGTACCTTTGAGCTCCTGTGATGTGGAAGGCAGGTGGGTGTTAATCCTTCTGAGCAGGACCCCTCATGTTCTGGTGGCAAGGCACATTCTTTCTGTCAGGACAAGTATTCTGGAACAACAACACAATAATTTCAGAAAACCCCACATGAATGCTTTACAAAGAGCCTGAGGTGTGTGTCCTTAATGAAACATACCAAACAAGAAATATTATAAGAAATTCAAGTCCATGTGAAGGGCACTTGAACAGATGCCTGCACTAAATCCTTAGCCTATGCTCGGATGATTCCAAAATCCTTATCTGTCCCTAACTTTGTGCAACTTCACCTAACTAGTCCTTTTCCTCACTTACCCAGCTAGTCATTTTCCTTATCTAAGGCTTTCTTATTAAAAACTCATATTACTAGGGTATCCTTGAAGAAAAGAGAAATACCACCTGGTTAGTGAACTCATCTGATGTCCTTATAAAGAGTTGGAAAAGCTAGAGTGTTCTTGAGGCTGTCTCAAAGGGTCAGAGTTTCAAGACTGGTTGCTGACTGATCAACCAGGTTCCAAGGCTCATGGCTGTTGGGAGCTGCCTTCAAAGGGACTGAGATCCAAGAGGGGTTGCTGACTGATCATCCAAGTTCCATGGTTAAAGGCTTGTCAAAGGGCTGGAGTGCCAAGAGGAGTTGATGGCCCCCAGCTTCTAGGCAAAGATGCCCAGGTTATTCTTCTTTCAGCTGTGGGGCTCAGGAACCCAACGGTGGTGCTGACAGGTTACACAGCTCTCTATCGAGACAGATCAATAATGCCAAACAACGGACTGAGATTCAAATCTGTATTCATAGTCTGCCATACAAGTGTTTATCTGAAGCCATCTAGATGATTACTGTGGGCCCGATTCACAAAGGGGCTCCATACTCATGGTGGAGGACCTGCAGTTGTGGAGGGGGGGCCCTCACTCATGGCAGGACCACTTATATGAGAAGCTGCAGTTCTGAGGTCCCGACATGATCGATGGCCCCCTGCCACAACTGCGGGCCTCCACCACTAGTGCGGAGGCCCTTTCTGAATCTGGCCCTGAGTGTTTCCTGTCAGTTAGAAGGCTGTCTCCAGGAGGAGAGTGGTTCAGGAAATTAAAGGTTGAATAATCAAGCACATTAAGTAGGGCAGCCTTCCTGTAGATAATTGAGTGTTTCATGTCAATTCGATAACTATCGCTGGCAGGAAACTGAAGCAGGGAATGGAGGCCTTCGATTAGATTGTAGTACAGCAGAACAAAGAAGCAACAAACAATAATACTAGAGGACCTTGAGGCCAGCAAGAAGGTTTTAACTAATTAATATCTCCTGCTAGGGCAGTTGAACAAATAAACAACAGAGAAGCATTAGGCGACCCTGAGGCCAGCAGGAAACAGAAGCTTTAAACCAATCAGCACCCCCTATTTGCATTTTCCCTTAGGTAAACAGATCTTCAGACAGTGCACTAAAGTACATGGCATGCCTAAATGAAGTGCACAGCAGAGCTCATGACCAATGTTCCCTCTAATTTTTTTCCTCTGTGTGCGGCAGTGCAAGATCTCTGTGCGCTGCAGCCAAGGCTGTGTGCGCCAAGTATGCGAGTGCAGCCTGCGAGTATATAAATCCGTGGCAATTACCACTCAAACTTTTGTTTGCAATGAGATAGAGAACAAGTGCGTTTCACACATATAGCTCTAATCAACAGGGTCTTGTGACAGTTTTGCACTGTGGAGACAGATCATCATGACATTCATTGTTTATTCTAGTTGCACCTATACCCCAGGCTTAGAAAAGGACAGGACTCGGAAGGGAGCTCCATTATAAGATTTTACTGAATATTCTTGATTGGACACTGATCGTTTGGTGGGGGATTGCTGGAAGACTATGCAAGAGAATATATATTTAGCAAGTTGAAAATTACATAACACAGTTACATTTTGATGTACAACGTAATGATTAATGTCTTTGCTAAGAGGAAGTGTGTGAAATGTGCCCATCTAGCCCAAACATAGACTGTGGGAAAGGGTGGCTCAGACGAGTCAAGCAAGTCAAGTGCCATCACTGGATGTGTGACACATTTGCTTCTCTCGTTGGTCCACGCCACTCTTCCAGTGCTGATAAATTATATCAAGGTCAACTTTGCTATTTAAGAAATAGGCCTTTGTCATCATCAGCGTAACCACGTGATTCTCCTCCAGTCTAGTTCTTGATTTAGACTTGATAGTGTTCAAGTGACTGAATCCTGGTTCACAGTCTGCACTTGATGACTGAAATGTTGGAACATGGCTGACAAGCCACATAATGCAAAGCATGCTATTTGTTGGACATTCAAGAACGGCAGGTGGTATATGTCAATATTACTCAGCAAACCTGAGAAAGGAAAGATAAAATGTAGTTCTTGTATACATTTATCATGATACTCAGTGAAAAAATATTGAGCATTATCTCACATCCATTTAATTTTTTATAGATCTACTTAGAGACGTTTGAACCCATAGGCTTAGTGGGCTCTGGCCCAGGACCCCAGCTTTTCAGGGGGCCCCTGGAGAGAGCCAGCTCAGTTCTGCAGAGTCTTGCTCTAGTGACCCTGAATAATTCTTACACAGATTGTAATGGATTCTCACACATCACCCCTATTCAAAATAAATGAAAGGAAAACGTTATTTGAAACAGACATTTTGCAGAGAAATGATGCGTTTGTTTAATTCTTTCAGATCAAAGTAGAACCTCACATATTCATATGTCACAGATATTATTTGCAGTACTACTAGTGAACTGCTGCTGTGTTACAATATTGAAAACGCACCTCACTATCCCTAAATATTAGATGTAAACACATTTAGAATGCTGTGGCTGGTGAATGGTTTAAATCTCTAGCTAAGTGCCCACCCAAAGTCAAAATGCTATATATTTGCTCTATGACGGATATGAACACAGTGCTAAAACAATCTCAGGGCGCATTGCTGATATTGCACGAAAATTGTATCTTCGATTCGACCCGAGATTAATAAATAAGGTTGTCCAATTTATGTTCTAAACTGAAACACAAACAGTATTAATAAACGTTAACAATTATTTGACATATTTGTACATGTTATATGCTACGTGATTTAAAAATACTTACTAGGAATCATTTTCGCGCCTGCCTGTCTCTAGCGCCAAGTACAGCGCTTCTCTGGAGCCGGCATGATTACTTCTCCTAATCTGCCTCAGATTGACCTGGTACATTTCCGATACTAACGCGGTTCTGCCCAAGCAGCTATGATCTGATTAAACCATGAGCATAAATGATGCTTAGCTGACAGAAGAAGCGTGCAAGAAGCATAAAAAAACTGATATCAGTCGTAGAACTGAGTATCAGCTAAGGTTGCAGAGAGAGGCCTCGACCATCTGTAATGTAATTGGAGAAAGGGGCGGCAGCAAAGACTCTCTAAAGACACATCCACCTGGTTCAATCAATCAATCAATCAATCAATCACGGCATTTATAGAGCGCGCTACTCACCCGGGAGGGTCTCAAGGCGCTGGGGGAGGGGGTAAGTTACTGCTCAAACAGCCAGGTCTTGAGCTGCTTCCTGAAGGAGAGATGGTCCTGGGTTCGCCGAAGGTGAGTGGGGAGGAGTTCCAGGTCTTGGCTGCCAGGTAGGAGAAGGATCTTCCTCCAGCGGTGGTTCTGCGGATGCGTGGTACGGTGGCGAGGGCGTGGCTGGTTGATCGTAGCTGGCGTGTGGGCGTGTAGAAGGTCATGCGGTCGTTGAGGTACTTTGGGCCCAGGTCGTGGAGGGCCTTGTGTGCGTGGGTGAGGAGTCTGAACGTGATTCTCTTGCTGACGGGGAGCCAGTGCAGGTCTTTCAGGTGTCCGGTGATGTGGCTGTGTCGGGGGATGTCCAGGATGAGTCGTGCGGAGGCGTTCTGGATGCGCTGGAGTCTTTTTGAAGTTTGGCTGTGGTTCCGGCGTAGAGGGTGTTCCCATAGTCCAGTCGGCTGGTGACGAGTGCCTGGGTGACGGTCTTCCTGGTTTCAGTGGGGATCCATCTGAAGATCTTGCGGAGCATGCGCAGGGTGTTGAAGCATGAAGATGAGACGGCGTTGACTTGTCTGGTCATCGACAGGGAGGAGTCCAGGATGAAGCCCAGGTTGCGTGCGTGGTCCGTTGGCTTGGGCGCGGTGCCCAGGGCCGGGGGCCACCAGGAGTCGTCCCAGGCGGAGGGTGATGAGCCCAGGATGAGGACTTCCGTCTTGTCTGAGTTCAGTTTAAGGCGGCTGTTCCTCATCCAGTTGGCGACGTCTCTCATCCCGTCGTGTAGGTTGGCTCTGGCGGTGGTGGGGTCGTTGGTGAGGGAGAGGATCAGCTGGGTGTCGTCGGCGTAGGAGATGATGTTGAGGTTGTGTTGGCGTGCGATGGCTGCGAGGGGGCTCATGTAGACGTTGAAGAGGGTTGGGCTGAGTGAAGATCCTTGTGGAACGCCGCAGATGACTTCGGTGGCTTCGGATCTGAACGGGGGAGGCGGACTCTCTGGGTTCTTCCGGCGAGGAACGAGATGATCCATTCCAGTGCTTTCTCTCGGATTCCGATGTTGCTGAGGCGCTTCACTAGGGTGCGGTGCCAGACGGTGTTGAACGCCGCGGAGAGGTCCAAGAGGATGAGGGCAGCTGTTTCCCCGTTGTCGGTTAGGGTTCTGATGTCGTCGGTGGCTGCGATAAGGGCGGTCTCGGTGCTGTGGTTGGCCCGAAACCCGGACTGCGAGGGGTCGAGGGATCCATTCGTCTCGAGGAAGGCGGCAAGCTGTCTGTTGACGGTCTTCTCGATGACTTTGGCCGGAAACGGAAGGAGCGAGATGGGACGGTAGTTCTTGAGGTTGGTGGGGTCCGCCGTTGGTTTCTTCAGGAGGGCGGTAAGCTCGGCGTGCTTCCAGCTCTCCGGGAAGGTGGCGGTGTGGAAGGAGGAGTTGATGATGTCCCGGAGATGGGGTGCGATGGTGGCGTCGGCTTTGTTGAAGACGTGGTGTGGGCAGGGGTCGGTTGGTGATCCGGAGTGGATGGAGTTCATCGTGCGGGTGGTGTCTTCGGTGCTGATCGGGGTCCAGTTGCAGAGGGTGGTGGTGGCGGGCGTTGGTTCGGCGGTAGGGTGCGTGGTTTGTGCGTCGAAGCTGTTATGTATGTCGGTGATCTTGCGGTGGAAGAACGCGGAGAGTGAGTTGCAGAGGTCTTGCGAGGGGGTGATGTCGTTGTTTCCGGCGCTGGGGTTGGAGAACTCTTTGACGATGCTGAAAAGTTCCTTGCTGTCATGGGCGTTGTTGTCCAGTCGTTCTTTGAGTGCCGACTTCTTGGTGGCACGGATCAGCTGGTGGTGTTTGCGGGTGGCGTGCTTGAGGGCGGTCCTGTTGTCTGTGGTCTGGTCGAGTCGCCAGGTTTTCTCGAGAGTGCGGCAGTTCTTCTTGGATTCCTTGAGTTCGTTGGTGAACCAAGGGGTTTTCTTGCTTCCGGGTCTGCTGGGAGGGTTTTTAGTGGTGCGAGGTCGTCGGCGCAGGCGGTCAGCCACTTGGCGAGGTTGCTGGCTGCTTCGTTTGGGTCCGTTGTGTTGGTGGGTGTGTTCTGGCTGAGGGAGGCGGTGAGCTGCTCGGCGGTGATCTTGCTCCAGCTCCGGCGGGGAGCCTGTTGCGGGTGGTGGTGGGTCGCAGTCTTTCTGAAGCTGAAGTGGACGCAGCTGTGGTCGGTCCAGTGGAGTCCGGTGGCGTGGCTGAAGGAGATGTGCTTGCTGGACGAGAAGACGGGGTCAAGCGTGTGGCCGGCGTAGTGGGTGGGCGTGTTCACCAGTTGCTTGAGTCCGAGGTTGGCGAGGTTGTCCAGCAGGGCGGTGGTGTTTCTGTCGTTGTTGTTCTCCAGGTGGAAGTTGAGGTCCCCTAGGAGGATGTAGTCGGCGGAGGGCATGGCGTGCGGGCTGATGAAGTCTGCGATGTCTTCGCTGAATAGTGTGCGTGGTCCCGGGGGTCTGTAGATGAGGGTGCCTCGGAGGGTGGTCTTGGGGTCAGTGTGTATCTGGAAGTGTAGGTGTTCGGCGGCGGTGAAGGTCTCGTCGGAGTTAGTCGAGATGCGGATGGTGTTCTTGTGTACGATGGCGATGCCTCCTCCCGTCTGGTTGACGCGGTCCCTCCGGGTGATCTTGTATCCGTCCGGGATGGCTATGGCGATGTCGGGCGCTGAGGAGGCGTTCATCCAGGTTTCGGTGAGGAAGGCGATGTCCGGTGCTGTTGCGTCGAGCAGGTCCCAGAGTTCCACGGCGTGCCTGTGGACGGAGCGGGTGTTCAGCAGGATGCATTTCAGGTGCATTTCAGGTGGTTGCTCAATGCCCACAGCAGCGGGCCCAGGACCTGGAAATGCGCTCAAAGCCTCCCTCCCTGATAGAGATGAGGGGAGGGCTCCTCTCCGGTTCCACTTCTTGGAGGTGAGTTGGTTATGAAAGAATGCGTCCGTTTTCGGAAAGACAAGAGTTACCTCCTGAGGGGCAGGCAACCCCATCAAGGTAGAGCCTCGTGGGAGAAATGAAGAGAACCGGAAAATGTACCCTCGCACAGACACTGGCGAGCAGAGAGTGCAGTGATGGCGAGGTTCGCGCGCCAGCCCTAAAGAGATCCCTTGTGTCATCACATCAAGCGGCGCAACGAAATTAGGCCTCCCTGTCGGAGAGAAAAGAGAGACATGTGCTTTGGGAGGTGTGAACCTTCCGGAAGACGATACATTCTGACTCGCAGAGGGGCCTCTGAGTGTGAGCGTGTCATCTGCACTTCTGCAGCTGCGAGAGCAGCCAGGCTCCAAAGAAGCAGCACGATGGGGTAAGATCAGGCCCGCAACACCCATTGGGTTCAAAGTGCTTCAGCCCCCCCCCCTGTCGTGTGTGGCAGCCCGGGCTAAGACAGCTTCCCGGGCACACACACAGCCGCATCCCAGTACTTCACAGGTCTTTAAAAGACCATTCAGTTTTTAACGAGGCTTTGTTGTTGTGTCACCCCTTCTTAGAGCCCCTGCATCTCCACTCTGCATATTGCTGAAAGACCGTACTTTTCACGGCGCTACCATTTAAAATGCCGTGAATGGTTCAAATCTCTAGCTAAGCAGAGACGTGCGCGCTTTGTAAGACTGTCTGTGCGCTTGGAAAAGACCTTGTGCGCGAGCGCGCAGTTTACTGGGAACAATGCTCATGACGCATGCCCAACTAGAAAATAGTGGAAAGTTCATAGCAGTGTACATGGCATCTGCCCAACTAGAAATAAATGAAAAGTGTATAGCAGAGTACATTGCACCTGTCTAATTAGAACACACTGAAATGTGCATAGCAGAGTTTGTAGCACCTACCTAACTAGAAAACAGTGAAACATTCGACCCTTGCGACCAAGCAGTGATTAGCCTTAAAACCTTCTTAGCTGATCTTAACCTGGTCCAAATATGCGGTAGTCCTACCCACAACTTGAGAGTGATCTTAGATCTAATCCTCTCCAAGGCTAATTCCATTCAACTTGAATCTATTGTCCCATGTGATTGGACAGACCACCATTGCATCACTTTCCACATCACGGAATCAATGTCCTCAAATAAGGCACAAATTAAAAGAACAAGTCACTGGAAAAGGAGCATTCGAAACCTAAACCTCCATGAATTGACATCTATTGGCACCCACACAACCCCAACTGATGACATGTCAGATGTCCAGGTCCTTACTGATCATTACAATAATTCAATGACAAACATCGTAGACTATATGGCCCCTCTCCAACTAAAAAGAGTGTCTACCAGAGACTCCAAGCCTTGGTTCAATATCAGCCTAAACATGGAGAGACGCAATCTCAGACTAGCTGAACGGTCATGGAGAGTCTACCCCACTCACGATCACCTCAAGCACCTAAGATCTCTGAGAAGAATTTGAAGCGCAAAAACTTTTTTAGGAAGCAGCTGGACGACGCCAGGAACCAACCTGAAAAACAGTTAGAACTTGTGAAATCGTAATCTAACAGACCACCCGACCCTCTATCTGTGTCTAAACTGCAACCTAACTGCAAATAACTTGCCACTTTCTTCTTTGGAAAGACGGCAAAGATTGAAAGTGACCTATAATCTGCAATAAAGCTCCTCCCTGTGCTTTCAAACCCCAGCCCCCCCACCCTTGGGGCAGGAGCATCCAGCCTTCACCCCCAAAAATAACTCTTTGTGGAGTTCATTCAAATCCGTTGATGAAACTACCATTCTAAAAATCCTATCAACATTGAAACCTTCTAACCATTTCAACGAACCGCTTCCTGCGAATCTCTTCAGGGAGATTAAAACCTCTCATCTCCCACTTTGGACCAAATTAGTAAATGCTTCATTACTTCAAGGCACTATACCAAACTTCCTCAAATCTGGACAGATAACTTCCATTCTTAAATTCTTAAAAAACCCACGGCGGATCACACTGATCTAAATAATTTCCGCCCTATCTCTAACATCTCAACTCTCTCAAAGCGCCTTGAGAAATGTGTCCATACCCAGCTATGCAATCACATCGATCATTTCCATCTCTTAGACCAATACCAATCTGGCTTCCGTCAGGGCCACAGCACTGAATCGGCCATCACTCACATAGTTGATGACGCACTGCAAATGCTTGATCATAATGAATCCTGCCTTCTAATCCTCAGAGACCTCATCAGCATTCGATACATGACAGCCTCCTTGACTTATTGGAACGCAGGCTGGGAATCTTTGGCCCCGTCCTAGACTGGTTTGCCTCTTTCCTCCAAAATAGAACCCAAAGAATAAAGATTAATCATTCCCTATCTAAACCCACACCTGTCACATTAGGTGTTCCTCAGGGTTCCACACTATCACACACTCTTTACCTGTTAATGGAACTGTTAACAGAAATTTTGAAATCATCAAACACCTATTATCACATGTATGGTGATGACACCCAACTTTACCTGAAAATCTCCTACTCTGAAGATATTAGGGGCCAGATGTATGACCATTTTTTGCGGTCGCAAAGGGGTTTTAGGCCCGTTTGCGACCGCAAAAAACGTATGGCCCATGTACCGACCCTTTTTTGCGAGTCGCAAATAATTTACGACTCGCAAAATAGGGTTTAGAGACTCGCTATTAAGGGGCGTTCCCTTCCTAATAGCGACCCCGAAAGCTATGTAAGAATGTTTTGCAACTGCAATTGCGGTCGCAAAACACTCGCAGTTTGCCACTCTTCTCAGAAGGGTGGTAAAGCACTCGCAAATGGGAAGGGGTCATCAGCTGACCCCTTCTCCTTTGGGAATGCATGCAGCAAACATTTTTAAGGGCAGGCAGTGGTCCCAGGGATCACTGCTTGCCCTTAAAAATGAAAAGTTACATTTGTATTTTTAAATGCAGCCCGTTTTTCTTACAGGAAAACGGGCTGCATTTAATAAAAAACTGCTTTATTCAAAAGCAGTCCCAGACATGGATGTCTGCTGACCCCAGCAGGCCACCATCCCTGGGAGTGCCAGCCATTCCCAATGGGGTCGCAAATTGCGACAGCCTCATTAATATTCATGAGGCATGCAATTTGGGACCCCATTGGGAATCGCAAACAGTGTCTCAGACATTGACCTTTGCGACTCGCAAATTGCGAGTCGCAATTTGTCGCAATTTGCGAGTCGCAAAAGTCAATGGTCGTACATCTGGCCCTAGGTCTCTTAACGTAACTCTACAAAAAACTCAAAATTGGTTCACCTGCAACTACCTTAAACTAAATACTCTCAAAACAGAATTCCTTATAATTGGCCCCCCAAACATTCACTCAGCATTGCGGAATGGTCGAAACATTTAACAGCCCTCAATTGCATTCCACATGTTATATATGTCATAAGTAATTAAAAACTACAATTATTATAAACCCATCAAATTTAAAATATAAAAAATGTATAACCATTTATTTTGATAAATAATTAAAAAAAAATACATTTTTAAGAATCCTGACTAAACAATAGTAGGGAAAGTGTTGGACTTTAGAGGGGTCAGAATTACTATTCCCACCACATCGTACAACATGAAAAAAAACAAATAGGAAGGGTTGGAAGGTTTAGATGTACGATTCCCACTCATATCTGACCAACAGTAGGAAAAATATTTGACTTTGGATGGGTAAAATGTACTCTTCCAACTTCAACATAAAAAAGTAGGAAAAGTGTTAGACGTGGAGTGGGTCAAAATTGTTATTCCAATTTTCAATCTGAGCAACAGTTGGAGGGTTGAGATTTGCTATTCACTCTCCATTTTTAGAAAAAGCAGGAAAGTGCTGGACTTTGGAGAGGTTAGGTATACTATATTAAATGAATGAAAAAATAATATTTTATACAACTATATTCTTACCTTCTATATACTGTCCCAAGATATTTTTGACATGAACATTTTTTTTACACAATATTCTTGTATCACCATATGTTTTCCACAATAGTTTGGTAATTCACCTCTGTAGCTGAGCCACAAGGTAATACTATTCAACGTTTGGAGCCCCCAACACACCCTTATTGGGTAGGGAGACAAAACGTAGCCAGCACCACTCTATGTCAGGGGTTGTGACATATAAGTTCCCAGAGTAGTGTGTCTACTCCTCAGAAGAACATTTGTGTAAGAAAAATTGGGATATTGGTGAACTAAAATAGGAGGCTAGGCATCATCCAAAAAATGTTGAAAGGGCAACAAGCCCTATTACCAATATGGAGAGTTTTTTTCCATTAAAGCTACTTGTTCTCTTAGGACAGCCATTGTTTTGGTATTTTGGTGAGATTCCTGTCAAGTAGGTCTTGCTCAGCATTAAATATTTTGATGCCTAGATAGTGGAAGGTACTTTCCCATTTGACCTTTGGTCAAGGCTAATTGTGAGGCCCAGTTTGCTCACCTGATTTTCCGCACAACACCGGGACACCTCTGTTTGAGGTAGCTGTTTGCTCTATACAAGTAACTCTATTATTATTATAGGACCATATCCCAGGTCCCGGCAAACCGGAGTGACGTTGTGTCATAGGGGAATGGGCAGGACTTTAGCCAGTTAAAGTGCAACCCAGAAGGAGTGTTGAACTCTTCAAGGGTCTGGATTATGCTAATGTGGTACTGTTCGAAATCTCTTATATAGATTAGGATATCTTCAGCATACAAAAAACTGTGTGAGTCCAGTCGGCTAGAAGGATGCCACATATGGGGCGCTCACTTCTAAGTCTAATGGTCAATAACTCCATGACAAGCACACAGAGCAGACAGAAGAGTGTGCATCCTTGTTGAATCCCTCTGCCCTTTGAAAAAGGGGTTAAAATTAACGTGCCCACCCAGACCCTAGCACTTTGTCTATGTAGAGCAACTGGATGAACTCCATGTTATGTTTCCCGAAGACAAACTCTGTCAGTACGCTGAAAAGATAGTCCCATGCTGAGGTGTTGTTTACTTTTTCAGGTCGAAGACCAAGCAGACAGATTAAGGCAACATAGGTGGGGCGACTCCTACAATTTTTTACAGCCTACTTATGTTCCGGCACATGTTCCTCCCAGAATAAAAGCCATTCTAAGCCAAATCGATTAGCTGAGGAAACACCCGGAGATTATTGTGGCTTTTATAATAAAAAATAGGATAGCTCTTGGCCAATAGGAAGCTGGGTTGGTTGGGACAACAGCAGGCTTGAGTGTTAAGACAAGCAAGTTCTCCCTAAAACATGGTGACAACATTCCTAGGGCAATGACCGCCTCATACGTGAGAGCTAACTTGGACTCCAGCCCATCTGCAAAGGTTTTTCAAAGTTCTTCCAGAAACCTGTCAGTACCAGGATTTTTCCAAAGTCTAAATCCATATGTCCTCCTTCATGTTCTTAGATGTGAGGGAAGGTCACTGAAAAAGGCCCCTATCACCAGTCAACACTCCTGGATCTGTCCTCATAAAACCTATGGTGGAAGTTGGAATAGGCTGTATTAATGGATTTTTGGGAGGAGACAAGACCCCTTGTGTAGTTTGAAGTGATATTGTCATATCATTGCTTATGTATTCTGCTGATTGCCAAACCATGCCAATAGCCTACCAGCTCTATCCTCTTCAGCGTGAGACCTAGTGCCGTAGGCAGTATGATCCAAACACCGGAATTTTCCATCAGAATGGCCTTCTCCTCACATAAAGCCCAGAGGGTGCCCTGAAGGGTGGGGTCTTCTCGAAACTGTTTTTTGAGTTGTATGTAGGAGCATTCTATTCTACTTATGTACCTTTCCACAGCTCTTTGCTCGCTGACTGGGGCATGTATGCAATTGGCTGCTCATGATCAAATAATTTGGCTGCACTTATATTGCTTTGATGTCATCTGATCAAGAAAGCACTGTAATTTTATCAATTATCTCCTTGTATTTTTAAGTTGTTCAAGAAAAAGGGCTTGATGACCCCTCAAATATATAGGTTAAAAACAACTAAAGGTAGAAAACATAGGCAGAATCGGCCACTCGCACATTCACTGCATCATCTCTGGCATGGGGGTGGGCCAGATTGTATAAATGCTCTGATTCCAGATCACTACAGAACTGAAGTGCCTTAGCTCCTGTGACATGCCATGCTGAGCCAATATCTATGCTAAACAATGAGTTTATGGACCTGGTTGAGTCCATCAAAAAATGCAGATGCCCGAAGTCTATGACCTGTATCGAACTGCTTCAATAGTAAGCCATTCATATCTGGCATCATCCTGGTATTGAAACGTGACCAGGTGAATGTTGGAGCAAGGAGGCCTTAAGCAAAACCACCTGGAGTTTTAGGGGCATATTCACAAGGACGTATCGCCGAGTTATTGGCACTTTAGCGCAGCAAAAGTGGAGATAGATTTATCGCCCCATTCACAAGCGGGTGCAAATTGCAGACATCGCCAGTATTCCAGCGATAACTGCCGCAAAATTTATCTCCACGGGTGACACCACCAACTAACCCTAATGAGATGCAGAGTAGGCGTTCCCGTGCAAAAACACACAAAAACACCACTACACCACTTTCACAACGAACTGCCAGATCTGCGATGCGGAACAAAAACAGGCGATAAGCCGCGGTAGCAGCAGGGATTTAACACCTGCCTTTTGCTGGTGTTAAGCAGGACGACTACCTGCAGTATGAAAGGGAGCCCAGCCCAGAGCCACATCTGAAGATCCACAGATGCCATGGAGCCAATGATCATGCAACTCGGAGACCCATGAGGGCCACAACACCCACTGCCACCACCCCCAGGACCCGCCCCGCCCCCCCCCGGCCCACCACAGAAGAAGCATAGACAAAGACAGCAGACCCACCATAAACGCACCAGCCGCACAGACCTAACGCCAGAGGAGGGCATTGCCCACAACGGGTTCAAAAGGACAACCATCCTCCGCATCCTGACCCACATCTCCCACAGGCTGACGGTACCAACACAGCGGACAACCAACATCCCTCCGCAGACCACGCTGCTGGCTGTGCTGCACATGTTGGCCTCTGGTACCTTCCAACCTACAACTGCCAGAGTCGGAGGAGTCTCACAGCCAGCCCTATCCAAGTTCATCACACCTGTCCTGGATGCCATCATCAGCCTGGTACCCCAGCACCTCCACTTCACCCACACTGCGCCGGAGCAGCTGTAGACTAAGCAAGGCTTCTACACCATAGCTGGATTCCCTCATGTGTTGGGGGCAATCGACTGCACACATGTACTCCTCGTGCCCCCTGCCGACACTGCACACAACTACCGCAACAGAAAGCACACGCATTCCATCAATGTGCAGGCAATAGTGGACCACCCGGGACTCCTCACCAATGTTGTGGCCAACTACCCAGGCAGTGTGCATGATTCATACATCTTCCGACAGTCCATCATCAACCAGCGCTTCAATGGTGTGCCGTAGGAGTGCACGTGATGCAACCGCGCAGCGCACACAAGTGTAAAGGCTCAGGGGAGGGAGGAGCAGCTGTGAGGCAATGTAACACACAGTGAGGCCGCTCATGTGCCACGTGCCCGGCATATCATCCATGATTCCCTGGGTCGCAGACATCCCACCCCACCCACGACAGGCCTCTGCATATCTCCTGTATGCAAGCAGATGGTGAACTGACTGTAGGGATGAAAGGTCCTTTGTCTGGACTATCAGGCGGAAGCACATCTGCAGCTCCAAGCTGGGACTTGCATGTGCCCAGCACCCCCTGACAGATACGATAGCCTTTGCTGGCGACTCCCACACTACGCACTGCCCGACGTGAGACCAATGTGTACACATCCCACACACAGAAGTCCTTGGTCTTAGTTATCGTGCGTGAAATGGCCTTCACACGTACTCCCACCCCATCCCAGGCCTGCACCCGTTGCACGGAGACACTGCTCATTGATCCGAGCTGTGGCATTTCATCCACAGGACTGGCGCAGGTCAGCACAGTGCCACTTCAAGCAGAGCCACTGACGCAATGGCAGACCATCCCGGACACATGCACAACCCCAGTCACGTGGACCAGTACCGTGCATGTCTGCTGCATGTACTGGGGGCACTGCCATTAGCAGTGCTGCGGATGAGTTACCGGCTAAGCTTCCGCCTTGCCAACGTCACCTGCTTTCAGCCTGTGTTGCATTGTTGCTCGTGCATATTCGAGTGGACCTTGGATGTCTGCCTCTCCAACGTAACGGTAGCTGAACTGGATTTCGACACGTGTGTGTGTGTGCGCGCCCCCTGTTGGCCCACGACCAGGAGTGTCACCGTGATGCCCGTTTATGGCATGCCTGGATGATTGGCATGCAAGCTGGCAACTGGACTTGGGAGATTGCACGACTCGTCATGTGCGGTGACCACATTGAGCCGCTCCCCTATTGGGCTTTAGTGCCAATTGGGGCCATTGGTTGGAGTCAGCACATCTGTCCGGGACAGCTGATGGGTTACGTCGCCGACATGTTAGATCTAGTCGAAAACGAGCTTATATTGGAAATGTTGGCCTACGCTGCTGCACTCGCGTTCATGGACGAGTGACAACGTACCTGCAGCCACAACTGACTGTGACCCATTGCACGTGTCCCGACGCCTGGTTGCATGTTGGGGATCTGGTCACATGTCCCAAGACAACAGTGGACATGGCTGCATTGGCATGGACTCCGGATACATGCGCGGACAACCAACGCTGGTTGGCACTCACTTGTGTGGGTGATGGACTCCCCCGGAGTGGACATGGGCGCTTTCCAACGTTCCTCATTCAGACATGCTGCTGCATTGGTCTGCATGTTGTGGCACTTCTCTTGGCCGTACTGACACGCAACTGTTGAAGTTTCCGCACCTTCAGTTGTCTCCAACTGTGATGTGTGTTCATTTGTATGCCGTAGTGTGTGTCACAGCTTATCTGGGTCCCTGCCATACATGCATTGCTACCCCATCAGGGCTGTGGGTTTGTACTTGTGCATGATCATGTCCCTGTTTCGTGCTTTGCCAGATGTGTATGGCCATTTACCGGTCACAAGCAGGTGCACTTGTGTCCTGTGTTCGGTTGTACAAATGTTGCTGTTTGTACCACATTGTGTTCGATGTTGGGGTGCTCTGCTTCCTATGTGTGTGTGCTGCATTGTGTGTGAGTTGGCCCTTGAGCTCTTATTTGGCTCGCCCTTCTCCCTTTCAGGCAGTGTGGTTTTCACTTCTGTGCTTGTTCAGTGGTGTGATATTGCCGACTTGTGTGACTTGTACTCTTGGTTGGTGTTGTTACTCTTGGGCATGGTTTGTCTGCAGTTGTGCTGTGCTTAATTGTGCATGTGTGCCATTATGCCCATCTCCCCCTGTCCCCCCAGTCCCTGGTCGTTCCTCTCCCTGTTGCTGTTGTGTCTGTTGATTTTGAGCAGTTTACGGTCCCCCGACTCCTGCCACCATCTCCAGACTGATGTGGTGGACACCATTTCCTCCATGTCATCCAGCTCCTGGTGTGGCGCTGGACTCCCACCTCCGGTGTGCATTGCTGCCTTCTGGTTGTTGGCGTGTTTCTGCTTGTTTTTGCGTTTCGCACCATTCCAGCTGTTCTGGTTGTCTTCCATTGTCCTCCTCGGCACTCCGGCTGCATTCACCTTGTCCACGATGGACTGCCATGTACAATGTTACATAGACATTCTTAGTATATAATTTCCACTCTTCTTCTGCCAAATGTTCTCCAAAAGATGAACATGGGAGAGCGCTGTGGTGCTGCAATCGCCAATACATGTTTGGGCTATCAGAGATCCATTATTTGCAGTTTAGCAGCAGCTTCACAGTTGGCATTTCTGCTTTAGTGTCCAGCCAAGCAAAATCATTTATAAACAGATGAACAAACAAGGGTAGTGCTGTGTAAGTTTGCAAACATGGAAAGTGACATGTTAAAGAGGGCACACAAGAAAGGTGAATAGAGAGAAAGACATCAAGAAAAAAATGGAAAGGCTATAGTTGCATGTCCCCCTACTATACACAAGCAGTGTGAGGGGAATGGTGTCCGCTGCTACAAAATCCTCAGTGTATTTACATTTACTAATAACTGTTTTGTGTAAAACTGGTTTGCAGGGACTGTATAGAAGTATGTACAAATGGGGAGTGACTCGACGCCCAAGGAAGATGGCAGCGTCTGAGTTATTCTCAGAGGGACTATACAGGAGGAATGTTGCTCTGTGGAGGTTTTCCCCCATCAATGAGGCACTTCTGGGGTGACACAGTGCTCACTTTCACCTTTTACACGCTGCACGATATCAGGGAAGGACATGCAGTATGTTTTCCAGTGGCTGCGCCATTTTCCGATGTCGGCACAACATACGAGAGTGAGGAGATGCTCATACTGCCTCTCCCTCCATTCTCAAGTCCTTAAAGACAACCAGGTTTGCTCTCACAAACTATACTCAGGACTGCCTATTGGCTGGAAGCATTGTTTTTTTCTTTAATGAGGAATCATGTTTTAATTGTTTTTCAGCTGACTGGCATTTCCTGGTAAATATAAGAAAGCATACAATAGGCAATTCCTAATGCGGGAGGATTATTTCAGCTTACCTGTGTATTTATTCAGTGACATTTTGCACTGTCCTGGATCAGTGTCTCTATGCTTTCTATTTTTAAGGTGAGGCATAATCCATTGTACCTTCACTACCAACCCTGTTAGTCAGATACCTGATGCCAACTTGACTGAGTGTGTGCTGGGATCCTGCTTACCATGCCCTAGCACCTGTGTTCTTTCCCAAAACGGTACCTTTGTACCCACAAGTGGCACACTTCTGGGCCACATGTAAGTCCCTTGTAAAAGGTACCCCTGGTACCAAGGGCCTTGTGACCAGAGAAGGCTTCCGAGTGCTTCAGCATGTATTGTGTCACCCTCAGAGACCCCTCATCAAAAGCCCCCCACCCTGCCATTGCAGTCTGCATGTTTTGGTGCACCCCAAAACTGAAGAGTCTACATGGCACTCATCCCTGTGGGCCATGCCCACCAACACTGCCTGTGGCATGGGTAAGTCTCCCCTATAGCAGGCCTTGCAGCCCAAAAGGCAGGGTGCACCATACCCAGGTGAGGGCATAGCTGCAGGAGCAATATGCCCCTACAGTGCCTGTGCCATTCACAGACATTGTAAGTGCAGTGGGGCCATTTTGAGTTCATGGGCTGGGAGTTTGTCAACACAAACTCCACAGCTCCATGATGGCTTTACTGAAATCTGGGAAGTTTGGTATCAAACTTCCCAGCACATTAAACCCACACTGATGCCAGTTTGGGATTTAATGAAAAATGCACTGAGGGGGAATCTTAGAGATGCCCCCTGAAAAACGACCAACTCTGGTGTAGTTCCTGACTGGCTCCTAGCCATCTGCCACCACCAGAAAGGGTTTTGGACCCCTGGCTAGAGAGCCTCCACTCCCTGGGTCTGGAAACACTGCCCATTCTGGGCAGAGGTGTCATGCCTCCTCCCCCAGGATGGGCAGGGTCCTCCAAGAGGGATCCTCAAAGGCCTCCCACCTTTGTTAGCTACCCCCAGCCTTTTGATGTTACCAACAACTGGCTCCCACCGGTTCTGACCCCCAGTTTGGGCGTGACAACTGGCAGGAAAACCTAGCCAGGAAGGGGGGTGTGTCACCTTTGCCAACCCCACCTCTCAGGTTGGGGAGGAGAAATGAAGGCCACCTCTCAGTCCCAGCCATCTTGAAGATGGGAGGACCCCTCCGATCAGGAAGAGGCCTATGTTTCCCTCCCACTGGAGGCTGGCATACTAGGGGGTGTCGACACCCCAGGGAAGGGACCCATTTGTCCCAACCTGCACACCCCTGTAACACCCCCCCTAAACCTTGATTCTTCAGAGTCGACGTGACAAGAAGAAGAAGGACCGAAGAGCCGTGCTGCAGAAGAGGAGGACGACCGCAACTGCTTTGTCCCCAGCCCTACTGGCCTGTCCCCTGATCTGAACCCCTGCAAGTTGAAACTGGTGTGTCCTGCAGCCAGCAGCCTGCAAGATCCCCGGGGACCTTCCCTGCCTTCCTAAAGAACTCTGATCCCCCGTGAACACCGGATCTGTCCAACACCAACCCAAGCCAGAACTCCAGATCCAGCCAGATCTGCGAGTGCTCACCACACTGCACCCGATGCTCACTACTTGAGTTTGAGTGGCCCAACACCCCAGTGAGGTCCCCGTGGTGATCCTGACCTGTGTTCCAGCATTGGACGACCTCCTCCTACCTTCTCCTTGACGCCTGCAGCCGCATCCAGAAGGGTCCTTCCAACCGCAACCGGAGCCAGTGAGAAGAACCCGGCATGAAAGGACACCCCTGCACTCGCAGATCCTGAGTTCTGAGGTGCCCAACAGACGGTGTCCTGGTATCCAGCAACTCTTCAACTTCATTCTCTAGTCGTTGGTTCCCCTCGACCAGTCTACTGGCTCCAGCCTGCAGTCCTTTTCCATGACCGACATCCCCCATAGGAAAGCATTGGGCTCCTGACACGAAAGAACACCCCTGCACCCGCAGCTCCTGAGTCCTAAGGTGCCCGACAGATGGTGTCCTGCTGTCCAGCAACTCTTTAAATTCGTCCTCCAGTCATTGGTTCCCTTCATCCAGTCTTCTGGCTCCAGCCTGCAGTCCTTTTCCACAACCAACATCCCCATAGGAAAGCATTGGGCTCCCGACAGCTGCTGAGCACCCTGCACCTAGCCGCCCCTGCACCGCAGGTGGTGTGGACTTGGTGCCAACCTGGGACCCCCTTTGCCCTTACCTTATCCCTAGAAGCTTGACTTCCAAGACTGAGTGGCCTGCCCGTGAGCAGCCCCGAATTGAGGTACCCCATTGGCTAAGATTGGCACCCTGCACTTGTTATATTCCATATAGGTACCCTATATAGGCGCAGGTAACATCGCAACCTTTCACCTACATCCTTCCCTACATTGCATACGTAACGGTTCTTAGGCACTGACCTTTTACCTAGATATGACACTGCACTCAGAACGTGGGTTTTTCCCTGGTTCGATTCTCATACATGATGCATGAGGCTTCTTTGAAGCACAGCAGGACTAACAGTAGGATTACCATCTCCTGTATAATATCTCTGTATAAAGTTCAGGCCCAAAGTCATCCTTTAGGCCGACACAGTGACACAGCAAGGTAGGACCCCTGGGGAGACCTATGGGTATATATACAACACATCTTGCTTAGGAAGATAGAGGAGACCGTGACTTCCCGGCTGACACACTGACCAGAGACGCTGAGGTTCCCGCATGCAGACGCTCCAGCTAGCAGTGGTCTAACATACCTCACGGGGCGTCCAACTCGAGACCAGGACGGGGTCCCATATTCTCTAAACTCTCAGGTAATGGGGTGAACTAGATCCTGGAGGGATTCTTGGCATAACACCTACATAGATGCTAGGTACATTTAGGTACATCTAGTTAGGGAGGCATCGTAGGAGTACGCACTTTTTATCATGTGTTTTTATATTCATGATTTCTGCAAGATGGTAGAACTTTACCATCCTTTTACTTTCGTAGTATCTGCTAATCATATATCTCTGCTACTGTCTAATGGTTGTTGCAGCTCATCTATTCTACACTAGAATAACAACTGTTCAATAAATACTTATTGAAACGCCCAGACTGTTTATTCTGTGTATCTCTCTGAGACAAACTAAGTGAGCACGAGTGACTGAGCGAAAGGTAGTATATTGTTTCCACGATCCTGGGGGATCAGGGTTGTCATGTTCTGAGGTTGCCAAGAACTATTCTCTCCCCGATAAGAGGAGACTCTAGTGGCACTGTGAGCTAGCTAATACAGACAGGCTAACGTATCCGGTGGGGGTGCACGGAATCCATTTGCCCCCAATCCCACAGTTTGTTATCCGAACAAGCAGATCCTGAATAGGTAATATAGGAACTACATGACATGGCACCGCCAACGTTGGTTGGGTACTTATTTAACAGTAGAATCTGAGTAGTTCAGTCGTGCTATTCTCAGAGATCCCTACTCACAAAACACCAGAGACGTCTGGAGTGGGTGGGCACAAACTCCGCCACAGCTGAGTAGGCTAAGAAATCCTATTTATTGGCTGTTGGTTAATCAAGCTTGAAGGACACATTGTTCCTAAATTGTGCAAAAACACCTTATCTTAGTTCCCTTGAAAAACTTCTTCTTTACTGAGGACAAAGATAACCAAGAATTAGACCCACTGCAACAAAATCTGCCCCTCACAGACAAGGACGATGCAGACGCAATACAAATTGCACCAAACTTTAGAAACAGTCACCCTGGAACTACTTGCACATGGTTTATCGGCTAGGGGTGGCATAGTAGCTTTCGTGATTGAGGCACACGAATCAAACAAAACAGGTATTTTATTCGTGGGTTACATTCCCAGCAGCAAATGCAAGAACAAAAACATTTCACTCCTACACGGAAGGAGAGGCACCAGCGGAATATCATCCATTTGAGGATATAGAGGTTCCGCTCACATACCAGGAACACTTATACTGGTTTAAAGGCACCCTACCCCACATAAGAAGAAGAGTAAGACTCGGCCCGATCGGAAGAGAAGGTGCAACATGGCCAATATTAGCGGCCTACAGACCACATCCTGACATTGACACAATGCCACCAGGAGACTTACTCATACAACATAAAGATTTAATTAAAAGCTATAGGAACTTGACGCAATTCGTCATGAGGACATTTACAGTCCAACCAGCAATAGTTGCAACAAATGGAACTCAAATTCAGGGTACAGCAACTAAAATGACACCACAAACATTACATGCAGTGATGGGTAAAATGCCCACAAAACGTGGACAAATACCATTCTGGGTAGCTCAGAAAATAACGCAGCTAGAGGCAGTATTCCTGAATACTACCCCGTATGAAAAACACAGAATGCTAACAATCTGCTTGCCCATGGGACTAACACCACAATTATAGGATTGTACCACTTGGGGTACAGTCTTTGCTGCCATTTATACCAGAACTCATGGTATCCCGTCATTAGCAGTAGTACCAGATGTATTGAGACAAATACAAAATGAGTACGGAGCAGAGCCTGCCCTAAACTTAGGGATGAAGTTACTAGGTAACTATGCCCAGGTATCAGCCATAATACTAGCTAACATTAAGGGGGAAGCAGCTTCAGTGGCCATCCGCCAACGCCTAAGGGAGTTCAGTCCTTTAGAACAGGAACACGAACTACCAAAAATAATTGAAACTGCACATGCAGAATTAGGCAGAGACAGTTTGGGTGGGAAAGCTTTAAAACCACAGCTGATGGGCAGTCCTGAAAAGGACACTTCTAAGCAGACACCTGCTTCAACTAAGAAGAAAGTGGGACATATGAAAAACAACAAAACTTTAAAGGAAATAGATCTCAATCCAGAGGTAGATCTCCTCCACAGGAGCCCTCCGAAAAGAGGTATAACCTCAGGAATAGGGATAATATTAGGAAACCTGACAGGTATCAGGATACTGATACACGTTCCTCTCGTTCCTTTCAGGGTTCATCGAAAAACTCTGAGAGGGAAGGACGGTCAGAAAGACAAGAAGAGCGTACAAAGTCCAGAGACAAGCAGCACGCTCAAGATTACACTTCTAAAAAAGAAGAAAAACCAAAGCAAAAGCCACAGTTCAAAAAGAAGAAAGTTGCAGGTCTAAAGATCAGACATGCCCAGAATTCTGAGGACTCGACTACTGAACGGGGAATGGGCTCTGACGATGCTAGACAGTGCAGCAGAAGTAACAATAGCTCGCCAGAACCTGAAGGAATTTCTGTTGACAGCGGACTTGAATGATTATATCACAGTAGAAACATTCGATACTAGGGTAAGCGTCCCACATAAAGTATATGAAATAACGCTCCAAAAGGAGGGGGACAAATGTAGAACAGTGAGAGGTCTCTTTTGGGAGAACCTGACGTTTGGCTATGATAGTTTATTAGCTGAAAAAGACTGGCCGCCAGCATTCGTCATGGATTGCCCTAAAGGAGAAACGATAATTCTTCCGGCATTCTCAGACCATATTCCCAGGCACTTGCAACACACATATGCGCAGGAGTGGGCGGTAGCCCAGGCTCCGGCATTATACAAAAACCATGTTGGATGGGATGAGGATTCAACCCACCACATTATTCCTTTAAAAAATACTCCAACTGCACAGAGGCAGTATCCAATAAAGCAAGAAGCTAAAAAACAGGTCAGGGAGATCTTAGATCAACTTGAATACCAAGGGGTGATTGAAACTTGCACCTCACAAATGAACAATCCTTTGTTTCCTATCATGAAACCTGACAACACATATCGTCTAGTTTTAGATTACAGACATTTAAACACTAGCGCTAAGACATTTGCAGTCCAAAATGCACACAGTGTCGCATTAATGAATAACATTGTGCGGAAAAAATATAAAACAACACTTGATATCTCAAATGGATTTTTCTGCCAAAATATAGCGCCTGAAAGCAGGTATCTAACAGCCTTCTCAGCGCTAGGGACCCAGCGTCAATTTTGTTGACTCCCCCAGGGGTATAAGAACAGCCCGGGGTTGTTTTCGGCCAGAGTAACTGAATTACTTCAAAATTTGGACGAAGAGGCATTGTCCTATGTGGATGATATTTATCTAATGGACGATGACCTAGAGGAACACTTGAACAGAGTGAATACCATAATTTTGGGATTTGCATCTGAGGGCTACAAATTCAACTTTAAAAAATCAAAAATTGCCCACCTCAGTGTCCTGTTTTTAGGATATGAGCTTTCAAGTGAAGGAAAAAGCCTGGCAGCCAATTTTTTAGAAAAATGCGCGCTGCTCCAACCTCCAAAATCATTAAAAAATTTACAATCAATCCTGGGATTCCTAAATTTTGGTCGAACGTACATTTTGGATTACGCAGAAAGAGTAAAACCTTTCTACGATTTAATAAAACCTGATTTTTCAGTAAAACAACGGACACAGGAACATACAGATACACTTCGTTCCTTACAAGCTGACATGATAGCTTCCAAACACTTACAGACACGCGTAAACGTACGCAACCTGGTGATCCGTATAGTTGCGGGTCAATCTGGGTACACCTATCTAACATATAATGAAGGTGAGACAGTACCAATTGCATACAAATCACATTTGTACACAAATGCTGAGATGCGCTTCGCATCTACAGAAAAGATTCTGACAGCAGTACAGACTGCTGTAGTGAGAGAAGAGCACTGGCTCAGGGGAAACGAATAATAGTAGTAACTCCGGTTCCAGCCTTAGAGACTGCGACAAAGGCAAGCGTTCCTAATGCTAAAGCTTTACATCCGAGATGGATACAATGGGCTAATTCTCTCACTGCAACAGATGTAGAATACAGGAACGACCCAAATTTAAAGACACAAGCATTCTTGCAATACGAACAAGAATATCCTCTACCAAACGAAACAATGCCTCTAGATCAGTATGAATATATAATTTACACTGACGGATCTGCTCAACCGGCCATAGGGAGTAAGCAACAATATAGCGCAGCATGTGCAATCGTTAAAGGTCGCATGCAGGATGGAAAGTTCCACCCAAGTTGCACAAAAACGCAGTCCCTAGGAGACTGCACGGCACAGTTGGCAGAGTTAAAAGCGCTGATACTGGCACTGGTAAATACGGATCGAGAATTCCCCACACTAATTGTGTGCGATTCCTTTTACTGTGTGCAGTCTTACAATGAATATTTGCAGTACTGGGTTCAAAACAGGTTCAAAGATGGAAAAGGTGGCACAATTAAGCATAAAATGCTATCGGAACAGGTAGTGGAGTTGAAAACCGAACTACTGAGGGCTCACGTGATACATACACTGAGTCATCAGCATGATTGCGTTCACGTTGAAGGGAATTCATTGGCTGATGAAGCTGCAAAGGAGGCTGTATGCACGGCTTCCATAGCTGCAATCACTCGTTCTAAAACAAGAATGGACGGTGAGATTATGGTAGCTATTAATGCAACCCGCAAAAACAGCGGAGCAGTACCAAAAGGTTTCCACTCAAGTACTCCTACAAGTTAGATGCCAATAACATTCCATTTGCTCAGATTCCTGGAGTGGGGGATAGAGTAATTCCAAACATGGATCGTAGGTTAGGTTTAATTCTAGCAGCACACAAAGGGATGGGTTCTGTACATGCAGGAGCTGCGGCAACAGTTTCTTTTCTGAAACAAAGCTATTGGTGGCCAGGATTAACAAAGCAGACCAAAGACTTTGTCTTAAACTGCGATATCTGTCAACAGATAAATGGAGCCGCCGTAGCTCGCCCAGCACAGGTCCCATTATTAGACAGCATCAGACTGACCATTCGCGTGCACTTATCTAGACCTCTACGGCCCCTTAAAATGTGAAGGGGCTTACAAGTATATCATGGTTGCAGTGGATTCCTGCTCGAGATTCCTATGGGTGTGGCCCCAGCGCTCGGCTGACGCTCGAACTGTTATAAAAGATTTGCGAGTCTTTATAGGGACATACGCAATTGGTACATTACATTCTGACCAGGGCCCTGCGTTTAGCTCTCGGGCTTACAAGGAGGCCATGCGAGGATTGGGTATAGCATTGCGGTACTCATCTCCGTACCATCCTGAGGGAAATTCGGTAGTGGAGAGAAAAAAACGAGATTTAAAGCAATCTTTGACAGCTAGAGTATTAGGCACGGGTAAAAGTTGGGTAAAACATCTGTATGGAGTCCAGCGTTTTCTTAACAATATGCCAAGAAGTTCTCTAGGGGGGGTCACTCCATATGAGGTCCTATTTGGGACAAGAATGTGGGTACCTGATCTTGATTGTGAAGGCACAGTGGCGGATGAAAAGCCTTTTGACATCCATGATCGTTTGGCTGTTTTACAGGATCTAAATGAATCCAGGACACAACAAAGTAATGTCCATCTGAAGCAGACCGCCACTGGGGAAGTCAAATCAGTCACGGCAAGACCTGTCTGGATCCCAAAAGTCGGGGATCTGGTCAGAGAGAAGATAGCGGACAAAAAAGAATTTGGGCCATCATACAGAAAGCCTGTACCGGTCCTAGCAATTGAAGGAACAAGAACTGTACTTCTACCGCCTCTTGCCGGAAAAAAGGAGAAAAGATTTGTCTCAATTGACCTAATCAAACCACACTATGTGGCCGATACTAAGCAGTAGGCCACGTGGACTCCAAAGTAGCAGACTCCCTCCTCTCGCTACAATTCAAGAAGTTCAAACAGAAAGACTCCTCATGTTCGAAGAACCTCCAACACGGAATGAAGGACTATGCAACAATGCTATGGAACTCGTTCCTCTTGAACCTGAAGTTCAACTTCAAAATCAAACTCTGAAATCAAAGACAACTCGTTATTCGACCAAATACAGATGTCTACGTCAACATGCCTCAACAAGAGCAAACCACGATTTCCACAAATCCTGATGGAAAACCAACAATTGATCGAACTGCTTCTGGCTACTTCATAAACTTTGATACGTTTTCTTTAGATCCAAACGAACTGGAAATGACGCCAGCCAAAAAATCACGCATAAAGCAAGTTACAGACTTTATGCACTTTCTTAAAAAGACTTACCTGGTGTCACCCTGGGTAAAACTATGGATAATCACTGGGATACTTTTCTTTCTTTTCTGGGTAGGCTTAGTAATAGTTTTTTGTATGCTTATTAATGGGAAATACATTCGACAAAGCTCTGCAGCCCAAAAGGTGAACTTACTTTTAAAACAACACCAATCATCTCATCGAGAACAAAGAGACTTGTCATCAGTGAACATTACAGCAGTTCCTATACCTGATGGTATAGTGTGGGACAGGGTTGATTTCGATATATTTGGTCCGACTGAAATTTTAAGAATTCCACATTTATTTAAAATATCATTGAGTGATATCATTACCTCCAGTACATTTTCCGATGATTGGGATTTTGAAACTGTTAATAACATGTTATCTGATTTGGAAAAATCTGCTGCATTTTCTAGTAGTGAAACATTGGAAGAGCACATCAGATTTCGAGAGTATGTATTGTTATCAACACTATGGTCATCATTTTCTGCATAAATCTGCAAATCCTAGAAATGTGTTCACATACCACCCGTGGGAACATTGTCCAACACCGCCGAAAGGCAGTTCAAAAACATTTACACAGAAGTTTCCATATTTTTCAGGGTTTAATATGTCTGATCCAGCCTCATATTATTATAAGGTTGCACCAACATCAGCACAGAAAAATATGTTGACAAACACCAAACAGATTTACTCTGCTTCTTTTATTGCCCAGTTGTCTGAACAAGGTTTCGACTTATGGAAAGACACCATAGACTTAAAATCAGTCTGGGGTACTAGAGAATGGCAGATACAGGGAACAGAAGCTTTGTTTAGAGCATGCCTCATCCCTCAACAAATCATGTTTTTGAACGAGACAGTGCAACTGACGTCTTGCTTGGACTAGCCAAGAGCAAAGGCTTGAACACGCCTCGGTTGCCAACTCCATCACACACCGAGGGCAACATAACATCACAGGAAGAAATTACAGTAGATGACCTCATACAATACAACAGATCAGACCCCGATTGGAAAAAATGGTTGATTTGGCCCACAGACACTAATAGTTGTCAGGCAAGATTCATGGGTAAAACCGAAGGGTTTAGTATCCATAGGCCAGATCCATGTTATGTACAGAGACAACATCCGGGGGTAGTGACATCCTACAGTGTTGGGAAGTTGTGCCTTGATTGGCTAAAAACCTCAACACTCACACAGGTGAAACAACACTTATCCTTACTGTCACAGGATGTGGATCTTAGGGATTTTTTAATGGGTCCCAGGAAGCCACGTCAGAAACGTTTCTATTATGCTGTCTACAATGACATTTGGAAAATATCCCAACAAGAGGCTGCAGAGAGACTACGGGAAATAGACCGTATAAATGTAGAAAAATCTCTAGCAGTGATAGACAATGGGTTAACTACATTGACCTCCAGGATATATTCCTTAGGCAACATTGTATCTTCTGCGATAGACATACTAGAACAAGATTTGGCCATATTACAACACAGACAATCACAGTTACGTTCTATTATGTTGTTAGGCTGGACGCTGCAATCTTTGCGTGCAGGCTACGTGCCTTGGCGCTTTATCAACAGCACGTCTCTGTTTTCTGAATACAATCTAACAGATAGAAATGGCACAAAGGGGAGCAAAATATACAATGCTGCGTATTGAAAAACTGGATAGATTACCATTCACAGTGGCAGAATTACCGTCTACAGAATGGCTAATCCATGGCCACATGACTCTACCGGTCACTACTTTTCAGTTTCAATATTGCCTTGAACAAAAGCAGGCAGGCAGATATGAAGAAATGGGTAAGGAATACATTAAGTAATCTTGGGAATTACCATACAGATTTCGATGCCGGAGTGGGGATCAAGAAGTGTTTCTGAGAGGTACAAACTGCGAGAATGCTTTAAGTGGATCACTCATATGCCAGGATATAATGTTGCACGGAGCTTGTAATGGTTCTGTAGCAAACCTGTCCTGTCATTTGAAGGGTGCCCCAGCTGCAGTGATTACTCCTGTATTCAGTCTACTTTCAAATGGGAGTTACTTGATGCTGAACAGTAAAGGCTGCTGTGGCATGCTCCCGGGCATCCCATATCTGGTAACCGTGAGCTCCAGGGTTACTTGTTGTATGCAAGTATTGTTTCCACCGACACATACAGTCAGGGAGGCGCCGTTATGGCCTTCACTGAATGTTTCCTTAATACGGTTTGATACTCTAAGCGGAATGAAAGCCATGCTTCTACAGAAGTCTGTGCCCTTAACCTCCGCTCGAGAGACTTTTGATCTCCAGATAGCAAGGTCTTCGGCAGAGATACTGGCGCTCATTCATACAAACTGCCCTTTCCATTTCGCAGAAATGGTAAATCGTATCTTTAACATGTCTGATACGACAGGCATTGTCCACCTATTTAAGACCATAGGTTCTGGACTTCTGAGCACCTTTCAGACGGTACTTGGAGTTATACCAAACTTCATACACTCCGTATTCGGAAGCATCTTTGGAGGACTTCCGCTGATTCTGTTTCTAATAGCAGGTATCCTGATTGTTTTCTATTTGCTACGCAATGGACGCCCCAGTCACCAAGGCGATGGAAAGAACACTCCTGGAGCGTAAATACCGTGACCGCATGGTACAACTTCTAGGCACGCCTCACCTAAGAGAACTAAGTGAATCTTGGTTCTTGTCATTTCGACCGGTCTGGATAGACTGCATCTTATCTGTCCTCCGATGCCTGTTTTGCGGAGAAGAATGCGTGTTAGAGCTTTGTTTGACACTACCATCATGTGCGCCACCGGACGTGAATGCTTTACTGGACCCGATAACGGCCCATGTTCTGCAGTGTCCTCAGCATATTCCAATGTTGATGGCGGCATTCCTGAGCCACCATAGGTAGTAACTGCACCTGTTGGTCTGAACACCGGCTCCTCCTCTGACACCCAGGCTTTGGACGGCACACAGGCTGCCCCAGCACCGGCTGTGGACAGCGTGGAAAATCTGTGCTCAAATGACGTGCTCTGCGAGGTGCTACAGGGGCCGTCTACTGTGGAAGCAAGCAACGAAAATGTTGCATCTACTAGCCAGGACACATAAACAATTGACTCATTTGGCTCGTCGTGTGCTGGGAGAAATTCGCCCTTTTCTAAACAAGCTCAAATTTGGAACTATGAAACTAAATTGACATTCCTTTCATTTTTTGTGCAAACATGGCTTTATAATGCTTATAGTGATCCGGACTATACCAACGGACATTTTAGAGCTAGGGCTTACAAACTTTTAAAAAACGTTTTAAAGGTTTTTTTAGAAATCTTTTAGAAGTTTTTAAACATTTAGTTCAAAAGATGTTTTTATAAACTTTGTGCGTACCACTATCTAGTAATGTTAGTAGTATAGTAATAGGTTACATATGTCGTCCATCCGGCAGAGGAGTGGGTGTTATATTCCATATAGGTATCCTATATAGGCGCAGATAACATCGCAACCTTTTGCCTACATCCTTCCCTACATTGCATACATAACGGTTCTTAGGCACTGACCTTTTACCTAGAGATGACACTGCACTCAGAAAGCGGGTTTTTCCCTGGTTCGATTCTCATACATTATGCATGAGGCTTCTTGGAAGCACAGCAGGACTAACAGTAGGATTACCATCTCCTGTTTAATATCTCTGTATAAAGTTCAGGCTCAACGTCCTCCTTTAGGCCGACACAGTGACACAGCAAGGTAGGACCCCTGGGGAGACCTATGGGTATATATACAACACATCTTGCTTAGGAAGATAGAGGAGACCGTGACTTCCCGGCTGACACACTGACCAGAGACGCTGAGGTTCCTGCATGCAGACGCTCCAGCTAGCAGTGGTCTAACATCCCTCGCGGGGTGTCCAACTCGAGACCAGGACAGGGTCCCACATTCTCTAAACTCTCAGGTAATGGGGTGGACTAGATCCTAGAGGGATTCTTGGCATACCACCTACATAAATGCTAGGTACATTTAGGTACATCTTGTTAGGGAGGCATCGTAGGAGTACGTACTTTTTATCATGTGTTTTATGTACATGTATATATTCATGATTTCTGCAAGATGGTAGAACTTTACCATCCTTTCACTTTCGTAGTACTGCTAATCATATATCTCTGCTACTGTCTAATGGTTGTTGCAGCTCAAATATTCTACACTAGAATAACAACTGTTTAATTAATACTTATTGAAACGCCCCGACTGTTTATTCTGTGTATCTCTCTGAGACCAACTAAGTGAGCACGAGTGACTGAGCAAAAGGTAGTATATTGTTTCCACGATCCTGGGGGATCAGGGTTGTCATGTTCTGAGGTTGCCAAGAACTATTCTCTCCCCGATAAGAGGAGACTATAGTGGCACTGTAAGCTAGCTGATACAGACAGGCTAACGTATCCGGTGGGGGTGCATGGAATCCGTCCGCCACCAATCCCACAGTTTGTTATCCGAACGCGCAGATCCTGTATAGGTAATATAGGAACTACACAACTCTACACAACTCTGCACCCGGCCACCCTAGTGCCGCTGGTGGTGCCCCTTGAGTGCCAACCTGAACCTTGGTTTTACCCCCCAAAACTCCAATCCTGAAACCATTTACTTACTTGTTAACGTAACACTTTGTTTTTCTCCATAGGACTGAATGGTGGGTTTTCTGTGAAAAATCTTTTGCGTTGAACTGTCTTGTACTGCAACAAAAGTAACTTAGTGTCTTTACAAGAATTGGTCTGGATTCAGTCTGAGTGTGTGCCATCATTTCTTGCCTGAGTGTGTATAACAAATGCTTAACACTACCCTCTGATAAGCCTCACTGCTCAGCCACACTACCACACAAGAGAGTAGGGTATAATCTACTTCAGCCTCTGCCATACCTCTGGGGATCCACTGGGCTCTGTGCACACTATACCTTACTTTGGTATAGTATATACAGAGCCAGCTTCCTACACTTCTACTTCCAAAAACCTAGAGGAGTTATTTTTTACTTCCTAGAATATACCGATTTACTCAAAGTCCTTTCTGCAGCCAAAGTTATGAAATGAATTTCGTGGTCAGGTTACAACAGCTACTTCTCTTAAGACTATGCCAAGAGTGCTGCTGACAGACGTAAGTCTGAGACCAACGACTCATTTTCTCGTTGCTCAATTTGGATTATTTTATCCTTGCATATTTAAAGTGACTTTCAAGAATGAAATGGCTAAGCCCGGGCGGAGCTGCCGTAGCAGGACTACGCGGAGGTCTACGGAGTTGGGAACAAACTCCGTGGAACTCTGCTCCGCTCCGCCACCCGCCTCCACCCCGCCTATTAAAAAATGAATAATACTTTATTAAAACCCAAAAAATAAACACTTACCTGTACTACCGGCGTCCCCTGGCTGCCCTCCTCCTCTTCCTCGCCGTCTCCTACTTGGGTCAATCATCTTGCAAAAACTGCGCGCGCGTGCCCGAATGCGTAGTTCTGTGAGAACTGCGCACACGCGCATGTGCATATTTCGCAAGCTGATCGACCCACGTAGGAGAGAGACGGCGAGGAAGAGGAGGAGGGTAGCCCGGGGATGCCGGCAGTACAGGTAAGTGTTTATTTTTTGTGTTTTAATAAAGTATTATTTCTTTTTTAATAGGCGAGGTGGGGGCTGGCCAACTCCGGTCCGCTGTGGAGTAGGAAAGTGCCCTATACTCCGTTTTCCGTGGCAAATCTCCGCACACTCCGCTGGCGGAGCGGAGTTGTGGCCCGGGGTTAGAAATGGCGACACATGAAGACCCCACCCCTTTGGATACTTTTCTTGAGACTTGCAGAATTGAGAACAAGGTTACTTCACGACCTTTTACCTCAAGCTTTTTCTACTACAAAGTCTGTTTCTCCTTACATTAGTACCATTAGATATTACTCCTTACGGAGAGTTTGATGTTATTGATATGGTATTGTTGTATTATTGATTAATTACCTCTTAATCTACTATTTTTCTCCACTAACTTGTTTGTTCTCTTGCAGGTGTTGTCTCCCTGTTTCTGCTTGTGCTCATGCTTAGTTCCATGTTCCATACTCCTCCTGTGTTTTTCTTCAATTAAATGGCAAAGAGTTTTAACACATTTATCAAAGCTTTAAGTAGACATTGTGTTTATACAAGAATCTCATCTTCCAGAAATAGAACTTTAAAATTAAAGAAAGGGTGGGTGGGGAGGTTTTCTTCTCTCTGGCAAGTGGGAGAATAATGGAATTATAACTCTGCCATTGATCTCTTCATATTCAATTCATATACCAAAAGAATGATACAGATGGAAGATGGTTGCTTCTCAAATTGCTGAGGGATAAATTGCCTGTTTCTAGTTTTATCAGAGGATAATCTTATTGTTGCTGGAGATTGTAACCAAATTGTTGATCTTTTCGTTGATAGAAATTCTACATCTCATTACAATCCAAACAAATCACAAAAATCCTTTATTCACGCCATTAAACAAAGACATTTAATTGATGCATGGAGATTATGTAATCACACACTAAGAGAATACACATTTTTCTCCAGTCCACCATACGCAATCAAGAATTACAATTTTAGCTCATCCCAATTCATCACAGGCTTTGCACTCTGCTGATATAGGCTCCATCCTAAACTCTGATCATGCTCCCACCCCAATACAACTAGAAATTGTCCTGAAATCTAACTTAACAAAAAATGGAGGTTTAATAACACACCTCTATTAGACAAATCCTTAACTTCATCTTTTATTTCTATTTTTGTATGAATATATTCACTTTAATCAAACAGGTGAAATTGCTTTTCACATTATTTGTGATGCTTTTAAAGCCTCAGGCTGCGAGTTTATAATGAGTTACATTTCTCAGAAGAGGAAATTAGCTCACACTCATGCTAAAAATGTTTTTACAACAATTAAGAAACTAGAACACCTATATTATACTTTCAAATCCTACAAGACCTTATTAACGCTAGACTTCAGTTTAATAAATTCTCTACAGACAATGCATCATCATGCCTTCTGAAATCTTGAGCCAAATTCTATGGTGGGCAAAATAAATCTGGCAAAATATTAGCAAACGATTTCAAAATAATACACAATAAATTAAAGATTGAATCCATCATTGATAACCAACAGATTCCACGACATAAAAATTCAAAAATTCTAGGTGACTTATTCAGTTATACAAGATGCTATATACACCAGAGGAATCCCTATCCAACTCCGACATTATTAACTACCTTTCCTCTACTCAAAAAACCTTTACCACTCACCTTGATTTTACATCACTGGAATCAGATGTCACACAAACTGAACTTTATATTACATGTTTTTCCAAATTACTTCTCCCTAAGGTTTACACCCTCATAACTTCCTTATCACATCTACACAAATCTGGCTTCTTCTTAGATGCCCTTATTTGCCTTATCCCTAAAGAAGGAAAAGCACCTAAATTACTTTAAAAATTACAGACCCATTTCCCTTGTTAACATTGATTAAAAACCTTTTTCGAAAGTATTAGCTGTAAGATTAAAATCCTTTATACCTGAACTTCTTGGTATAGAACAATCAGGCTTTGTTAAAGGAAGATTTCTTATCTGATAACACCCGCCTATTGTTTGACGTTTTATCAAAATCCACTCACATGCTTGAACTCCTAGCAACTATCACCTTAGATGCTGAAAAAGCTTTTGATCGAGTATAATTGCCTTTTATTTTCCACATTTATAAGTGGTTTGGTTTCTGTCCGAAAAGTTATTACCCAAATACCTCTTCTATATTCAGCTCCTCAAGCGGCCATTTTTGCAAATGGACTTACTTCATGATATTTTACTTTTGGTAGAGGAATTCAGCAAGTTTGTCCCCTTTCACCTTGTCTTTTCAATCACTTGAATATTTTCTATCTCAATTGTGAAACAACCAAGATATCCATTGCTTTACTACAATAATAATCAACAGATTAAATTAGCAGCTTACTCTAATGATATTGTGTTATTTATTACACACCCTCAATCATCACTCCCAACTTTATTTTAGATGAAGTTGCTTCTTATACTCTTGTGCCTGCCTTTAGATTAAATAATAAGAAATGTGAGATATTACCCCTAAATAAATTCACTTTTAAACAAAAAAATGTACCCTCCAATTTGATATGGAATTCGCAACAAATTAAATATCTTGGCCTCCACTTCACTCAATCCATTAAGACTTCCATATCATTAAATATAGAAGAATGTATACATAAAATAACATCTTTAATTAGTCGATGGCACCCTTTATACCTTTCGTGGTGGGGTTGACTTGATACTAGCAAGAAGATTTTAGTATCCATTATTCTATACACTATTTCTAACATCCCATTAGCCATTCCTCAAATTCTTTAAAAAAGTAATTCTACACTTTCTTCATTCCTTTGGAACAATAAGAAACCTAGTCTGTCCTTGCTGAAACTAAAACATCATAAATCTGATGATGGGGTATATTTCCTTGATTTCTCCAAATATCACATAGCTTTTATGTTAAAACAATCTACATATTGGGTTTTAGATTCCCCAACACATCAAATATTATGGGTTGATTTGGAAAAAAAAGAATGTTATTTCCTTTCTCCTTGCAAGAATATTTAGCATTCACATGGAAACCACAAACTCTTTCAACTCCCATTCTTAAATTCTCTTGTAAACTTCTTGACTCAGTACTATCCTACTTTCCCACAGATATTTCCACATGTCTTAACTCTACTATTTGGCCTAATACTTTTATACAACTTAATAACAAGTCTATCTATTGCAAAAGTTCAAGAACAAGAGATTTAATTTGGGTAAAATAACTTTTAGTTCAAAAATCCCCTGCATCCTTTACTCAAGCTCAAACATTTTTTGGCTTTCCCACCCTTATTCAAAAATAAATTTCAGCTCTTACAAGACAACATATCTACCGCATATATTCACTTTCAATCTAGCAACCACTCTACTTCCTCCTCTACTACACGATTAGGTGATCTTTTATTTACAAACCCAAAGTCCTCCACTATTTATTCTCATTTACAATGTATCCAGCTGATAGAAACAAAACGGAAACAGACAAATATTTGGTACATGATCTAAGAATGACATGGCCTGTTTTAATTTGGAAGAAAATCTGGACAAAACTAAAAGAAAATCCTCCTGGGCAGCAAACACTACACAAATATATATATATATATATATATATCTCTTACTACCCCCTCCACTTTAGACAGAATCTACCCAGATCCTTCCCAATACTTGCTGGCCATCCTCCTCACAACATGCAGATCTCAAGCATTTACTTTTCACATGTCCTTAAGTTCAAACCTTTAAGTTACAGATATGGAATCAAATTAATCAAACTTTTCATTCCACAGTACCTTTCCTCATTACTCATATTTTTCTAGGAAGTTTATCTTATGACTGGGCACATAATTTAATGGGTTTGTGAATATTAGATTTGTTATTGGCAGGAGCATATCAACAAATAATAAAAAAAATTGGAAAGACCTTTCCCAACTAACTTTTCAAGCATGGTGGTATGCTTTATGCCATAACCAAAGTCTAAATACTTCCTACATGCATTCTGTATCGCTGGTTTTAACATGTACGGTCTTGTGGACCCCAGTCACTACCTTTTTGGACAATTCTGTAAAGCTTTCTTTTGCCCGCCACCCTGATGAAGAAGACGCTCTCTAACCTTCGTGACTTCCTCTTTTATAATAATATAAACATTTATTTTCAACAAATTATTTATGTATTTTACATTTATTCATGTAATTATCAGAACACTTTTGCAATGAACCATGTATATACTTTCACCTACCTTTTAGATGTCATATTTTCCTCCTTTTCACAGTTTGTTTTCTATGGATTATAATGCATTCTCTAAATGTACTTTGTTCAATTATAATAAACTTACTTTTAAAAATTCTAAATAAGTATGTACAAATCGGTCCATGGTATTTTGGGGAAAAAGCTGTCACAGAATAATGGGATGTTGTTTCCTTCTCCACAGGGTATGCAGAGGTCAAGTACCAATGTTGTGAAGAGTATACAAATAGGGCAAAGCCCAGTTTCAAGAGTATTTTGTGTATGGGGCAAAACTAGCCTCAGCACTGACTTGTTTTTAGGAAATGCAATTGATATGGACTGTGATTGTATGGTGTATATGGATATATAAGACTATTGAGTGACCATGAAACATTTGGGACATATCTGTATACCATTTTGAGTTTGCAGATATTCTTGTAATATGTGGATGATTTAAATTTTGGTGGGCAGCCTGCTTTGTTGGTTGAGGCTGCAACTGCTGGTCTAGTGGATACACTTTTGTTACTGTTGAATTCCGAGTGGTCCACTATGTTGAAGTTGCTCACTCAGCTCACCCACTTTTATTTTGCACCAACAAACCCTAAAAAGGGGTTGTTGCTGCAAAGCAAAATACACATGCCACTGATGCACAGGGAGTCTTCTCCCTGCACATCAACAACATTTGAACATTTTCCTTCCTTGCCCTGCTGTGCCACACATAAAATGATTTGATTGAATCTGATGCTGCTATAGGATTTTAGCTTGCGCTCATTCTCATCGAATTAGTGCTCACTCGGGGCTTAATACTTAAAAGCATTAACTTCAAGCCTCACCTGATTGTTCCAGGGGCTTTCTCCCCCGCGCTCTGCTTACCTGCCTCGGATAGTTATTACAGGCCTCTCGCTCCTCCCCCGACTTCTTCCAGGAGTTGAGGTACTGGGGTTCACACCCGGAAGTACAGCTATCTCGCACACAGCGGTCTAGTTGTTGGCGGTACACACAATATTTAATGTGCCCACCACCGCAGATGTGTGCAGCACACTCCCCGCTGGTGCACCTAAAGCAAACCCATCTGTGCCCGTCCGTGTCAGGACTGCGGCCAGTGCCAGAAATGCTGCCCTGATTGCTCCAGGTATGTTTATTTCAAGAGAATCTCTTCTTGCCCTCAATAAAACACAAAGGAACTGCAATAATCACCTATAGGTGAATAAATGAAAGGGCCCTATCACCTGTAAGGGATGTAAAAGTGGAATTATACCTTCTCTTGAAACACTTATTAGAATTGCCCATTCTGTTATTACGGGGTCAAATTAACCCCAGATTGTTGTGTAAACACACACAGAATATCTTTGACATGATCTCAAATTCTAATCTGGACTGCCTTTTTGTCACAGAAACCTGGCTTAAAGCATGGTACAATCCAGATATTGTCCATGCCCTCCCCCCAGGATATCTAATACACAGACAGGATAGACATGACCAACGTGGAGGAGGGCTTGTGAGTATATATCACAACACACTTAAATGCTTCACGTTTGAAATTACAGGGCTTAAAGGTCCGGAAAGTCTTGGCCTCTGTTTTCAATTAGAGGGCTTGCTCTCTTTTTTTCTGGAGCTGTGATCTACTGCCATCCAGTCCCTTATCTTAATTTTTGGGATATGTTCAAAACCAAAAAACTTCAAAACCGCAATGGCGGACTATGGATACTGCACCTCACTTCTTGTTTCTTCTATTCAAGGGTATCCGTACACAACAATTCCTGTACCTGCCGTTGTTTGGTACAGCCTTCAGCAGAATAATAATTATACTTGATGTGGAATGGTGCACCGGAGAGGTCCTTATCCAAAATGAATGTTCAAGGCATTATATGATGAATATTCCTTTTTATTTTATTTTTGCTCTTTTTTCAACATCAAATCCTTCTATATAATCCAATATATGAAACATCCAGCCAACGCGTTTCGTTCAAAGTATCCCACTTGAACTTCATCAGGGCTTCTATATGTCGAGTATGGAATGTTCCCACTTAATCATATGTGGATTGGCTCTATAGATAAAATTCCTCCTCCTTGTATTATAACATGTACAGCCAAAATGTCCTTAAAGTTTATTTAATCCATATGTATGACGATGGGTTAAATATACCCATCAGTAGCACCTCAAATATACCAGTGCTGTCCTCATGCCGAAATCCGCGACAGTCAGCAGAAAAAACCCTACTTTCTGGGGTTCTGCAGGGCTCTGCTATAAGTCCAGTGCTGTTTAATGTTTATATGGCCCCCCTCATTAGCCTGATATCATCTTTTAACGTTGAGACTATCTCGTATGCTGATAATGCACAGCTAATTTTGGTATTAGACAAACACTCCACCAAGGCTGAAGAGAATCTACAAAGTTGCCTCTCAGTGTTATTCCACTGGATGGAAGAGAATCACCTGAAGTGTAACACGCACAAAAAGGAGATTATGCCATGAGGAAAATCCAATACGTTCTCTCCCGGCCTATGGTGGCCCAAAGACATCCCCCCCCTCCTCCCAACACAGTGAACGTAGTAAAGAATTTGGGAGTGAAATTCGATTCATCACTATCTTTTCATCAGCAATCTTTAGCGGTGACAGGTGCATGCTTACACCTGATAAAGTCCCTAAAAAAGTTTTTGGATCTACTCCCCTGCACGACCAGAAAGGCAGTGGCAGTAGCCCTAATTATTTCGAGATTGGATTACTGCAACAGCTTATATGCAGGGACCAATAAGTCTGTCTTAAACAAACTACAGATAGTCCAACATGCAGCCGCATGGTTAGTTTTGAAATGGCCACGAGGCTCCTCAGCCTCAGCTGCCCTAAAATCGTTACAGTGGCTGCCTATCCACAAAAGAGTCATTTTCAAGATCCTGGCAATTACCTACAGAACCTTCAGATCCTAAGGACCTAAATACCTAAGGTCCCTATGTGACGCAGCACCCCCTCACTTGTGCTGCTTGACCTCTCTGCCGCATTCAATACTGTGAATCATCAAAAATTATTGGAGGGGATTGGCATTAAAGGTAAAGCTTTTGCTTTACTTAAGTCATCCCTGTCTGGCCGGGAACAGTTTGTGGCTCTTTCAGATTTCAAGTTGCCAAACTTTACACTGCCATGCGGAGTACCACCGGGCTCGTCGTTGAGCCCCACTCTTTTTAATATTTATGTTGCCCCCGTTGGCAAGGCTAATCAGGTCGCTGGGTTTCGCTGCTGTTTCCTATGCTGATGATACCCAGATTGTGGTTTCAGTGACCGGTTCACCGGCAGACACAGCAGCACAGTTCCATACCTATCTTCGCCAGGTGGGGGACTGGATGGCCACTAATTGTCTGAAATTGAATTCTAGTAAGACCGAAGACTTACTCTTTGGTAGCCACACTAATTTTTGGCCCCCTGTTTTGTGGCCTTCGGAGTTGGGCTCGCTACCTAATCCTACGAATAAGGTAAAGAATTTGGGAGTGACGTTTGACTCCATGCTTTCCTTTGAAGGCCACGTAAACCAGGTCACATCCATATCCTTCTATACACTAAAATTACTTAGAAGGATTCTTCCATTTATTCTGGCTGATCTGCGGAAGTTAGTGGTCTCGGATCTTGTTTTATATAGAGCCGACTACTGTAACGGTCTATTTATTAACCTTCGGAAGAAATGTTTGACCTAGTTGCAGATAGTGCAAAATGCTGCAGCACGGTTTTTGCTGAATATTCCAAAGCATAGATCGGTTTCCTCTGTGCTCAAAGAGTTACACTGGTTACCAGTGAAGAGACGGATCGAGTTTAAGGCTCTTTGTATAGCTTTTAAAGCTATTCATGACACAGGGCCTGCCTTTTTCAAACAGAATTTGCAAACATATATTCCTGTCCGCCATCTTCGCTCAGCTCACACGCATAATTTGGTAGTCCCCAGGTTCAAAAAGGGTTCCTGGGGTGGAAGGAGCTTTCTGGTCGGTACGACCAGATTTTGGAATTCGCTTCCATTGAGTTTCAAAGAAGGAACACACATGTTGGCCTTCCGGAAGGCGTTAAAGACTTGGCTTTTCAATCTTTGATGTGGTTCTAAAATTGTCCGGTATGTCCTGTCTGATTGAGCTAGCGCCTTGTCACCTTCGGGTGAATGTTTCGCGCTTTGTAAATTTCTTTTTCATTTCCAGTGAGTGCAACAGTAGGGAAAGTGTTGGATAGCGGATGGGTAAAAATTACTATTCCCACTCAAGTGATTGTAACAGTAGGGAAAGTGTAGGATAGCGGAGGGGAAAAAATTACTATTCCCACTCCAGTGAGTGCAACAGTAGGGAAAGTGTTGGATAGCGGAGGGATACAAATTATTATTACCACTCCAGTGAGTGCAACAGTAGGGAAAGTGTTGGAGAGTGGCGGGATAAAATGTACTATTCCCACTCCAATCAGTGCAACGGTAGGGAAAGTGTTGGATAACGGAGGGATAAAAATTAATATTCCCACTCCAGTCAGTGCAACAGTAGGGAAATTGTTGGATTGCGGAGGGGTACAAATTACTATTCCCACTCCAATAATTGTAACAGTAGAGAAAGTGTTGATAGCGAAGGGGTAAAAATTACTATTCCCACTCCAGTCAGTGCAACAGTTGGGAAAGTGTTGGATAGCGCAGGGGTAAAAATTACTATTCCCACTCCAGTAAGTGCAACAGTAGGGAAAGTGTTGGATAGTGGCGGGAAAACAATTTACTATTCCCACTGCAATGAGTGCAACAGTAGGGAAAGTGTTGGATGCCGGAGGGGTAACAATTAATATTCTCCCTACAGTCAGTTCAAAATATTAACAACAAAAATATTTAAAAAAAACAAAATAAAGAAAGAAATATATAAATGTTAAAAATTAAAATACAAATATATTTAATATTAATAAAAAAACATATAATGTTAAATACATATGACCAATACCTGCAAATTTGATATTAAATAAAATAAAAGATAATTTTCAAACAAATAAATATTTTTAATGACAAATTATTTAGAAACAAAACGATTAATTATTACATACATGTTCTTTTTTTATTTCCTACCCTATAACACCACACGATTCACAAACCACATCTAAATAAAAAAAATGTACTTCCATAATTAACATAATTCATTACCAATTAAAGAAATATTAATAAATAAACAAATTAACTCATAAAAATTAATGAACTTCCCACACTTTACCACTATAATCCCCACAATGCACAGCTAAAACTAAACTGTTAAAAAATGAATGACAATATTAAAACTTATTTTCAATTGAAAAACTAATAGTATTTAACAACTAATTATAAAGTAAGTAAAATTAATTTACTCCCCTCAGTTTACCCCTAAAAAAGTAAAACCCGCACACAAAAAAAGAAACAAATACCCTACATAAATATCAATTAATTAATTAATAATAAGGATCAACTAATTATTAATTGACTAAACATAAATTACTTCCCACCCTTTACACCTATAAACCCCTCAGCCCACACCTAAAATTAAATACGCAATTTCCACATTTAATAATCAATTAATTAATTAATATTAATTAACAACTAATTAATAATTAATTACAAATAAATTACTTCCCACCCTTTACCCCTATAATCCCCACAACCTGCACCTGTAATAAATTACACAATTACCATAATTAATTACGAATTAATTAATTATTACTAATTAACAACCAATTAATAATTAATCACAAATAAATTACTTCCCACAATTAACATGCCCGGTGGAGCTGTCCCATGCAGCTATAGAGGAGTTTGGCTCTGGTTCACCCCCTCAGCCGTCACCTACCCAGCCAGACATCTGACATTGTTTTCCTCGTCTCCCCGTTGTGTTTCCTTCCCTCCCCCGCCTCCTCCCTCCATGATTCTTTGGCTGCCTCCCCTTTTCCAGCCCTGCGTGGAGCCGTGGAGTTAGCTACCTTGATTTGATTTTGTATATCCCGCCATTTTGGGATAATTGCTATCAGCGTCTGTGGGTCCTCCATCTTGGTGGTTGTAACCTATCGCCTGTTTGTCCTTTTCTTCTAGTCTACCCCCCCCCATCTGCCTCCCACGCCCCTCCCCTCGTATACTGTCCTACACTTTGACTGCCTTGACTGCTTTGTTCCCCCTGTTGTACTTTTCCCCCTTGCCGGTCTGCCTGACTCTATCTGCATTCATTACCCGTTTACCATTCCCCCTCTACCTTACCTTCCTTTCCCCATAAGACATGCACCTTGGCTATTCTACGCGCTAATACCTCCTATTATTGTATAATCTCATATTTTTTGTTTTCTCCTATGTCTATACTTGGCTCCTGTAATTGATGTAATTATGTAACCTGTAACTCGCTGATCCTCATGTAAAGCGCTCTGATACCTCCGGGTCTAGCCAGCGCTATATAAAACTTTGCAAATAAAATAAATAATAAAATAACATTACAAAATCTCAATTAAATAAATATTATTGATGAAAAAATATTCATTCATTTATTATAATTAAATTACTTCCCACCCTATTCCCCTATAAACCCACAACCCGCTTCGGAACTAAAAAACGCAAAATTTAATTAAAATTAAATTGATAACTACTAAAAGTTTAACACGTATATTAAAAAACATAAACAATACTTAACAAAAAAACATACATTTAAAATATAAGCTAAAATACATAACACTAATTAAAAAATCGATATTTTAAACAACTATATTTTTGCAAACGATATTAATGACTGATATTTTTGCGAATTATATTTCTTCCCCTAAATTCAATATTCTTGACCACGATATTCTTGCTGTTGATATTTCGGTGTCACGATATTTCCAACTCGATAATTGTGTAGGTCGACATTTCCAACTTGATATTCTGTCTGCATACCGCTGCAGACAGTCACTATGACCCAGCAGTCCAGTGATGGATGAGCCAATAGTAAAAGTGTTTCTGCTTGCAGTTGAGACTCTGCTGTCAGAAACCCAGTGGTTCTCCTACTTTAGGGGGGGCAAAGAATGAATGAGTTACAAAGGAATACTCCGCCAAACTCTAAATGAATGCTTTGTGTCCTTACAAAACATTATCAGCTCAATGTTTGCTGAAATCCAGCTTGCTTGCCTTTTCTGTGCACAAAATGTAACTAGTTGTACTTTTATAAATGGTTTCTGCTTCAAGCTTTCTCCTTTATCATTCAGACTTTCTTCTTCTATTACAGCAGCTGTATTTCATCGTTCCTCCTCAAGTGTTTTTTCTGTCACCCTCCTAAACACCAGGGGGCATATTAGCAAGCCCCTTATCGCCGCTTTTTGCGGCCGTTTTCGGCCGAAAAGCGGCGATAATTATATCGCGGTATCACCAAGGACACGCTAACAGGCCTTAGCGCGTGTTCCCTGGTGATAGCGCCTGTTTTACGAACGCCTTGCTTCGCATCGCTAATGAGATGCGAAGTAGGCGTTCCTGACATAACTCCAAGGGAAATCATCGCTAACGCGGCTCCGGGCTATTAACAAGGATGCCCCGGACCCGCGTAGCGACAATGAAACGCACGCTAAGCCCCCATTAACGCAGGAATTTAAGAACTGCTAAATTCCTGACTTATGTATTCATTACATGGGGGGGTGGATTATTGTGATACGACCACAGGGTCGTATCAGCAAGGCCAACACCGTTTGTACTTCAACATCGCTGGTTTTTCAGCGATGTTGGCCCATTTCCCCCGCTATCGCTGGAATATTCATCGCCATAGCGCTAATCGTTGCTAATACAGCGTTAGCGTGGCGATATATTCCAGCGATAGCCGGCGATATAAAAAATCACGCTAAGCAGGGTTAGCGATGATTATCGCCTCTTCTAGCTAATATGCTCCATAATTTTACTTTCCCCACTGAACTGGTTATGAGTTTGCACTTGCTTGAACTATGCCTGATGGGCAGCACTTTCACCTCTGGGATGCTTCTAATGTAAGCCCTTGGTCTTGCTTTGTTATCCTTCTTTTGACTAACCAAGAATGTCTGAACACATTCCGTGCCACTAAGGTGGTTTTATTTCAGGTGAGTAATATCTTTTCTTTTCCAACTTTCTTATCTGTCGTTTTAATGTGTCTGAGGGACTGCTGATTCTCTGTCAAGGTGCTCCTTCTTATTCCATTGGTATGCATGAGGAAATGCAAGAATTATTCCACAAATAAGAAGTACAAATACAGAATATATATGTTGGGGATATTACCAGAATGTTTCACCTTGGGACACTGCTTACTTATTGACCACGATCAGAATTCATCAAAACATTTGGTTGCTCATGATTAAACTTCTGTCACCTAATCCCCTCTTAGTATGACCAATGTCCCATACATACCCAAATAGGAACTACCAAATAAATTGATATAAACACGGAATCATGGCCCCATATTACTTAAGCACTTTGTTGTCACAAACCCTTCCGTTCTAAAAATCTGTGGGATTATGATAGCAAATTAAATTTTAGCACTTACTGACCACCTTCTGTGATTCGGAAAAGGCTTTCTGATTTGAAAAAAGTGTTCAGCGACTCATTCCAATTCCAGTTAGGAACAGGAGTGAAAAAGGCGCCCCCTATTATTTGGAATTACATATGAGATGTATCAATGCTTTGTGATTGCAGTTGCAAACCACTGAAAGGTTGCACATTCCTCAAACAAGGTGGTTAGAGATTTGCAAAGAGGACACTGTTTCAATCGAAGAGCTTTGCCTTTGGGAGTCATATCGATGGCCTAAGAAAGGGTTGCAGGCAGTGGTCTGGAGGACCACTTTCTAAAGAGTAAACTTTATTTATTTTTTTACAGCAGAACCCTTTTCTTTAAGGAACATGTTCTGCTTAAAAAAGTTTCCTGTTTGAGAATACAAACACTCGTATTTTGGTTTGTTGTTCTTTGCCTAATTAATATTCATTAGTCAGGTCACTCTTTAATCCCCTGTGACTGGAGATTTTGCAATGTAATTTATTAATTCAAAGGTCGCATGGGATTACTGACAGAATATTGGTATAAAAAATATTGTGTGGACAGTATATCATGTCAAAATTACAGAAGACCCAAATATCTAGAAGGTAAGTGCAAATAGGTAAGTAAGGATTTACTATTCTTAACTCCACATCCACGTACCTTGAAGATATATATATCATCAAGGTACATATGTGGAGTTATATATAATAAAACTTTGCCTACCCATCAAAACTTACCTTCACAATATTTTTGTCTTTCATATTCTTGACAAAATATTTTGTCCCCACAATTTTTCCCCCGATCTTTTGTCCAACCACTGGTTGCATGGCAACCTTAGACGGGTTGCAAAAATTAGATACACAATTAGCTGACAGTTTAGGAGGCCGGTCTTTTCATACATCGGACTCTGTGATTTCTCATTAATGTTGTCCAGCACCAGTTTAGTCCACCCTAAGGTGCACACTGGATTTGGGGGAATATATGCTAATCTGCAGTCAGAGGCATAGTTAGGGGGGTGTTCTGCACCAGGTGATACTTTTTGGGGGGCGGCAGGAAGCGAAATGTAAGTTTTCCTTTTTATTTTTATTCTCCCTCGTCTGTTGCCTCCCGCCCACTCACCGTCGTCTATCGCCAACATCCCCCCTGCTCCATTTCATCTGTCGCCAGCAGCCCCCCCCCCTGCAGACTTCTGCACTGTGGTCAAGTATATTAGGTAGATTATGGGGAGTTTGGCCAGAGTCAATAACTGATCAGATATCATAAAATAACATAATAAAATACACATCAAAATAAAGTTCACTTCTGCCACCTCTCTGGCCTTGACACTGCTCTCCACGCCCCCCCTTCATCTTTCAAAAACAATGTACCAAGAACTCTTGGAAAAAATTGACTACAGGGCACAAAGGTATTTGGATCCAGGTTTACAAACTGTGATGATGCCGTCTAACATAACACTTTCTTGGGTTATCCGTGCTGCCCATCTTCACCTGTCATGACCCACACAAAAAAGCTAATAAAAAAAAATTGACCCAGCCTACTTGCAATCTCACAGAGATGTAGCAAGTTAAAACTCATTGGGGGATATTCTCAAGAACGTGTGATAAACATCGCCAAAATAGGCTAACGCAATTTTTCATATCGCCGACTATCGCGGGAAAATAACTCTGTGTCAGCGTTGTATTCCCAACACGGCGGAAACATGCGATAGTTTCCCGATAACGCCTCAAATGTCCGCGATGCAACTACCGCGACGGCGATAAAAAAGGAAACCCAAACGCGAAAAAAGTTGCGATGGGCCCAACCGCGATAGAAAAATCGGCAACAAGCAGCGCCAGGCTTGCAATTCCCACGTCAGGCGGGAAAAATCACCATAAAAGCAGCAAAAAAAAAAATACATAACTGCGAAGCACTATGGAGGCAGCCGGAGCAAGTACAGAGGACAACCCAAGCCCCACAGAGGACCAGCCTGGGACCTCGGGGTCAGGGAAGGGCAAGGAGAAGAAGAGGAAGACGCGGTTCAGTCAGCAGGAAAACAGGATCCTGATTACAGAGGTGATAGAACACCATCAACAACTGTTTGTCTCCTCCACTGTGTCATTGGCAACAAAAAATGGAACATGGCAGTCCATCGTGGACAAGGTGAATGCAGTCGGAGTGCTGAGGAGGACAATGGACGAGGTCAAGAGGCACTGGAATGATGTGAAGCGCAAAACCAAGCAGAAACTCGCAAACAACCGCAAAGCAGCAATGCAGACTGGGGGTGGGAGCCCTGCGCCACAGGAGGAGCTGGATGAGATGGAGGAAATGGTGTCCACAGTCATCAGTGTGGAGACGGTGGCAGGAGTCGGGGGACCGGACACTGCTCAACATGACCTGACACAACAGCAACAGGGTGAGTAACCGCCAGGGACTGGGAGGACGGGGGGAGATGGGCACAATGGCACACATGCACAATGAAGTACAGCACACTACACAACCACAATGACTCTGGATCATGTCCCTGATCTCCTTGCCATACTGCAGCACACATAGAAACAGCAAGTAGTCCCCCGTCCGCAATGTGCCCAGAGGGGGCCCTCCCCACACATAACCAATCTCACAACAAACACATGCACATGTGCTGAACCCAGCAAAGCTGCGGATACGTGAGCCACACTGACAATGCAAGTGACACTGTATGACGATGAGCATGTCTGCAGGCCACTAGTCATGACCTGTTGCACGCCACGACACCGAGGTGGCTGAGTGTGGTCCACATCCGGAAAGGAGCAGGTCACACACTGACACATCCACGTGCACAAACAACCCCTGACGGCAACAAGACATCTGCGGACAAACCATGCCCAAGAGTCCCAACTCCCACCAAGAGCCCAATTTACCCAAGTATGCAACATCTCAGCACTGCATAAGCACAGAAGTCAAAGGCACACCGCCTGAAAGGGAGAAGGTCAAGCAAAGTCTGAGCTGCAGGGGCGACTCTCCCACAATGCAGCACACACACAAGAATGAGAGCACATCAACATTGACAACAATGTGGTACAAACTGCAACACTTTCACAACAGAACAGAGGACACAACTGCTGCCGCTTGTGTATAGAAACTGGCCAATCACATTTGGCATAGCAGGAAACTGTGACATGATAATGGACAAGTACAACCCCACATCCCTGATGGTGCACAAATGTCCACTGTCCCGCTTCAAATAGGCAGCTCCTCCTAAACAGTCACAATGTACATTGTCATGTAGTCTGTTTGGAAACTTGGCCAATGCGTGAACATACATGGAACACACTGTTAAACTGCATCTCCCCTTTTACATTGCAGAGGGAGAAACATCACCTCCTACAGAGCAGACCGAACACCTCCTCACTGATGACAAGGAGGACCTCCCCACCTTCGACACCGACGCCCTCCAAGACCTCATGGACAGCTTCGGCACCCCACCTCCAGGAGCAGGGCAGCCCAGCTGCATCGAGGAGACCCCACCCCCTGCACAGACCACACAGCAGGAAGCACCCACCACCCCGGCTGTCTCCCAGGATCCCCACGACCAACACATGGCATTTCAACACCGTGTGTTGGAGGGCCAGAAGGAGATGACTGAGCAGGTGCGGGTGGGGTTCGACCTCATGGCAGCCAAACTTGATGCCATCCATGGGTGTCTATGTCCCATCAGGGACCACTTACAGTCTCTAACGGACACCCACAGTCTGCTCCATGGTCTCCAACGAGCCATGGCTGATATCGCTGGAGTCATGACTCGGAGACAAGAACACCTGTCTAGTCAGAGTGGCTCCAGCGATCTCAGCCGTGAGTTGGGACACATGCAGAGGCTCATGGAGGACTCGGTGCAGATGGAGGCGGAAAGGATGGCTGCCACGGCTGCACATCAGGGAGATGTGGCTGGGATCTTCCATGCCCTGCAGATTCTCATCATGGCATTGCTGCCACAAGGCCTGGCACAGATGAATGCTGCTGCTCCTACACCATCCACATCTCCGCCCCCTGATGTGTCAGTGCCCCACAGTGCAGCAGACATTCCACCTCTGGCCCCTGATGTGTCAGTGCCACACAGTGCTGCAGCCGAAACACCAACGTCCACAGGTGAGGCACATGAAACATCAGAGGACGAAGATGCGGATGAATCTGCCTTAGTGGTAAGGAGGAGGCGGTAGCATTCATCTCCGCCATATGGCCTGTTTCTGCTTGGTTCTGCCCTATGCATCATCACCTTCCACTGTCCCCCGATACACTCTGCGGCACTCACCTTGGACCTCGACATGGACTGCCATATTCTGTTTGGTTACCAATGACACAGCAATCAGACTGCGGACTGAACTCTTCCTCTTCCGATGGACTTGTCCTTCTCTAATGGACTCTGGCTGGCCCTCCATGGGGCAACAATGTCAAGTGGGCTGTGCATAGCCCTGTACTGCTCCAGCTGCAACACTACACTGGATGTGAATAAAACATTCCAATTCACACAGATGTGTCATGTCTATGATCCTTCAAGTATGACAGTATGGATGAATGTAGGGTTACTGATTCCCCCTCACGTCCATTTTGCACATGTTGTGGGGCTTGGGTCACATGGTGCAACATTGCCGATTGCGGTCCGAGTGGCGCAGACATTACAACGGAGACACACGCATTGGTTACTTCCTTGTCCAGGCCAGAACTGAACCACGCCCAGAGCCCCGGGCTCATTGTTCACACCCCTACGCTGGACTTGCATACGCCAGCCCAGGCCAGCCCACTCCGCTTACGCTCACAGGGGGTGAGGACACAGCTACATGTCCCAGGTCTTCCCTGTAGTGATCTGCTGGTCACTGGTCTAGTTGTCAGCATGCCACTGCCACTCCCTGAGGGCTGGTTTACACCCACACCACACCCATCCAGCACAGGCGTCACGGGACATGTGACCCTGCCAATAAAAGGAGCCCACCACAGCACATCCCCCACTGCCGGAGGTGACATGATGGCATCCGCATCCACGGAACTCAGTCATGAGGGGTCCGTGACTTGCTTTGCACAGAGTTAGTGGCACCCGATGGCCTGCATCCGGCACGGGCCTACCGCCACGTGGCGATGACTTGCGTTGCACTGAGTTAGTGGCACCCGATGGCCTGTGTCCGGCACGGGCCTACCGCCATGTGGCGATGACTTGCGTTGCACTGAGTTAGGCCCACCTGAAGAGCTAAGCGGGTGTGCAGCCTGCGATGATTCATTGGCCTCGATACGGCGTCCAGCAAATCAACACTCGAATTGAATTGTGAGCCCTGCTGGACCGCAGTGTATGCGCAGGCAGCAGTCAGCACACACATGACTCCGCGGTGCGGTGCCGCAGGGTGCGCTGGGGGCCTGTGGCCCGGAATCCAGCAATCGGCTGAGGAGGTTGCACCGGCACGTGGAGGGCCCTCTTGGAGACATGCCCGTGCCTGCAGGTGAGCATTGAGGCCTGGGTGCGCAGGGGCGGGCAGTCATCGCTGGGCGGCGGACCGGTCTGGAGACCAGGGCTGGGGTGCAGCAGGTGCACAGGATCGCGCAGGCACCACCGGTCTCGGAGGCAGCCTCGTGGCTGGGTGGGGGGCGCCGCCCTGGCAGACACGACCCTGCATGCGCTGACGTGATGTACGCGGGTTGGCTTGGGATGTAGTCACCCCGTCTCCAGTGTGAATACGGCCGTTGAATGTGGTCGGGCACGTGTGTGTAGGCCTATGGTCACGATATGGCGGACACAGAGGCACACGCAGTAGTTACTGTGGTGGCCATCCCGGAAGTGGACCACGCCCAGGGCCCCGGACTATTCATTTGTGACATACGCCGGCCAAGGCCGCTCCGCTCAGGCTTACAGGGGGGGACCACATGGCTACATGTCCAAGGTCTTCCACACTGCCTGGGGTAACCTGTTTGCGTCCACTGTCTACTACACTGCAAACACCAGCAGTAGATGTCCACATGGACATGTCTGTGCTCTGCATACTGCAGTCTGTCCAGCACATCTCTGCCAAACTTGGCATTGTGTCCTTTCTTATTGCTGGGTCACTTGCCTCCTTCGCACATTCTTGGTTCCCACCTCTCCCCACATTCTGCAATTGTGTGGCAGAGGGGCTCTGCCTTTGTGGATGGTTTGTCTACATGTCTGGCCCCTGTTACCTCGGTTACTTGTGTTGTCGTGTCCGGTAGTTAGGCATGTTGGTTGGCATGTTGTATGTGATTTTGTTACGTGTGCTCTCCCACAGTTGTGAGTTGTGTGATTGTGGAGTTGAGGTGTGTGGTGTGTTCAGTTAGTACTTACCAATGAGCAGTGCATTGCCATGGGTGCCATCCTGGAACCGCTGGTTGATGATGGACTGTCGGAAGATGTATGTATCATGCACACTGCCTGTGAAGGTGGCGACGACATTGGTGAGCTGTCCCCGGTGGTCCACTATCGCCTGCACATTGATGGAATGCGTGTGCTTTCTGTGGCGGCAGGGGGCACAAGTGGTACATGTGTACCGTCAATTGCCCCCAACACGTGCGATAAGGCAGCTATGGCGTAATTCCCTTGCATGCTCTCCAGCTCTTCATGTACAGCATGGGGAAGTGAAGGTGCAGGGGTATCAAGATGATACAAACCGTGATGTTTACAGGTATGATGAATCCTGCATGATGAGACCGTAACAGATGTTTGTGTGGTCGTAACCTTCCTTTTCTTTCCTGCAGAGGTTACGAGCACACGGACTTCTGTTACAGTATGTTTGGACTGGATTCATCATACCTGTATGCATTCCGGTTTGTCCAAGTGCAATACACTGTGCCAGATTACGTTTGTGACTATGAGGACGCTTGACCATTGTCACCATTTCTCCAACAGGTTTCTGACTACTGATTTCGGGATATGGAATGGTATTGGGGAGTTCCTGCAGCATTTGCAGTTTTTTGATCCACACGTTGCCCTGGTGAAGTTCCCCGTTGGGAATGGAACGCGTTGGCTGAGCTTTTCGTCTTGTTGTTTATGTATTTGTAATAAAGTTCTGTTTTTCCACTACCGTTGACTGCTGGACTTCATAACCTGGGGGGGAGGGTCTGGGGGGTGGTTGCGGTGGGTGTTGTGCCCTCTTGTGTCTCCAGGCTGCATGATCATTGTCTCCATGACATCTGTTGGTCTTCAGATGTGGCTCTAGGCTGGGCTCCCTTTCATACTGCAGGCTGTCGTCCTGCTTAACACCAGTAAGAGGCAGGTGTTGAATACCTGCTGCTAACGCACCTTATCACCTGTTTTCAGATCGCATCACTGATCTGGCTGCTGGTTGGGAATATCGCGAAGTGGTGTTTTTGTGTGTTTTTGCACGGGAACGCCTACTCTGCATATCATTAGCGTTAGTTGTTGCGCTCATCCGTGGCGATGTGTTTTGCGGCAGCTATCGCAGGAAAACTGGCGATGTCAGCAGTTTGCACCAGCTTGTGAATGGGGCGATAAGTCTATCGCCACTTTTGCGGCGCTAAAGTGCCGATTAATTGGCGATGGCTCCTTGAGAATATGCCCCATTGTCTGTTGCTATAAAAAAAATAGTTGAAATGTGCTGGACATATAGAAGAGGAAAGGATGATAAAGGATGGCTTCAATAAAAACGTGCTTATAAGGATGTCGCAAGAGATTGCGGTTTACATTCTGTCCAGATGTGTTTCTGCAGGTCATTAGATTGAAATGCACGTAATCCATTACTGAAACCTTAAAAGTGGGAAAAGGTCTCATTTTTATTTTCTTAGAAACCAGTTATTGCCGTCTTACATCATTTCCTCTTGTAGCACTCTAACCCCATCTATTACAAAATATTCATTGTTTTATCCTTTTTCTCCCTTTTGCGCCTCTTTTTTGTCCAAACTTTATTCCCCCATCTATTCTGCTGCAATTCAGCATCCACCACACTTTTATGCATTCATCTTCACATTATATGCTGATCTCTCTCTAAAATAGCATGTTCTACTATTAAAAATATTTGCTATTTTGCTATTTCAAGCGTTTCGACCATGTATTCATACTGAGTAGAAAACCAGATTGTGATGTTTGTGAACTGCAAGTAAATTCGCCGGTATGCTGTAAAATACCTTCTAGTTTTACATTAAGGAAACGGATCCTTAATAATTTAAACCTAAGTCACCCACTTCTGATTCGAAAGATTCAGCTCTCCCCATTTGTTGAGAATGAGAGAGTGTGAGTAGATTAAAGGTGAATTTGGTTGTGGGACATCCAACATAGCACTTCTGCCCTTATTGATTTGTTAGTGAAAATAAGAGGAAAGAAAGAGTGAAGATGTGAAATCTTAAGTGGACTTGTATTTGACCAATTCTGCATCCTAGTCTACCCATGGATTCGGGCAATGATTCCTCTCAGCAGGAAAAGATTCAAAGTTTCATGTGAAAAAATAAGTCAGTAGTATTGTAATGAGTTCTCTTTTCTTATAGTGTGGTCAGAATAGACATTGAATTCACATCAGCCCCACTTGTACGCTTCAGAGAAACACAAGTGTTTAACCTTGCTTGGCTTACAACAGCTTTTATCATTCTCTAATGTGAAGACCTGCAATAATGACCTCATCAAACATTTATCATAAGATGGGCTACACCCTCCGGTATTCAAATACCGGCTAATACTATGATAGATTCTGATTCTGTCGGTAATGTCATCAATCCATGTATGACTGAGTCCTACAGCATTTCTTTTGAAAACATTATAAACCTCAAGGACAGATCTTCTCCTGAAACTAAATGCCCACTAGGGCATAGGAAGTGATTTCCTTTGAAGGGATTCTAGGTCTTGATTGTCTATAATGCCTCAATCCTATACATAGCTTACATTGGGTTCATCACATTAATTACATTATTGTTCTTTTTTGTATCAAATCACGCCAAACTCTACATTGACAAGTTAGATGTAGCATATCTATGCCGATATGTCCTAATGACTGTCTTATCGCTCTCAAGCTGACACCACAATATCTTACAGAAGGCAATAGACCTTTCCTGGGCCCCAGAAAATAAGGGTTACAAGAATGCTAATAGCCTAGTTAAATGAATGAGCCTTTTAATGCATTTTAGAAGCATGACCTGCACTGATGCATTAGCCAATAGGAATGAGGCATAAATGACTGACATTACCTTTGAATATATTACTGACAAGCAGTTTTGTGATACAGCTTCCTTAGACAGTTGAAGTGTACAGCCTGCATTCCTGACCTGGAGCGTGAGCCCTAGACAACGTAGTGTGGTGGGATGAAGTCAGGCACTCCCTAGACATTATATGGTAACCTTCTCATTAGGGGATTGCTGATCAGCCCTTCCTGAGATCTGCCATTTGATTTATGGTAGTGTGATTTAGTGTTAGATAAGCATATTCACGTTAGACGGAGAGAAGTTTCTGGCAGTTCCTGACCCTTCTGTATTACCCTGTTCTGTGAGTGAGTCCAGATTTTACCTGAGTGTGCCTGCGGGTCTCCTGGCCTCTCTGCACTCTCAAAATAATTATATGTGGACCTGAGACTCACAAATGTGCGCCCTCCAACAGCTACTACAAAGTAAGACCACAGAAACTGTGTTCATTCTGCCTTTGCTGCTCCTTGAAGATCTCAACCTGGAACCCTGGACTTGAGAAAGGATTCACACAGCTGTGAGTGCCAGACTGCCCGATTGGAGTGCCTTTCTGTGTGCCGCTGCATTTTTCATTGGCCTGATGTGGAGAGACGGAGGAGGACTCACAAAATTGAGCCCCCTATGACCGCGATCACAATTACTTGGAGGATGCTGTTGAAGACTCTTCACACACGCATGGAGATCTGTCGTGTAGTTCCTATAAATCTTTATAGAATCTGCGCATTTAGACAACATAAACTGAGGGATTGGTGTCCAGACTGATTCCAGACACCCCAGAGGACATGTTAGTCTGTAGACCAGCTAGCTCACAGTGATACTATGAGCCCCTCTTACTAAGAAGCAAATAGTCTCTGGCACTTATCGAACATTACAACCCTCACCCCTCAGGGATCGTGGATACAGTACAGTACTTTTCGCTCAGTCACTCGTGCTTACCTTGTCTCAGAGAGAAATACAGAATAAACAGTGGGAATATTTACAATAATCATTTATTGAACCAGCGTCATTCTAGTATAAAATGTGTGCTGCAACAACCATGAGACAGAAACAGATATACATGGTTATAAGAATAAATGTCGTTTTCCCGCAAGTTATCACCCCGCATACCATTACCCGCATTTTTTACAACGCAAGTGATGTTACAACGCGATACAATCACCCCGCAAACTTTCATTCCGCATATGCCTTTACCACGCATGCCATTACAACGCAAAGGCATGCGTGGTGAAGGCATAAACTCTGTAAAAGTGGTTAAGCTAAATATATATATATATATATATATATATATATATATATATATATATATATGTGTGAACAAGAGCTAGTGGTGCCCGAAACGCGTAGCAAGGAAACAGCAATAAAGATTTGATTTGCCTGCATTTTTGGTGGTTCGCGATTCCTTTGTGGCGGAAGGAGCGCTGGGAACGCTACGAGCAGACGAGGGACTTCTGGTGATTTGTATATATATATATATATATATATATATATATATATATATATATATATATATATATATATATATATATGTACATATTTTTTTATATATTTATAAATATATATATATATCTTATTTATGTTTATAAATATTTTATATATATATATATATATATATATATGTATATATTTAATTATTTTAAAATACCCCCTAAAACCCATAAATATCCATTTGTATCCCAATGACTAAACTTCCCCAAATTGTTAAATTACCCATACCACCCCAATACCCATACCCACTAAAATCTTAAATTACCCTTGGCACCCCAAAACCACCCTGTACCCTAAAATTACCCCTGCACCCCAAAACCCTAACCCGCCCTGATCCCTAAAGATACCCCTGCACCCCAAAACCCTAACCCACCCTGACCCCTAAAAATACCCCTGCACCCCAAATCCCAAACAAACTCTGAACCCTAAAAATACCCCTGCACCCCAAAACCTAAACCCACCCTGTACCCTAAAATTACCCTGTACACCCCAAAACCCAAACCCACCCTGAGCCCTAAAATTCCCCCCTGCACCCCAAAACACTAACCCACCCTGACCCCTAAAAATACCCCAGCACCCCAAAACCTAAAGCCACCCTGAACCCTAAAAATACACCAGCACCCCAAAACCTAAACCCACCCTGAACCCTCAAATTACCCTGTGCACCCCAAAACCCTAACTCACCCTGAACCCTAAAAATACCCTGTTTACCCCAAAACCCAAACCCACCCTGAACCCTAAAAATGCCCCCTGCACCCCAAAACCCAAACCCACCCTAAACCATAAAAATGCCCCAGTACCCCAAAACCTAAATACCCCAGCACCCCAAAACCTAAACCCACCCTGAACCCTAAAAATACCCTGTGCACCCCAAAACCCTAACCCACCCTGACCCCTAAAAATACCCCAGCACCCCAAAACCCAAACCCACCCTAAACCCTAAAAATACCCTAGTACCCCGAAACCTAAACCCACCCTATACCCTAAAAATACCCTGTTTACCCCAAAACCCAAACCCACCCTGAACCCTAAAAATACCCCAACACCCCAAAACCCAAACATACCCTTAACCCTAAAATTACCCCTGAACCCCAAAACATATACCCCCTACACCCTAAAACCAAAACCCTATACTTACCTTATGCTTACATATAAAAAACATATGCTTTTACCATTCATGCATTTACAACGAATTTCGTTGTAAAAGCATGCGTGGTAAAAGCATATAAAATGTAATGCCATGCGTTGTAATGGCATTGCGGAGTAATGGTAGTTGCGTTGTGATGGTATGCGGGGTGATGGTAGTCGTGATAAAAGATTTGTTGTAATGGGTGTTTACCGGTTATAAGCACCAGCAGAGTAAAGAGAAAGTAGAATTCTACCATAGTGCTAAAACAATGAATATATGCTGGCATATAGATACATGACAGTAACAATGCGTACTCCTACAATGCTAACCCTAACTAGATGTACCTAAGTGTACCTAGCATGTATGTAGGCGTATAGCCAAGAATCCCCTTAGGATAGAGCCAACCCAATTACCTGATGTGGGAGAGAGAAGGACCCCATCTTGGTCTCAGGATGGACACCCCGCAAGGGATGTCAGACCACTGCGTGCTGGAGTGTCTGCGTGCAGGGACCTCAGTGTCTCACGTCAGCGTGTTAACATAGAAGTCTTTCTCCTCTGGTTTGCCCAGCGAAGAGGTGGTGCTTATATACCCAAAAGGAACCCTCAGGGTTTCTATCTAGATGTGCTCGATGGGCATGTCGGCCAAAGATGACGATAGTGGTGACCCTCATACATAGTTTTTATGCAGAAGAAGGTAATCCTGCTGTGATACTGAGAATCCTCATGCATAATAAATGAGGCTGGATTGCGGAGAAAACCACAGAACATTTATTCAGCATCTAACTAGGTAAAAGGTCAGCTCCAGACCCGTTATGTAGAACAATGGTAGTACAAATGTAGGTAAAGGGTTGTGCAATTACCTAGGCCTATATTGGGGTACATTGGGGTTCATAACACCCACTCCTCATTCGACTGGAAATCATAGCACTAAATGCTAAAATAAGCCTGTTTAAAACCATTAAAACATTGCTAAAATATGAGTTAAAAGACATCTGAAAACATGGTATGTGTTAAAAAATGAGGTAGACGTAAAAAAAGCTCTATAAGTCCTCTAAAAAGTCAACATACTGTTAGCCCAACTGAGCACGCCAAAAGCCATAGTACTCAGTGAGAGCAGAAGAGGAAAAATAAAACAAAAATTATGTTCTCACATTCCAGTTTTAGTTGTTTTTGAAAACAGGCCAAATTGTTCCCAGCACACGGAGAGCCAAATGTTTATATGTCCTGTGGTATGAAACGCGCTGTAAATAAAGCCTCTGTTCCCTGAACTTGCTAATCTTTAGTCCCCCAGACCGATTTTTTGTCTCTGGTGTCCCTCCAGAAGTCGAAACCCTGTAAAGATAGCTGGGAAATAAAGGGAGCAGAGTATATCTGTTTCGTGTTGGTGAGCATATTTTTCTTTGCAGGTGTAGGTGCAACCTTATAATAATACAAGCTCGGGTCTGAGGTGTTAAACCCAGAAAAATAAGCAAACTTGTGTGCAAATGCATGTGAACTACCTTTCGGTGGTGTGAGGCAATGTTCCCATTGGTGGTAAGTAAAAACATTATGTGGGATACTCATTTTGTGCAAAAAATGATGACCATAATGCTGGTAGCAATACATGGTGTTAAAATCAGATGTATCATCATACAATTCGTTTTTAGAAAATGCAGCAGATTGTTCTAAATCAGACAGCATACTGTTCACAGTTTCAAAGTCCCAATCATCAGAGAATGTATTGGAGGTGATGATATCATTCAAAAACATTTTAGATACATGTGGTATTGTCAAGAGGTCAGTGGGAACACATACATCATATGAAACCCTATCCCAAACTATTCCTTCAGGAATCAGAACTGCTGTAATGTTCACAAAGGACAGGTCTCTTCGTTCACGATGAGATAATGTATGAGGTTTCAGCACCAAGTTCACATGTTGTACTGCAGAGGGTTATGGGAGGTAATGTCCATTTAGGAGCAAGAAAAAGACAGTCACTGCACCTATCCAAAGGACTAGGAAAAATAGACCAATTGCGATCCAAAGCTGTAGCCAGGTAGATACAAAGTAAGTCATTTTCAGCCAAAGGTAGATATCATATATTTTTTCTTTGCGGGAAACAGAAGCTGGTGGTGACTCAGGTTCAGTCGGGTCCAGTGAGAAGGTATCAAAATCGATGAAGCAGCCAGACGCTGTTCAATCTATCTTTGGTAGCTCAGCAGGTTTTGTTGAACTGGCAGATGACTCATCGTGAGACATATTTACAGAGATGTCGGTATTAGGCCAAAACAAGATCTGTGTTTCATTTGTATTTTGTTGTTGTTCAATTTCAATAGGTACGAGTTCCATTCCATTTTTGGAAACTCCGTTACTTCATAGAGTAGAATCTTTGAACGTTATTAGTCTTTCTGTCTGAACTTCCTGTATGGTAGCGAGAGGAGATCGGCGGTTACCCAGGAGCCCACGCGGCCTGCTGTTCAGTATCAGCCACATAGTGTGGTTTGATCAGATCAATGGAGACGAATCTCTTTTCTTTCTTGCTGGCAAGAGACGGAAGAAGTACTGTTCTTGTTCCTTTGACAGCCAGGACAGTTACAGGCATTCTGTAAGAAGGTGCAAATTCCTTTTTGTCCACAGTTTTTTCTTTGACCAGATCCCCAATCTTTGGGACCCAGGCAGGTCTTGCCGAAATTACTTTAACTTCCCCATAGGCGGTGTGTTTTACTTGGACGTTGCTTTGCAGTGCCCGGAATTCATTGAGTTCCTGTAAAACAGCCAAACAATCATTGAGGTCAAATGCTTTTTCATCCGCCATGTGCTGCCACCATTGAGGTCTGGTACCCACATTCTCGCCCCAAAAAGGACCTCGTATGGAGTACGGCCTCCCAGGGAGCTTCTTGGCATGTTATTTAGTGCCCTCTGGACCCCATATAGGTGATTGACCCAACTACCGTCCAAGCCTAATACCCTTGCTGTTAAGGATTGCTTTAAGTACCGGTTTTTCCTCTCCACAATCGAATTTCCCTCGGTATGATATGGAGAGGAGTACCGCAATGCTACACCGAAACTTCCCATGGCTTGTAAGCCCCAAGAGCTGAACGCGGGACCGTGGTCAGAATGTAATGTGCAAATTACATATGTCCCCAATGAAGACTCGCAAATCCTTTATAACAGTTCGGGCATCAAACCCACAGGAATCTAGAGCATGAATCCACTGCCACCAAGACATACTTGTAAGCCCTGTCAGATTGTAAGGGGCCGCAGTGGTCCAAATAGACACATGCGAGAGGTCTGTCTGATATCAGTAGCGGTGTCTGTGGTGGACGTGGTACAGAGGAACCCTTCATCTGCTGACAGATGTCGCACTTAAGGACAAAGCCCTTGGTCTGCTTGGTAAGACCTGGCCACCAATAATGTTGTTTCAGCAATGAAACTGTCGCAGTGATACCTGCGTGTGCTGAGCCCAGACCCTCGTGTGAAGCTAGTATTAAACCTAATCAGCTATCCATGTTTGGTATTCCTCTATTCCCCAATCCTGGAATTTGAGCATACAGAATATTTTGTGCATCTAACTTGTAGGAGTACTTAAGTGGAAAACCTTTTGGCAAGGCTGTGCTGTTTTTACGTGAAGCAATGACAGCTACCATTATCTGTCCGTCTACTCTCGTGCTGGAGAAAGTGATCACAGCAACAGCAGCAGTTCTCACTGTCGCCTTGGCAGCCTCATCAGCCAATGAATTCCCTTCAACGTGCATGCCAACATGTTGATGACTCAGCATATGAATCATGTGAGCCTTTTTTCAGCTCTGCCACTTGTTCCCAAAGTAATTTATGCTTTATTGTGCAACCTTTTGATTCTTTGAATCCATTCTGGCCCCAGTAGTGAGGATATTCATTGTATGACTGGACACAATAAAATGAATCACACACAATTAGTGTGGGGAATTCTCAATCCGTCTTTGTTAGTGCCGGTATCAGGGCTTTTAGTTCTGCCAGTTGAGCCGTGCAATCTCCTATAAACTGCGTCTGCATATTGCTAGGACGGAACTTACCATCCTGCATAATCCCTTTACAATCGCACAAGCTGCCCTGTATTGCTGTTTACTTCCTATGGCTGGCTGAGCTGAAACGTCAGTGTAAATTATGTATTCATACTGATCTAGAAACATTATTTCATTCGGAAGAAGATATTCTTGTTCGTATTGCAAAAATGCTTATGTTTTTAATGTAGAGTCAAATTTGTAGTCTACATCCATTGCAGTGAGAGAATTAGCCCATTGTATCCATCGCGGATGCAGTGCTTTAGCGTTAGGATTGCTTGCTTTGGTAACAGCCTCTAAGGTTAGTACTTGAGTCATGACAATTATTGGCTTCCCCTGAGCCAGTGCTCTTTCTCTTACTACAGCAGTCTGTACTGCTGTCAGTATTTTTTCTGTTGATCAAAACGCATTTCAGCGTTTGTGTACAAATGTGATTTGTATGCAATTGGTACAGTTTCACCTTCATTGAAGGTGAGGTAAGTATACACAGATTGACCCGCGATTACTCGGATCACCAAATTTGTGGTATTTACACATGTGTGTAAGTGTTTGGAAGCTATCATGTCAGCTTGTAGGGGAGGTAATATTTCTGTGTGTTCCTGTGTCCAGTGTCGAACTGAGAAATCAGGTCTAATTAAGTTGTAGAAAGGTTTCACTTTTTCTGTGTAATCCAAAATGTATGCTCTGCCAAAATTTAGGAATCCAAAAATGGATTGTAGGTTGTTCAGAGTCTTTGGAAGTTTGAGCAGACCACACTTTTCTAAAAAGTTAGCTGCAAGGCTTTTCCCTTCACTTGAGAGCTCATATTCCAAAGATAGGAAATTGAGGTGGGCAATTTTTGATTTATGAAAGTTAAATATGTAGCCCTCAGAGGCGAATCCCAGAATTATGTTATTCCCCCTGTTCAAATGATCCAATAATTCATTGTCCGCAAGGTATATATCGTCTACATAGGACAATGCATCCTCATCAAAATTTTGAAGTAACTCCAATACTCTTGCTGAGAATAACCCGGGGCAATTCTTATACCCTTGGAGCAGTATACAGAATTGGCAGTGAGAGCCTAGGGCCGAAAATGCTGTCAAATATCTGCTTTCAGGCGCTATATTTTGGTAAAAGAATCCATTTGAGATATCTAGTGTTGTTTTGTATTTCTTCCGCACAATGCTATTCATTAGTGCGGCACTGTGTGCATTTTGTACTGCAAATGTTTTTGTGCAAGTGTTCAAATGCCTGTAGTCTAAAACTAGATGATATGAATTGTCGGGTTTCATTGCAGGAAACAACAGATTATTCATGGAAGAGGTGTTTTTTCACGTCATGTTTTATTGGGAACCGTCTCTGTGGAGTTGGAGTATTTTTTACTGGTATTACATGGTGAGGTGACTCAGCATCCCACCCTACATGATTGCGGTATAATGCAGGAGCTAGTGCTACCGTCCACTCCTGCGCGCTTGAATGTTTTAGTGATTCTGGAACGAGGTTGGAGAAGACTGGTAAAATTACCGTTTTTCCCTTTGGGCAGTCCATAACAAACGCAGGCGTCCAATCTTTTTCTGCTAACAGGATGTCGTATCCAAAGGAAAGATTCTCCCAAAAGAGACCTTTTCCTTTCCTGGGTATGTCCCCCTCCATATGGAGTGTTATTTCGTATAACTGGTGTGGGACACTTACTGTAGTATCAGGTGTCTCCACCATGACATGTTCATTTAACGCCACTGTCACCAGAAATTCCATCAGGTTCTGGTGAGCTATTGTTACTTCTGTTGCGCTGTCTAGCATCATCAGAGCCCATTCCCCATTCAGAAGTTGAGTCCTCAGCAGCCTGGGCATTTCTTATTTTAAGGCCAGCTACTTTCCTCTTTTTAAATTGAGGTTTTGATTTCGGTTTATCTTCTTTTTTGATATTATAGTCTGAAGTGCGATGTGTCTCTTTACTTTGCTCGCTCTTCTGATCTGCGTTCTGACTGTCCTTCCCTCTTGGAATTTTCTTAGGAATCCTGAAAGGAACGAGAGGAACGTGCCTCAGTATCCTGATACCTGTCAGGTTTTTTTATGTTATCACGGTTTCTAAGGTTATACCTCCTGTCGGAGGGCTCCTGTTGAGGTGACCCACCCCATGATTGTGATGCATTCTGCTTATATTGTTTTTGTTTATTATCCCATTTCTTTTTAGAAGAATCTGGTGATTGCTTAATGTTATCCTTTTCAGGATTACCCAATACTTGTGGTTTCATAGGACTAGCTCTCAAATTATCTCTACCCAATTTAGCGTATGTATCTTCAATAATTGTGGGTAATTCCCGCTCCTGTTCTGCAGAAGTGCATACCCCTAGGTGTTGGCATATAGCCACCGCTGCTGCCTCCCTTTTTATGTTTCCTAACATAATTGTAGATACCTGGGAAATATTGCCTATTAATTTCATCCATAAGTTTAGAGCAGGTTCTGCTCCATACTCATTCTGTATTTGTCTTAATACTTCTGTTATCACTGCTTTTGAAGGGGTGCCATGAGTTCTGGTATAGATGGTTGCAAAGACTGTACCATAAGTGGTACAACCCTGTATCGGGGGAGCTATCCCCATTGACAAGCAGATTGTCAGTATTCTGTGTTTTTCGTGTGGGCCTGTGTGTGGAAACACTGCCTCTAACTGTGCTATTTTCTGTGCTATCCAGAATTGCATTTGCTCACATTTAGTGGGCATTATTCCCATACCGGAGTTCAATGTTTGTGGGGTTATTTTAGTTGCAGTCCTTTGTAGTTGACCTGCTGGAGTAACCCTTGTGGGTTGAAGTGTGAGTGTTCTCATAGCCAACTGTGTCAGATTTCTGTAAAGTTGTATTATTTCTTTGTGAAGTGGACGTAAGTCTGCTATTGGCAATGTGTCAACTTCTGGATGCCATGTGTATGCTGCCAGAACCGGCCAAGTCGCTCCGAGTCTCACTTTTTCTGTGGTGTGTGGGAGGGCTTCTTTAAACCAGTTTATATGTTCCTGGTATGTTAACGGGACCTCTATGTCCTCGTAAGCATTGTATTCTTCTGGTATTTCATCCAGAGTGTAAGAATGAAATGTATTTGTGGGTGCATCTGCAGGTGGGAATTCAATCCATGAATAGAACACCTCCGTTCTGTATGTTTCGTGTGCCTCAACCACAAAGGTAACAGTCCCACCTAATGCTGGGACTTCAAAATCTACTCATTTTAAAGTGAGTGCTTTTCTAACATTTTCTGAAACGTTTATAGTACCTTCCTGCTCTCCGTCCTCCTCTGCATTTGCATGTATGCTGCTGCAGCGTTATCTTCGACAGACATTGTAAAAACAAAATTAGTTTCAAGGAAAGTAAAATAAGCTTTTATGCACAATGTAGGGAACTATAATCCTTCAAGCTTCAACAAACCTACAGCAAATACATAGGATATACCTACTCAGCTGTGGCAGATTTTTCCCTTTCCTCTCCAGACGTCTCTGGGTAAAAGTGAGTAGTGGTTTCAGAGAAAGCACGACTGAAGTACTCAGATTTCACAGTTAAATAAGAACCAAACCAACGTTGGGTGCCATGTCGTGTAGTTCCTATAAATCTATATAGGATCTGCGCGTTTAGACAACATAAACTAAGAGATTGGTGTCCAGGCTTAGTCCAGACACCCCCAGAGGATATGTCAGTCTGTAGACCAGCTAGCTCACAGTGCCACTTTGAGCCCCTCTTACCAAGGAGCGAATAGACTCTGGCAACTATCGAACATGACAACCCGGACCCCTCAGGGATCGTGGAAACAGTGCAGTGCTTTTCATTCAGTGACTCGTGCTTATTTTGTCTCAAGAGACCAAGGGAATGCTGGGTGGTAGAAAAATTGTGCCGGTGCTGTGATCCCACACAGAAATGTGCAAAAATGTGTTTTTAATTTTTTGCTCAGTTTGAGGTTTGCAGTGGATTCTGGGTAGGAAACATTGGGATCTCTACGCAAATCACACCTCCCTGGACTCCCCTGGTTGTCTCGTTTTCAGAACTGTCTGGGTTTGGTAGGTTTCACTAGATGGCCGCCGAGCACGGGGCCAAAATTGCAGGTGATTTTGATGTCTCCACAATATGTTTTGGGCCCTTCCCTGTCACGGGTACTTCGCCGACCCACACAAGTGAGGTACCATTTTTATAGGGAGACCTGGGGAAATGCTTAGTGGAAGGAAATTTGAGGCGGCCCGGTGATCCCACAACTTTCCCACAAAGAAATGTGATGGAAATGTGATTTTATTTAGCTCAGTTTGAGGTTTGCAGTGGATTTTGGGTAGGAAACATTGGGATCTCTACGCAAACCACACCTCCCTGGACTCCCCTGGTTGTCTAGTTTTCAGAACTGTCTGGGTTTGGTAGGTTTCCCTAGATGGCCGCCGAGCACGGGGCCAAAATTGCAGGTGATTTTGATGTCTCCACAATATGTTTTGGGCCCTTCCCTGTCACGGGTACTTCGCCGACCCACACAAGTGAGGTACCATTTTTATAGGGAGACCTGGGGAAATGCTTAGTGGAAGGAAATTTGAGGCGGCCCGGTGATCCCACGACTTTCCCACACAGAAATGTGATGGAAATGTGATTTTATTTAGCTCAGTTTGAGGTTTGCAGTGGATTCTGGGTAGGAAACATTGGGATCTCTACGCAAACCACACCTCCCTGGACTCCCCTGGTTGTCTAGTTTTCAGAACTGTCTGGGTTTGGTAGGTTTCCCTAGATGGCCGTCGAGCACGGGGCCAAAATTGCAGGTGATTTTGATGTCTCCACAATATGTTTTGGGCCCTTCCCTGTCACGGGTACTTCGCCGACCCACACAAGTGAGGTACCATTTTTATAGGGAGACCTGGGAAATGCTTAGTGGAAGGAAATTTGAGGCGGCCCGGTGATCCCGCGACTTTCCCACACAGAAATGTGATGGAAATGTGATTTTATTTAGCTAAATTTGAGGTTTGCAAGGGATTCTGGGTAGGGAAACTTTGGGAGATCCAGGCAAGCCACACCTCCCTGGACTCCCCCGGGTGTCTAATTTACAGAAATGTCTGGGCTTGGTAGGTTTCCCTAGATGGCCAGCAAGCCCGGAACCAAAAATGCAGGAGTCTCCCTTGCAAAACCAAATCTTTTTGCGATTGATAATTTTGAAGTCCCACAGTATGTTTTGGGCCATTTCCTGTCACGGGCACTATGCCGACCCACACAAGTGAGGTACCATTTTCATCGAGAGACTTGAGGGAATGCTGGGTGGGTGGAAGTTTGTGGCTCCTCACAGATTCCAGAACTTTCCATCACAGAAATTTGAGGAACATGTATTTGATTTTTACAAAGTTTGAGGTTTGCAAGGGATTCTGGGTAACAGAACCTGGTCAGGGCCACACATGTCACCCATCCTGGATTCCCCTGGGTGTCTAGTTTTAAAAAATTTACAGGTTTGATAGGTTTCCCTAGGTGCCGGCTGAGCTAATGTCCAAAATCCACAGCTAGGCACATTGCAAAAAAAGGGTCCGTTTTCACTGGAAAAATTGGATGTGTTCACATTGTGTTTTGGGCCGTTTTCTGTTACGGGCACTAGGCCTACCCACACAAGTGAAATACCATTTTTATCGGGGGACTTGGGGGAATGCTGGATGGGTGGAAGTTTGTGACCACTCACAGATTCCAGAACTTTCCATCACAGAAATATTAGGAAAATGTGTGTTTTTGACAAGGTTTGAGGAATGCAAGGGATTCTGGGTAACACAACCTGGTGAGAGCCACACAAGTCACCCCGTCCTGGATTTCCCTGGGTGTTTAGTTCTCAAAAATATACAGGTTTGCTAGGTTCCCCTAGGTGCCGGCAGAGCGATGGTCCAAAATCCACAGCTAGGCACATTGCGAAAAAAGGGTTTGTTTTCACTAGAAAAATGTGATGTGTCCACATTGTGTTTTGGGCTGTTTCCTGCCGTGGGCACTAGGCCTACCCACACAGGTGAGGTACCACTTTTATTGAGAGATTTGGGGGAATGCTGGGTGCATGGACGTTTGTGGTTACCCACAGATTTCAGTAGTTTCCATCCCAGAAATATGGGGAAAATTTCATTTGTTTGACACAGTTTGAGGTTTGCAAGGGATTCTGGTTAACAGAACCCCTGGGAGAGCTGCACAAGTCACCCCATCCTGGATTCCCCTGGGTGTTCAGTTTTTTAAGATGTACAGGTTTGCCAGGTTTCCCAAGGTGCTGGCTAAGCTAGGGTCCATAATCCACAGCTAGGCACATTGCGAAAAAAGGGTCTGTTTTCCCTGCAAAAATGTAATATGTCCACTTTGCGTTTTGGGCTATTTCCTGTTGCGGGCACTAGGCCTACCTACACAAGTGAGGTACCATTTTTATTGGGATACTTAGGGGAACACAGAAAAGTAGAACAAGTGTTATTGCCAATTGACTCTCTATGCCTTTCTGCCTTCCAAATGGGAGACAATGTGTAAAAAAGAAGTCATTTTGAATAACTACCTCTAATTCACATGCTAGTATGGGTATCAACAAATTCGGAGATGTGCAAATAACCACTACCTATTAACTCCATATTTTGTTACAATTTTGGAAATAGATAGGCTTCCTTGATACCTATTTTCCATTCTTTATTTTTTATCAAATGAATTGCTGTATACTCGGTACAAAATGAAAAACTATTGCAAGGCGCAGCTCAGTTATTTGCTCTGGGTACCTCGGATTCTTGGTGAGCCTATAAGTTCTATATATCCCACAACCAGAATAGTCCACCAGACGTAAAGGTATATTGCTTTAAAAAAAATCTATCATACTTAGAAGAAGTTACAGGTGAAAACGTAGGCACACGTAGGAGTTTTTTAAACTCAATTTAAATATTTGTTTATTTCACGTTAGTTTCTATAGGAGAGTCTTGAAGGATCTACATAAATGACCCCTTGCTAGAATTTGGTCTACTTTTCAGAAAAGTATAGCTTTATGGGATCCATTATTGGTTTTACACTCATTTCTACCACTAACTGGAAGGAGGTGGAGAGCACAAGAAATAGGCAAAATAGGCCATGTCCCAGTAAAATGCCAAAACTGTGTAGAAAATGTTCCTGAAAGTTGGGAAATTGGTGATTTTAGCACTGCAAACCCTTCTTTGATACCTTTTGTGGGGAAAAAAACAGATGCTTTCTTCTGCAACACATGTTTCCCATTAAAAAAGTAGCTTTATTTTGGTTAATTTCTTGGTCCCCTCAAGGGGGAATACACAAACCCTGGGTACCTTTAGAATCCTCATGATGTTGGAAGAAAGGACAAAAATTTGGTGTGGATACCTTATGTGGACAAAACATTTCAGGGGGCCTAAGTGCAAACTACTCCAAATAGCAAAAAGAAAAGGCTTAGCACAGGGGTGAAAACTAGCAGCGAGGGGGTTAAAAGACACATAATATGCAGGTTATTCACTTATTGTGCCTCTTGGTTGACTACTTAAGTTCTGAGTTCCAAGTCCCACATTACCTCCGTGAGACTCCTTGGACTGCTCACCCTTAATACCCTAAGAGTCAACAGTTATAGCTGCGTACTTGGCCCACTTTGCCACTCCACAAAAGAATAGACTCCAGCACACCTCAGGGAAATACCTTAATCCTACATTTGAGGCCCAGAAGCCCCTGCCTAAAGTTTGAGCCACAGACCAGAGCCTGACATTCAGGATTGGTTAGATCTTAGTGCATATAGCAGCTGTGGTTGTAAAAAAGCCCAGAGCCCAATTAAAAAGCCCACTGAGATAGATGATTTATTGAAGTAGTACACAAAGAATATTGGAGGATACTTGCAGTCACGATCAAATTATGCATCGCGTATGCTATTCGCAGGTTAACAAACACACTGGTTTGAAGTTTCCTAAGTGCTAATTTATTACATCCCACAATATCTATTTCCATTGTTTTCTGTGACTAATATGTGTTAGAAATATGCAAATTACCCCGAAATGTATGTTATACATGACAATGTCGGTATAGTAATTAATTTGCAGTTTCATCGTGTTCTGTTGAGAATTGTTAAAAATAATCGTACCAACTGTTTAAATAACATCATCATTAACTGCAAACTGTTTGTCCTGCCAAGAAAACTCTTTCCACAGTTGATTGGTATGATTAATTCCCATTTTTGTAAATGTCAGGCATCAAATCGATCAAATGAAATAGAGCTGTTGCTTGAGCGTGTCTAAAATTATAATTTTCCAGCAATTGCAAATTAAATAATTGCCTAAAAAAAAATTCGCTACAAATAAGTGTCATATCACATGTCGAAAATAACACTTTTTGCACCAGGGTGTCCTATAATTTGTACTTGATATAATTAAAATGAATGCTAGCACCAAAAGGTATCGTAGCAAGTATGTGTGAGTGGAATGGGCTTGGGGAATAGAGCGCCCTCCAACTCTCCCATTCTGACAACCCTACGATTGGCACAGACCTAACTGAATAGTAATGGAACGCTGACGCCCGAAGACTGACCTCCATCATAACAAGATTAAGTAAAGTGTCTGGCAATTCTTTAACCTGCCATTCCTGGGGAAATTATAACATAATGTGGGATGCCCGATGTATGGAGAGTTTGAGCTTTTTATTATTTCATTGATATCCTTTCACACTGTTTTCAAGGATTTTTTAGAGCAATTGGTTTCTCCCAAATCTGAGGCCCTCTTCATCGCAATACTACATCAGTATCTCTGGTGACCAAACTTCAATTTGAAATATAAATACCTGTCTTCACTATACTTGAATTTGTTACTGTTGCACTTTGGTGGATTATGTATCTCTTGTTCCACTATCCAATGACTTTGCACCATTAGTCCACCTAACCTCCTTCTGCACCTTGAGGATTGAGTAATGGTCTCCCAGTACTGCTGAGGGCAGAGGCTCAGCCATCGGTGGAAACCCTCAACTTTTGCTCGTTGCTCTGCAAAAATGTTAGTATCCTTTTGACAATGGTCACTCATTCTAACTGGTAACATATCTGATAACCACATCAAAGGCTAAAGACGTTGTCACATATGGGACTCCATTTCTATCAGCAACAATGAATTAAGCTGCCATGCTGGATTTGCGGAGGGTTAAGGACCAGAAGAGATTTCTTCCAAGCAGTGGCACAAAGCAAAATGATAGGGCCCCCCTGCAGAATGTGGAGAGTCTCCTATATCTCAAAGATATCCATTGGTCTTGGGCTGAAAGACCCCCCCCCCCCCCCGAAGGGTTCTGAGGTCCTGAAGACTTCAACCCCCTACACCTCAGGGTCTGCAGGGGCCTGCATTACGCCCCTGCTTCCAGGGATATCTTAAATCCATTCTCCTTAGCAGTCATATTGGATTGAGGCAAGTCTGAAAAGCAGCAGATAACTGTCCTTGGGCCACCTTAAATAGTATGTATTTAAGAATAAAGTGGGCTTTGCAACATTATTCTGATAAGGGTAACTGTGGTGTTGTTGCAGAGCACCTTTGTGTGTGCGGCAGGAAATAGTGTGTGCCAAGTACTGACGATGGCGTTACCTCATTACAGCGATGGGAGCTGTTGTTACCCGGAATTAAGGTTGAGGAACGAGCGCTAGCGAAGAGGCTCGTGAGAAGCTGTGCTGCAGTAGCAGTGCTGGAGGAGGTAGTGTGTGCTGCACAAGCGAAGGAAGCTGCGTTGCATCAGGACAAGTTTGAAGAGACATGGGAGAAGCTGAGTTGCAGTTGGTGTGCTGGAGGAGGTCGCGTGCGCTGCATGAGTGAAGGAAGCTGCGGACCATCAAAATGAGTTTGCCAGCAGCTATGAATGCTGGGAGTGTTCATGACGCACTATGCTGTGCGTCGGATGCAGCCATCTTAAATTTGGCTGATGGGCAATGGAGTATCATCTGCAGTTGGTGTAATGAACGCTCTTCACATCAAAGGTGAACATGTGAGGTGAATCGGCCACAGATAACCAGGTTTTCTGCGGCCATTGTATGGTGTTACGCACACCCGTGAGTATCAGAGTGTTCTTATCAAGTGCATTCACCAGCTCTGATACGCACACCAGTTCTCTCTATTTTTTTGTAAGGTCAAGGGCAGCAGAGCGATGATGCGCCTATTGACTAGTTAAAGTTTATGTGAGCAGGTGGACTTATTGGTTAGAAAAAAAAGGAAAAGTCATATACTGTGTTGATGGGCACATACAAAGTGTGGAGCTTGTAAAGGTTGGGTGAAAAAGCATTTGATGTGAAGGCTCATTATTTATTTATTATTTTAAAAAGAAAAGGCAAATACTGAATTGTTGGACACGTTCAATTTGTCCATTTAATTATTGGTCAGTAGATGCTGTGAAGTGTGGGGAAAAGCATTTAACCAAGGTTATGGAAATAGTGAAAAAAGAACAGGAAACCTGTGAGGGGCTTTGTGCGAATAGTTAAGATGTCAAAGGGGTGCACAGTGTTAGTCATGTGTGCTTCACAAACGTTCACATAGACTCCTCCTATTCCATTCTTACCAGTTCCTGGGGAACCAAGTATGAAGTGGCAAGAATGGAAAGATTATTTTTGCAATTACATGGACGCTATTAATGAAATTATGCATGAATTAACTGGGGAAACTAAAAGGGTATATTGTTAGATTTGCTGGGGCCTGAAGGCATAAGGAAGTACAGCCAAATGGAGAAAGAAATAAGGGGTGAAGATGAAACAGATGTGTATGCAAATGCACTAGATGATTCAGAAAAATATTATGCACCTACTGTATGTATTGCAATAGACAGATATAAGTTTTACCACCGGAAGCAAGAACAGTCAGAGACCATTGATGATTATGTGTCCGCACTTAAGAAAATGGCAATATCTTGCAGATTTGGAGCAATACACGAGGAGTTAATAAGAAACCAAGTTATTATGCATACTAACAATAAAAGGAAAGATTGTGGGCTATGGGGGATGGATCCATAAAGAAAGTGTTGGCTACAGTGAGGAAAGTAAACATTTCTTTCAGATGCCCAAAGGCTGCTTTAGGTGAAAGCAAAGACGGCACAGCGATGTGTGCTGTGAATGGGTAAAAAAAACAGTAGACCATATAAAAAGATGATGGAAGGCGGGAAAGGGCTTGAGAAGTAGCATCTACAGAGTTTTTCCATGCCAGGGAAATTTGATACTAAGAAGGATGGCCAACATTTGGTGAACAGTAAAAAATGCAGGGCTAGAGACCAGAAGTGTTCAACATGTTAATTGATAGGGCACTATGCATGTTCGTGTAGAAGGAGGGATAGAAGAGAAAGAGTGCAGTGTGTGTCAGAGTCCCAGAGAGAGTCTACATCAGATGATGAATGATCCGGAGAGGATGGGGGAGGATTGCTTTTTAATGGTGAAGGATGTGGTTTTGGATGTTGATAACTGTGATAGGAACAAACACAGATGTGAAGTGGAAGTAGCAGACATACCAGTGATTCTGGTAGCTGGCTCAGGATTGCCATTCACCATCATTAACTTGGACATGTGGAAGGATTTTTTTTTAAAGGGTGATAGGCGAGGAGTTAAGGAAATCTGATATAAATCCGAGAGCTTTACAGGAGAAGCAATACCAATGGTGGGGTGCAGAGATGTTTCTTTCAAATTTAAAAGCCATAGGGCACAAGGTAGGGTGTATGTTGCAGAGTATGGACTATGTGTACTAGGTTGGAGAGACCAGAGAAGTTTGGATATCATTCTCAATCCCACAGTGAAGAGCAAGTGTTAGCGATGAGTGAAGGAGACAGTGTGGGGGAGAGAGTACACAAGGAATACGGCGAGGTGTTTTCAGGAAAGACTGGATTATTGAGAGGGTTTAAACATAGGATTATACTTAAGGAAAAAGCTGTACCAATAAATTATAAAGTAAGGAATGTTCTGTTTGTGGTAAGGAATTAAATGGAGAAAGAATTGTCCAGATTGGAGGAAGCAGGAGTAATAGAACTCATAGAGTCATTGGAATGGGTGTCTCCAGTAGTTGTGGCCGGAAGTCCAACGGCAAGCTCAGGCTCTGCGTCGACTTAAGAGGTCTGAATCGACACATACAAGTGAACAAGTTTATATTGCCCAAAATTAGTGAATTGTTGGCTAAGACAAAAAATACAAAATGGATCTCAATGGTGGATTTGTCATTGGCGTTTCACCAGGTTTCTCTACATGAACAAACAGGAAAATAACCGCGTCCATCACACATTATGGAAGTTTTCAGTATGTGAGAATGCCATTTGTTCCGGCATCAGCAGGCTCAGTTTTCCAGGAGTTCATGGGGGAAATCTTAAGGAATGTTGAAGAGGTTCTGTATTTTCAGGACGATGTTCTGATTATGGGCAAGAACAGAAGGGAACATGATGAAAGGTTGAAGGAAGTCATGAAGGTGTTGAAAATGAATGGGTTGAGAGCTGAGTTCCCAAAATGTCTGTTTTCACAAAATCACGTATCGTATTTGGGGCATTGGTAAAGAAGGTATTTCACCAAAAAGAAAGTTGTTGAGGTGTTAAGGGAGGCTTCGGAGGAACAACACTCTTTCCTGGAACTCGCGGAGTTGCTGCACTCTTTCCTGGAACTCGCTGAGTTCTACTCGAAATTTGTAAAGAACTTTGCAGAAAAGTCTTATGACCTAAGACAGTTATTAAAGGTGCGGAGCAAGTTTGTGTGGGGGAGAACTGTGTGAGGCTTTCAAGAACATAAAGAATGACATATGTAATGCAGCACCTATTCATGGATTTGATCCAGATTTATGTAGCATTCTTACATTGGATGCCAGTGGAAGGGGTTTAGGTGGGGTGCTCATTCAAAAAGAGGAAGGAGAAGGAGAGGTTGTAATTGGATTTGCATCTAGAAGCCTTACACCTGCTGAAGAAGTGTATTCTATAATAGAGAGAGAGAGACACTTGTTTGTGTGTGGGGTATGGAGAATTTCTGGGCATTTGTGTGGGGCACTGAGTTCGATGTGAGAACAGATCACAAACCATTGGTGAATCTGCTTACAACACAAGGGTTTGTGAAGGCATCTGCAAGAGTTGCTAGGCTCTTGATGCTGATGTAAGATTATAATTAGCACATCAAAAATGTACCAGGTGTACAGAACAAGGTAGCTGATTGCTTAAGCCATATGCCATTGCCCATTAAAGAATTGCCAAAAAGTGAGTAGGGTGATTACCAGGTTGCTTCAGTGGATGATGATGGCATGGACTCCATTGAAAGAGAGGAGTGGAAGGCAGTATATGAGAAGGATGAGTTACTTGAGAGGGTGAAACAGTGCATCTGAGAGGGTTGGGGGGCCAAGAGGAATGATCAAACGGATTTGAATGGTTTTTGGGAGGTAAGGAATGAGCTTGGGGTGGAGTCAGGTTTTGTGGTGAGAGGAGGAAGAATTGTGCCACCACAAGCTCTCAGAGAGAAGGCGTTGGATTTATGTCACAAAGGGCATTTTGGTAAGGACAAAAAAAACAGTAAAGTCCTCTTATTGGTGGCTAGGTGTGGATTTAGAGGTTGAGAGAAAAGTGGGGGATTGTGAGCAGTGTGTTAACTCAGTCTACATACCGTGAGACCACCTTTGATGATTGTAGAAAGTCCAAAGATGGTGTGGGACAAGTTTGCTGTAGAGTTTGTGGGTCCAGTGCAGACTATGGGGCCGATTCCGATCTCGGTCGGAGGCGCACCCAATACCATTCGGTCGGGAAAAAAGCCATGCGAAAGCCTGTTTCCCGACCGATCCGTACAGCACACCGAACGAGTAAGTACGATGCGCACAACAGCAAAGAATCCGGCCGAGCCGTACTCACCCAAACCAGGTTCTGTTCTCCAACCGAGGCGAATCCGGAAACGCCGAATCGAGTCGCACGGAAGGAAAAATGCAGCCCCGTCCGGCCGGACAAGTACGATGCGCTTTCCGTACGCGCCGAACCCGTCGCTACGCACAGCACGTCAAAGCATCCGGGAGAGGCGCACATAAGCTCCGATTCGCGCCACAACACGATCCACGGCTCCGAGACGAACACGGCAGCGACGAGGACGACGCGAAGCGACGAGGACGAAGCGACGAGGACGAGGCGAAGCGACGAGGACGACGCAAAGCAACGAGAAGGACGAATGACACGAACCAACCATGAATCCCTTCGTCCCGATCATACCAATATTCTACATATACTACCGGAACAGGCACGGACGCGTACGGCGCAGAAGGTAAGCCAGACACCAACCACAAAACACATACAACACGTACACGACACATCACACACACACACAGGGATGCAGAATATACTTACACCAGCAACAGCAGCACCATAGGGGCGGGATGCCCATCACCAATGCCACATATGCACACAGGGGCCTGAATGCGCACCACCACCCCTACCCAGGGGGGGTAGGATGCCTACCACCACTACCACCCTAACCCAGGGGGGGCTGGATGCCTACCACTACTACCACCCTCACCCAGGGTGGGCTGGATGCCTACCACTACTACCACCCTCACCCAGGGGGGCAGGATGCCTACCACTACTACCACCCTTAGCCAGAAGGGGCAGGATGCCTACCACTACTACCACCCTCACCCAGGGGGGGCAGGATGCCTACCACTACTACCACCCTCACCCAGGGGGGGCAGGATGCCTACCACTACTACCACCCTCACCCAGGGTGGGCTGGATGCCTACCACTAGTACCACCCTCACCCAGGGGGCAGGATGCCTACCACTACTACCACCCTCACCCAGGGGGGCAGGATGCCTACCACTACTACCACCCTTAGCCAGGGGGCAGGATGCCTACCACTACTACCACCCTCACCCAGGGGGGGCAGGATGCCTACCACTACTACCACCCTCACCCAGGGGGGGCAGAATGCCTACCACCCTCACCCAGGGGGGGCAGGATGCCTACCACTACTACCACCCTCACCCAGGTGGGGCAGAATGCCTACCACCACCCTTAGCCAGGGGGGGCTAGATACCTACCACTACTACCATCCTCACCCAGGGGGGGCAGGATGCCTACCACTACTACCACCCTCACCCAGGGGGGGCAGAATGCCTACCACCCTCACCCAGGGGGGGCAGGATGCCTACCACTACTACCACCCTCACCCAGGTGGGGCAGAATGCCTACCACTACCACCACCCTTAGCCAGGGGGGGCTGGATGCCTACCACTACTACCACCCTCACCCAGGGGGGGCAGGATGCCTACCACTACTACCACCCTCACCCAGGGGGGGCAGAATGCCTCACCACCCTCACCCAGGGGGGCAGGATGCCTACCACTACTACCACCCTCACCCAGGGGGCAGAATGCCTACCACTACCACCACCCTTAGCCAGGGGGGCTGGATGCCTACCACTACTACCACCCTCACCCAGGGTGGGCTGGATGCCTACCACTAGTACCACCCTCACCCAGGGGGGCAGGATGCCTACCACTACTACCACCCTCACCCAGGGGGGCAGGATGCCTACCACTACTACCACCCTTAGCCAGGGGGCAGGATGCCTACCACTACTACCACCCTCACCCAGGGGGCAGGATGCCTACCACTACTACCACCCTTAGCCAGGGGGGCAGGATGCCTACCACTACTACCACCCTCACCCAGGGGGGCAGGATGCCTACCACTACTACCACACTCACCCAGGGGGCAGAATGCCTACCACCCTCACCCAGGGGGGCAGGATGCCTACCACTACTACCACCCTCACCCAGGGGGCAGGATGCCTACCACTACTACCACCCTCACCCAGGGGGCAGAATGCCTACCACTACTACCACCCTCACCCAGGGTGGGCTGGATGCCTACCACTAGTACCACCCTCACCCAGGGGGGCAGGATGCCTACCACTACTACCACCCTTAGCCAGGGGGCAGGATGCCTACCACTACTACCACCCTCACCCAGGGGGGCAGGATGCCTACCACTACTACCACCCTCACCCAGGGGGCAGGATGCCTACCACTACTACCACCCTTAGCCAGGGGGGCAGGATGCCTACCACTACTACCACCCTCACCCAGGGGGGCAGGATGCCTACCACTACTACCACCCTCACCCAGGGTGGGCTGGATGCCTACCACTAGTACCACCCTCACCCAGGGGGGCAGGATGCCTACCACTACTACCACCCTCACCCAGGGGGGCAGGATGCCTACCACTACTACCACCCTTAGCCAGGGGGGCAGGATGCCTACCACTACTACCACCCTCACCCAGGGGGAAGGATGCCTACCACTACTACCACCCTCACCCAGGGGGGCAGGATGCCTACCACCCTCACCCCAGGGGGGGCAGGATGCCTACCACTACTACCACCCTCACCCAGGTGGGGCAGAATGCCTACCACTACCACCACCCTTAGCCAGGGGGGGCTGGATGCCTACCACTACTACCACCCTCACCCAGGGGGGGCAGGATGCCTACCACTACTACCACCCTCACCCAGGGGGCAGAATGCCTCACCACCCTCACCCAGGGGGGCAGGATGCCTACCACTACTACCACCCTCACCCAGGGGGCAGAATGCCTACCACTACCACCACCCTTAGCCAGGGGGCTGGATGCCTACCACTACTACCACCCTCACCCAGGGTGGGCTGGATGCCTACCACTAGTACCACCCTCACCCAGGGGGGCAGGATGCCTACCACTACTACCACCCTCACCCAGGGGGGCAGGATGCCTACCACTACTACCACCCTTAGCCAGGGGGGCAGGATGCCTACCACTACTACCACCCTCACCCAGGGGGGCAGGATGCCTACCACTACTACCACCCTTAGCCAGGGGGGCAGGATGCCTACCACTACTACCACCCTCACCCAGGGGGGCAGGATGCCTACCACTACTACCACACTCACCCAGGGGGGGCAGAATGCCTACCACCCTCACCCAGGGGGGGCAGGATGCCTACCACTACTACCACCCTCACCCAGGGGGGGCAGGATGCCTACCACTACTACCACCCTCACCCAGGGGGGGCAGAATGCCTACCACTACTACCACCCTCACCCAGGGTGGGCTGGATGCCTACCACTAGTACCACCCTCACCCAGGGGGGGCAGGATGCCTACCACTACTACCACCCTTAGCCAGGGGGGCAGGATGCCTACCACTACTACCACCCTCACCCAGGGGGGCAGGATGCCTACCACTACTACCACCCTCACCCAGGGGGGCAGGATGCCTACCACTACTACCACCCTTAGCCAGGGGGGCAGGATGCCTACCACTACTACCACCCTCACCCAGGGGGGCAGGATGCCTACCACTACTACCACCCTCACCCAGGGTGGGCTGGATGCCTACCACTAGTACCACCCTCACCCAGGGGGGCAGGATGCCTACCACTACTACCACCCTCACCCAGGGGGCAGGATGCCTACCACTACTACCACCCTTAGCCAGGGGGGCAGGATGCCTACCACTACTACCACCCTCACCCAGGGGGGCAGGATGCCTACCACTACTACCACCCTCACCCAGGGGGGCAGGATGCCTACCACTACTACCACCCTCACCCAGGGGGGCAGAATGCCTACCACTACCACCATCCTTAGCCAGGGGGGCTGGATGCCTACCACTACTACCACCCTCACCCAGGGTGGGCTGGATGCCTACCACTAGTACCACCCTCACCCAGGGGGGCAGGATGCCTACCACTACTACCACCCTCACCCAGGGGGGCAGGATGCCTACCACTACTACCACCCTCACCCAGGGGGCAGGATGCCTACCACTACTACCACCCTCACCCAGGGTGGGCTGGATGCCTACCACTAGTACCACCCTCACCCAGGGGGCAGGATGCCTACCACTACTACCACCCTCACCCAGGGGGGCAGGATGCCTACCACTACTACCACCCTTAGCCAGGGGGGCAGGATGCCTACCACTACTACCACCCTCACCCAGGGGGCAGGATGCCTACCACTACTACCACCCTTAGCCAGGGGGGCAGGATGCCTACCACTACTACCACCCTCACCCAGGGGGGCAGGATGCCTACCACTACTACCACACTCACCCAGGGTGGGCTGGATGCCTACCACTAGTACCACCCTCACCCAGGGGGGCAGGATGCCTACCACTACTACCACCCTCACCCAGGGGGCAGGATGCCTACCACTACTACCACCCTCACCCAGGGGGGCAGGATGCCTACCACTACTACCACCCTTAGCCAGGGGGCAGGATGCCTACCACTACTACCACCCTCACCCAGGGGGGCAGAATGCCTACCACTACCACCACCCTCACCCAGGGGGGCAGGATGCCTACCACTACTACCACCCTCACCCAGGGGGGCAGGATGCCTACCACTACTACCACCCTCACCCAGGGGGGCAGGATGCCTACCACTACTACCACCCTTAGCCAGGGGGGCAGGATGCCTACCACTACTACCACCCTCACCCAGGGGGGCAGGATGCCTACCACTACTACCACCCTTAGCCAGGGGGGCTGGATGCCTACCACTACTACCACCCTCACCCGGGGGGCAAGATGCCTACCACTACTACCACCCTTAGCCAGGGGGGCAGGATGCCTACCACTACTACCACCCTCACCCAGGGGGGCAGGATGCCTACCACTACTACCACCCCCACCCATAGGATGGACAATGCATGACACAACCAGCACACCACAACCTAGGGAATGCAAGAAGAAGACATCCCCCCAACACCATGACAAGCGTGTGTAGACTGTGTCAAATGCCTACAACACCGAACATGACTTCGAACATACAATGTGACCCCCTAGCACATGTGCCACACAAATATGTGTGTGGCACACACAACGCAAGCAGGCCATGACCATTGTGGCAATGGGGTCCAAACCCCCATCATCACAGTGACCAAAAGGTAAGTGTGGGGCCCATAGCTGCAGCACATTTTGAACATTGTGGCAATGGGGTCCAAACCCCCATCATCACATTGACCAAAAGGTAAGTGTGGGGTCCATAGCTGCAGCACATTTTGAACATTGTGGCAATGGGGTCCAAACCCCCATCATCACAGTGACCAAAAGGTAAGTGTGGGGTCCATAGCTGCAGCACATTTTGAACATTGTGGCAATGGGGTCCAAACCCCCATCATCACAGTGACCAAAAGGTAAGTGTGGGGTCCATAGCTGCAGCAAATTTTGAACATTGTGGCAATGGGGTCCAAACACCCATCATCACAGTGACCAAAAGGTAAGTGTGGGGTCCATAGCTGCAGCACATTTTGAACATTGTGGCAATGGGGTCCAAACCCCCATCATCACAGTGACCAAAAGGCAAGTGTGGGGTCCATAGCTGCAGCACATTTTGAACATTGTGGCAATGGGGTCCAAACCCCCATCATCACAGTGACCAAAAGGCAAGTGTGGGGTCCATAGCTGCAGCACATTTTGAACATTGTGGCAATGGGGTCCAAACCCCCATCATCACAGTGACCAAAAGGTAAGTGTGGGGTCCATAGCTGCAGCACATTTTGAACATTGTGGCAATGGGGTCCAAACCCCCATCATCACAGTGACCAAAAGGTAAGTGTTGACAAAGTAAGAGGTGCAACTGCCAAACTGCATGGATGATTCCTGGTCACAGAACAACAAACACATCAGTGGCAAAGTAGTGTATGTGTTCCATTGCAACATAAATTGGGGGAGCCAAATCCTGCAGTGCAAATAAGACATAACTTTGGCCATGTGCAGACAAACAACACCCATGGGGGCTGACACCGTCAACAATCATCAATGACACAATGACAGAAGTGACCATCCGAATGCAGACCCACATATTTGCACCAATGGGCACACACATGCAGATACCCTGTGGAGACTGCAGATGTGAGGCGAACAGATACCATACCATGGCAGCAATGGGACACACAATCAACAATTAGCACCAAATGAGTGCTCCCGTCCCATCAGCCTGGTCATGGAAGTGCCAACGGAATCATCAGCACAGATCCAACACACTTGTATAGCAATGTTGCACTGACAACACAGATGAGTCCTTCCCCATTGATGCCCAAACCTGCATGTTCACTGGAGATGGCCACACGGTCAGGGAAGTAGACGAATAGAACAATGGCAGGCACAACAGATGTGCAGGGGTGGAAGCCACAGATGTGAAATTGCCAATTTAAGTAGGAAATCCCATTGCCAAATACTGAACACATGACACCCTCAGATGCTGCTATGGATGACATGGATACACCACAGGATAGGACACATTCCCCCTGGACCACATGGGTTCCTGCACAGTAACACTTCATTATCATGAGACCAAATATCACCATCACTGCAGCAAGGGCATGGTTAGCATCATCAACATCATGTACATCAGAAGCAAAAGCACTAGAGAACAGAAAGTTGCTTTATTCAGCATATGTGGCATTAAAAGTAGAAGTCCGGTAGAACATAAACAAAGGCCAATGGCCAGTCCATCAACAAAGTCACAAGTGGGTGACAGTGGCAGATGCCACCCTACACATGTCTGCACAAAACCAGGGACAATCCACTAGGAGGGTCAACCGGGGGGGGTAGGCCAGGCACCGCAGGGACAGGATCAGGGCTCACCAGGAGGAAGCAGGGAAGGGGTGGTGGATGCTGAAGAGCCACTGACAACTGCAGTGGCGGTGTCTGACATGGTGTGTGCCGGCACAACTGGGGGGCATGGCTCACATGTTGTGGGTGCCGGCACGACTGCAGTGGACCCTGCAGATGGAGTGGACAGGTCCGCCACTGCAGTGCTCAAGTCAGACAGGGTGGTAGTGGACTCCACTGCAGTGCCTACCACCAGGGGAGGAGAATGGGGAACAGGCAAGGTGGGCTGGACAGAGGGGGAGGACACCCTCACCACATCAGTGGCACAGACAAGCGCAGCGGGGGGTGTGGTGCCGGGAGAGCAAGTGGCAGGGGAGAAGGCCGGAGCCTCTTGGGGATGGTATATCTGTGGGTGGGGGAACCTGGGGCAGGGTGTGGTGGGGGCACCTGTGGAGTGGGGGCCTGAGGGATGGAGGAAGGAGACCTGGTGCTTGAGCTGCAGGGCGGCGGCGGGGTCTTGCTCTTAGCACTCCGGGGGACTTGCGGGTGGGGGCCTCAGTCTGTCTGCGCCTGGGGAGGGTGTCCGGGGGCGAGGGGCACTCTGCTCCGTGTGGGGGGGGCTTCCTCTTCCCCCTGGATGCTGGGGCAGCTGGATCAGAGGGGAAGAGGCCGAGGTCACTGAGGAAGAGGCGCTGGGTCTTTGGGGTTGCAGGTGAGGCAAGGGAGGATGCTTTGGAGGGAGAGGCAACTGAGGACTGTGCAGTGCCCATGGATGCGTGTGTGTGTGTACCAGGGCCCCATCCCCTGTGAGTCTGGTTTCAGTCCCCTGACTGTGCGTGCGTGTGCGTTTAGTTTGTGGCGTGTGTGTCTGTGTGCTGGATGTGTGTGTGCTGGTGTGTGCCTGTGCCGGTGTGTGTGTGCTTGGGACGGGTAAGGTGCTGGGGAGTGTGGATGGAGCAGAGGCAGGAGGGGTGAGGGACTGTCTGAGGAGGGACACTGCTGCCGTCAGGGAGGAGTCCATGGACCTGTTGCCCCTCTGTAGGTCAGACATGCCCGATGAGATGCCCTCCATGAACGACACCAGCTGATTCAACAGTGCGGTGTGCGCATGGAGGACACTCAGCATGGCTGTCTGCCCTACATGGAGCTGGCGAAGGAGGTACACAGACTCCTCACTCAGGGCAGCAGGGGACACAGGGGCAGGGGGTGCGGTGCCTGGGCCAAAGGAGACACGCTCCCGAACATGGGAGCCTCCACAGACCTTGGGAATGGGAGCCGATGGGAGGGCGGTGGTGGTGCTGGTGGTGGCGGGGACAGCAACACTAGCTGGGGTGTGGTGGCTGCTGACACCCGCCTCCACAAGGGAGTCATCCTCCGAGTTGCTCTGGTCCTCAGCTGAGGTGGATGGTGCTGAGGACTCCTCAGTGTGGCTCCCCTCGCCCTCCGTGCCACTGGGTCCCTCCGACCACTCCTCGGCTGCTGACCCAGTCTGGCTCTCTGGCTCCTCCTGGTCCGTGGAGCTGTCCCCTTCCGTGGCCGTGGATGTATCTGCAAACAATGGGGAAACAGAAAGACATCAGTCACCTGCACCAAACGCACACACCACTGTGAGCACAGCACATTACAGAGCAAGCCCTGGCATCATTAGTTGTACATTGCTAAAAGTGCCATAACTGAACAGGAGAAGCCAATTGTCAGTCTAATGCCAAGCATGGCACTCACATCCCACATGGCCTTGCACCCATCTGTCTGGTGTCTGTTGGATTGCAACACCCCAGTGTGGACACATGCACCAAGTACACAGTAGTTGGACAGTGCAGAGGACACTGTGTGGACACATCACAGCTCTTGCCACTGAGTCAGTACAGGTTTCCGGATGAAAGGGATGCCCAGAGTCAAATAGGAAATGCATGTGATGCATACCAGCGACAGACACCATGATGCACCCATGTCCTGATAGCCAGCGCCACTATGGTGTGCATGTAGCACATGTCACTCCCCTGCAGGACCACCAATAAGTTGACACATGCCATGGCAGAGGCATGACTGCTAAGTCATACATCACTGTCTCAGTGATGTATGACTTGGCAGCCAGACAACAACACTATGCACTGTGTCACAATAGTAGGTCATGGGGAATGCAAGTCCTGGAGCTGCACAAGTGCACATGTACATCCCCCACACAACACATCATCTTAACCCTCATCTGTCCAGGTCACACCTATTGGACATATGGGAGACCTGTGACACTACCCTCGGAACCTGAGCCCCTCACAATTTGCTGTGAATGGGGAACAGCTGCCTGAACATCACATTCGCATACCCCAGTCTGCACGGGCAGCTGATCATTCACCTATGTGACACACAAGTATCGTCTCCTATGGTCACATCTCCAGGGGCATGCTGAGCCCCTACCAAGAAACACCCCAGCAGTCCTGGCAACTAATCCACAGCACACTGACACAGAGGCAGACACCTGAGGGGTCAAATCACTGTGCACAATGTGTCAGCTGATACACGGGAGTGGGAGTACAGAGTGCATTGCATGGCCTGGAGTAGGCATGACTGTCCTGCTCCACATGAATGAGGGATGTGCCCTGGACAGTGGATAGCTGGCTATGTATGTGTGACACACGTAATCTGCACACTCCTGGGGCCCAAACATTGTTCCCACCCGCTGCATGGGCGTGTGCCACATATCCCAGGCACATGTGGTGGCTCAGGTCAGCAAGTGGACCGCATATCAAAGCAACACGCAGATCACATGTCCAAACCCAGGCGTTGTGTGAACAATGGACCCACCCATGATGCCCACAACAGAGTTAGGGAAACAGATGCTGTCCCCCACCTTTAGTGAAGCAAACTGCAAGGACACAGTCCCAAGTGACACAATTCCCTGAATGTAAGGGCCACACCTGGGTATCAGATGAGCAGTGGGCAGTGCACAATAGAGGGACATGGCTCCTGGACAACATGACTGCTGCACTGTGTGTCAGTTGAACCAGGCCAGAGGAGGGCACAAAGCATGTAATCAGAGTTCACAGTGCAGTCTTTGACTCACCCCCTCCTTGCTGCTGTCTGGCCTTCAGCTGCCCATCCAGGTCTGGAAACACCACCGCCAGGATCTGGAGCATGTGGGGGGTCAGGGTCCGTGTTCCGCCCCTCCTGCGAGGAGGCGACAGCTTCAGCTGGACCCGTGCAATCCTCCGGGTCCAGCCCCGAAGGTCCTGCCACCTCTTCTGGCAGTTGCGGATCCGGCGCTTGTAGACCCCCACGGACCGGACAGCCCGGACGATGTCCTTCCAGATCTCCTGCTTCCGATGGGCATTAACCTGTCAGGATGACAAAGTGAAAAGGCCATTACCACACATGCAACATATCCGTGCATGACACAGTTGTATATACATGTCTCAATCACAGGGGCACATGATGTACACAGGCAGTGCAAAGCTGACCATGGACAGTTTGCCAGACGTCACTACATGGTATCATTGCATGGGAAGTAAAACCATGTTCAAATGCACTGTCACTGCACCATACCTGTCCAGTGCAAGTCACTACACACTATGGGGGGTGACAACTACTCAGTGAGCCTGCTAGCCAGTGGCGTGCAGACTCTCAGCCTTGCTAGTCACACAAAATGCACATTCAGAATGGCAGTGCACAGAACACTCACCTGCTCCCCTGGTGTCCCATACAGCTTGCTGTACTGTGGAAGTAGGCTGTCCAGCAGGGCCTTGTTCTCTTCAAGGCTGAAGGCTGGGGCTCTCTCCACAGTACGTGCCATTGCAGGGTCCAGAGGGGCAGAGACAGCAGCAGTGCAGTGGCAGATGTCGTCCTGGAGCATGTAGTGCAGGCAAGTGAGCTCTCAGGGGAACAGCCAGCAATATATATGTGCTGGAGAGGCAGATACTGTCCCTTGTGTCCAAAGTGATAGGTCCAAGTCGTTTGCATCTTCTGAATCTGGCCAATCCATGGAATAGCAGCACCAAAACACGCCCACAGCATCCTTCAAATCCTCAACTTCATGACATACATGATTTTGCAACATTGTTGTGGGTGACCAACTGAATTTACTGCAACCGACTCGTTCGAAATTCGAAAACGCGTCCGTTGCCAGGCAAGCCCATTGTCAATGGGTGCGCACCGATCGGTCCATTGCGGTACAACGCGCACAGGGGTACAACGCGTACCCGCACACATTGAATGCAATGGGCCGGCCGGAGGCACCGATCGGTCCATTGCAGTTCAACGCGCACAGGGGTACAACGCGTACCCGCACACATTGAATGCAATGGGCCGGCCGGAGGCACCGATCGGTCCATTGCAGTTCAACGCACACAGGGGTACAACGCGTACCCGCACACATTGAATGCAATGGGCCGGCCGGAGGCACCGATCGGTCCATTGCGGTACAACGCGCACAGGGGTACAACGCGTACCCGCACACATTGAATGCAATGGGCCGGCCGGAGGCACCGATCGGGCCATTGCAGTTCAACACGCACAGGGGTACAACGCGTATCCGCACACATTGAATGCAATGGGCCGGCCGGAGGCACCGATCGGTCCATTGCAGTTCAACGCGCACAGGGGTACAACGCGTACCCGCACACATTGAATGCAATGGGCCGGCCGGAGGCACCGATCGGTCCATTGCAGTTCAACGTGCACAGGGGTACAACGCGTACCCGCACACATTGAATGCAATGGGCCGGCCGGAGGCACCGATCGGTCCATTGCGGTACAACGCGCACAGGGGTACAACGCGTACCCGCCACATTGAATGCAATGGGCCGGCCGGAGGCACCGATCGGTCCATTGCAGTTCAACGCGCACAGGGGTACAACGCGTACCCGCACACATTGAATGCAATGGGCCGGCCGGAGGCACCGATCGGTCCATTGCGGTACTAACGCGCACAGGGGTACAACGCGTACCCGCACACATTGAATGCAATGGGCCGGCCGGAGGCACCGATCGGTCCATTGCAGTTCAACGCGCACAGGGGTACAACGCGTACTCGCACACATTGAATGCAATGGGCCGGCCGGAGGCACCGATCGGTCCATTGCAGTTCAACGCAGCACAGGGGTACAACGCGTACCCGCACACATTGAATGCAATGGGCCGGCCGGAGGCACAGATCGGTCCATTGCAGTTCAACGCGCACAGGGGTATAACGCGTACCCGCACACATTGAATGCAATGGGCTGGCCGGAGGCACCGATCGGTCCATTGCGGTACAACGCGCACAGGGGTACAACGCGTACCCGCACACTTTGAATGCAATGGGCCGGCCGGAGGCACCGATCGGTCCATTGCAGTTCAACGCGCACAGGGGTACAACGCGTACCACGACACATTGAATGCAATGGACCGGCCGGAGGCACCGATCGGTCCATTGCGGTACAACGCGCACAGGGGTACAACACGCATCCGCACACATTGAATGCAATGGGCCGGCCGGAGGCACCGATCGGTCCATTGCAGTTCAACGCGCACAGGGGTACAACGCGTACCCGCACACATTGAATGCAATGGGCCGGCCGGAGGCACCGATCGGTCCATTGCAGTTCAACGCGCACAGGGGTACAACGCGTACCCGCACACATTGAATGCAATGGGCGGCCGGAGGCACCGATCGGTCCATTGCAGTTCAACGCGCACAGGGGTACAATGCGTACCCGCACACATTGAATGCAATGGGCCGGCCGGAGGCACCGATCGGTCCATTGCAGTTCAACGCGCACAGGGGTACAACGCGTACTCGCACACATTGAATGCAATGGGCCGGCCAGAGGCACCGATCGGTCCATTGCGGTACAACGCGCACAGGGGTACAACGCGTGCACCGCGACACATTGAATGCAATGGGCCGGCCGGAGGCACCGATCGGTCCATTGCAGTTCAACGCGCACAGGGGTACAATGCGTACCCGCACATTGAATGCAATGGGCCGGCCGGAGGCACCGATCGGTCCATTGCGGTACAACGCGCACAGGGGTACAACGCGTACCCGCACACATTGAATGCAATGGGCCGGCCGGAGGCACCGATCGGTCCATTGCAGTTCAACGCGCACAGGGGTACAACGCGTACCCGCACACATTGAATGCAATGGGCCGGCCGGAGGCACCGATCGGTCCATTGCAGTTCAACGCGCACAGGGGTACAACGCGTACCCGCACACATTGAATGCAATGGGCCGGCCGGAGGCACCGATCGGTCCATTGCGGTACAACGCATCACTGTACATGTGACTGGCATATGTCAGCATGCCTGTCTCAGATGGACATATGCCAGCCACAGATAGCTCCCAGGGAGTGAGGGGCACACCTACATCACGACAGCCTGTCCAAACTTTATCATAAGGCATGTAAGGATGCATTTCCTATTGTGTGTATGTTGGTGTACATGTTGTCCTGTGGGTGTCACCTGTGGGCAGCCACCCCCAGGCTGTGCACGTGTTCATGGGGACAGGATCCTGGGTGTTACGTGTACATGACCACTGTGATGTGCAACTGTTCATATCTGTGCATGTGCCATGGTCACATTTCACAGTGGTGTATGTGTATTTCATGTCACATACCCCGTGAGTCCCATGTGGGACGGTATGTTTGAGCCAGGGTGTCCCAGTGGCACAATAGTGATGGTCCTCCACAGTCTTTGTGCATGTAGTGTTTACAATGTCTCTGATTTCATGTGCACAATGGGAGACAGTCTCCACATCCACGTTGTGTGTGCATGGACTCTGATGTTGTGCGTGTGTGTCACAGACGTCCATGTCTGTCCTGCCGTGGCAAGTGGGGCCACTACCTGTGGGGGTCATGGTTGTTTTGCTGTGGTGTATACATGATACTCCATGTAATGCCAGTGTCCATGTGGCATTACAGGGTCCCTGGGAATGTACCTGTCGTTGAGCTGTGGTGCCTGGGGCACATCTGTCCTCACATGTCACTGTGGGGGATTATTGTGACACGGCAGCAGGAGATGGGAACTGTGACACGGCCTCATGATATCCAATGGGCCAACCTGGGACTAATTGATGCCACCTGTTGGACAGTGTTGACAGATGTTGGCCATGTATGTACCATACATGTCCTTCCGGTACTGCACACTTCATATAGTTGTGCCTCATAATGATGTATGTTGGGATCTTGAGTGTGTTCAATGCCGCATATGTGGGGTGACTGACAATCTTGCTTACTTCTCCTCTGCACTGCAGGGCTCCTGCTGTCCATCGGCCATTCCCAGACCTGGCAACGATGGTGGAACGGGACAGCATCCGACGGTACCGCTTCACCAGGCAGCTGATTGAGGATTTGGCAGTGCAGTTGTCCCCACATTTGCAGCCTGGCCGGCCGTATCCTACAGCGCTGACCCCCAAGGTGAAGGTGATGGCAGCCCTACACTTCTTTGCCACTGGTACCTTCCAACATACTGTGGCGACTGCTGGTGGGATGTCACAGACCATGTTCAGCCGTGTGCTCCGCGATGTTTTGGCGGCAATGTTGCTCTTCCTGAACCGGTACATCTATTTCCCTAGACTGCGACGACTCACTGACGTGAAGAGTGACTTTTATGCCCTGGGGAGGATGCCGCATGTAATTGGCTCCATTGATGGGACACATGTGGCTTTGGTACCACCACAGGCCCAGGAGCAGGCCTACAGGAACCGCAAGCACTACCACTCGGTCAATGCACTGGTGGTGTGTCTTGCAGACATGACCATCACACACGTGTGTGCCCGTTTCCCTGGTTCAGCACACGATGCCTTTGTGATGAGGAGTAGTCGCATCCCCAGGATGATGGCACAGATGCAGAACCAGCGTGCCTGGCTTGTCGGTGTGTACTGACTTTGTGCCATTGTGTGTGATCTGATCTGTAATATTCCGCCCACTTTTCCAAGTCAGCTAATGGGCACTTGTCTGTCCGTAGGTGACTCGGGATACCCCAACATGCCGTGGTTGCTGACACCCCTCAGGAACCCTGTGACACCAGCCCAGATGCGCTACAATGAGGCACATGGTCGGACCAGGAGAGTGATTGAGCGGACCTTTGGTCTCCTGAAGAGCCGCTTCCGCTGCCTGGACAAGACCGGAGGGTCCCTCCCATATGCCCCTGCGAAAGTGTGCAAGATTATCATCGTCTGCTGCATGCTCCACAACCTGGCAGTGCGGAAGGAGTTGCCTCTCATCCAGGATGACAATGACCAACATCCGCCACCTGTGGAGGATCCTGGCCTGGACCACGATGCCAGTGACGATGATGATGGTGATGGTGATGTCCGCACACAGCTCATCACCAACTTCTTTAGCTGAATGTGAGTATCCTGAGGTGTCATGTCAATGATGTGAGTTGGCATGATGTGTAGGTGTTGCTCTGGTGCTGTTGGAGTGTGTCCATGGGCTACTTGACTGGATGTGTGTTGCGATGTGTGGTGACAGGTGGGCTGTACTCCCCAACAGTGTTGACATGCTAACTTGGTTCTGGGTGGGTATCTTGTAACATGTATTGTGCATGAGTTTTGCTGTTCTGTCCTGTACTCCATTGCTTTTGACTGTGTGTCATTTCTGTCCTTCACAGGGTACTTTCAGATTCGTTTGGTCAACTGTGTCCACCGACGACGTGATTGCACATCCAGGCTGGTAGCTGTTGTGTCCCTACAGGTGATGTGCGCCACACCCATGGACTTCCTTCCGTCTACAGTTGTTGACTGTGTGCCCGCTGCCAGGTGGGGTTACCTTGCATCTGTAGTGGTTACGGCATGTTGCAACTGTGTAATAAACCTGTGCTTCACTTTGTGATGTGCGTTGTCTGTGGTCACACATTTGACTGCCATTTGCTTACTGCACCTGTGGGCTACTTGACTACAACTGGGAATGGGTGTGGTGTCTGTGCATTGCACCGTCTTCCCTGGCAACATCAGTGTAGGCAATGAGTCAGATGGCCTAGGTGTGTATGTGTTGTGTAGCCCTGGTGGTGTGTCTCCCTCATGTGTGTCACGTTGCCTGTACTCACATGCCTGTGTTGTCCTTGCTGTTGCAGTTCGCATACACAGTGTAATTTTGCAGTTCATCATCCCCATAACAGCACCCATGTTGGAATCACGACAGAGGCAAGTATGGTGTATTAGTGTGTTTATTGTGATACATTTGTGTTAATAGTGCATAGGATGGGTTGTGCTGTACATAAATCTTGCAATCCCAAGTTCCTAGGTGAATTGAAAGTCCTGGTAGACAGGATCCCCAGTATCGGGGCCACAGTTGTCTGACACATTGGTCCAACTTGTACTCCCCATGCAATGTGTGGGAGTAGTGTTGCCGTCAACAGGGTGAACAGTCTGTGCAAAAAGGCGAACATCCAGAACAGGTTCAGGCTTCCTGGGAGTTGCGCTTGGCCATCGGCCTCTCACTTTTCCCTCCTCGGACGACCCCTCTTCTTGGGGGTGGGCCCCTCAAGTACAGGCTGCTGCGGTGCAGGGGACTCTCCGCCAGAGTCCTCCTCCCTCCCTGTGGCAGTTGCAGTTTGTTCGGCACCAGATGTTGTTGGCACACAGGGAGGTGTGGACTGGTTGCTGTTCATCTGGCGGAGGCATTGTAAAATGTCCCTGTGCACCGCCGTCATCTCATGCAGTGCATCCCACTTGGACTCCACGCGGGACATGTGTGAGTCCACACGGGACATGTGTGACTCCACGTGGGACATGTGGGAGTCCAAGCGGGCATGATGGGCAGCCTGCTGCTGTTTAATGTCTCTGAGGAGCCCCACTACCTGGCTGAGCTCTCCGGTGCTGGACTGGTACGCATCAGCTATGCGTACCAGTTGTGGGTCATCATGCACACCAGCAACGTCTGCAAGCAGCGACCTCTGTCTCCCACCCCTCCCACCACCCCTGCTGACATGTGCAGTGTGTGCAGTGGCACGCACAGATAACCCTGGTCCACCTTGGGGGTTGGTGGTGGTGGTGGTGTCCATGGCCCCAGGTTGGTCCAGGGTCACTGTGCTGGTGTTGCTCCTTGTTCTGTCCATGTCGGCAGGGATGGTATTCGTGGTGACAGTCGTTGGAGGGGTGGGTGCAGGGGTGCAGCTGGTGGTCCTGCTGGTGCTGCAGCTGGTGGTCCTGCTGGTGCTGCATGTTGACTTGCACCGGATGTGCCAGGTTGTTCTTCATCGTCCGAGGAGGACAGAGGCTGTACGACGCCAGTGAGCTCGGCATCCTCTTGAGCCTGGGACTGGGACTCCTCAGCGTCTGCTGCTGTGTCCCCATCATCACCTGTTTTTGGGAGACACAAACAATGTATGTTATGTTTCTGCAGGCATCAATGGTTGACACACATGACAGTTGTGACTGTGCCTCTGGGTGCGGGCCTGTACATTGCATTGTCCTAAATCGTCACAGTCAGGGGTTGATATTGGTGTGGCACATTGTCCTGCATTATTTGGGCATTTCTATGTATTTTCTGGGGTGTGAACATGGTCTGCATTGGTTGTGTTTGGTTGACAGCCGGCCCTCCTTCCCACCCACCCAGCCAGTCAGTTATCCCACCATGGAACGTGCTTGCGTTGCAGGGAGTGTAAGTTGTCTCTCAGGATGTCAGTCAGTGGTGTCCTGCTGTTTGTTGGTGCACATTTGCCAGCAGGGCCTTGTGCTCCCCAAAGCAGTAGCCAGTGTCAGCCATCTTGTGAGTCCTTCTCCACTCCCTGTGATGTGAGCATGGTTCAGGGTGGTGTTGATGGGACAGTTGTGGGGGTGAGCTATGTCTGTGACTACGACTCCCATCATGCCATTGCCTCCACACCACTTCCCAGCATTCCCATACTTACTTGCATTTGTGTGGAGTTCAGTGTGTGTGGGTGTGAGAGCAATGGCAAGATGGCTGACAGTGGTGTCCTGCTGTTGGTTGGTGTGCAGTACCCAGCATGCCCTTGTGCTCCCCACGACACAGCAACAGTGTCAGACATCTTTGATGGGCCTTTCCACTCTCTGTGGGATGTGCATGCGTGAGTGTGAGCTTGCTGGGCCATGTGGTGGGGGATGTAGAGCTGTGACTACGACTCCCATCATGCTATTGCCTCCTCCCCCCTTCCCAGCATGCCCATGCTTCCTTCCTTTTGACTCTGCTTCCCTGTGGGGTGGGCTGGCTGTGCTGACAGGATGGCTGGGAGTGTTGTCCTGGCAGTTGTTTGGCTAGAGGTCCCAAGAGTGTCCCTGTGCTTCACACAACATAACCCAGGGTGGTGGTTCTTTGTGGGATCTTGTGTTAGGATGGGGGCATTGCATTCTACCAGGTGGGTTCTGTGGAGTTTGTGTTGGGGGGTGTGAGGGGAGGTGCTTGTGACTATGGTCAGTGCTGCAAGTCCCCCTTCCCACCCAGCTAGCCAGATATCCCACCATGGAACGTGCTTGCATTGCAGGGAGTGTAAGTTGTCTCTCAGGATGTCAGTCAGTGGTGTCCTGCTGTTTGTTGGTGCACAGTTGCCAGCAGGGCCTTGTGCTCCCCACAGCAGTAGCCATTGTCAGCCATCTTGTGAGTCCTTCTCCACTTCCTGTGATGTGAGCATGGTTCAGGGTGGTGTTGATGGGACAGTTGTGGGGGTGACCAATATCAGTGACTACGACTCCCATCATGCTATTGCCTCCACCCCCTTCCCAGCATGCCCATGCTTCCTTCCTTTTGATTCTGCTTCCCTGTGGGGTGGGCTGGCTGTGCTGACAGGATGGCTGGGAGTGTTGTCCTGGCAGTTGTTTGGCTAAGAGTCCCAAGAGTGTCCCTGTGCTTCACACAACATAACCCAGGGTGGTGGTTCTTTGTGGGATCTTGTGTTAGGATGGGGGCATTGCATTCTACCAGGTGGGTTCTGTGGAGTTTGTGTTGGGGGGGTGTGAGGGGAGGTGCTTGTGACTATGGTCAGTGCTGCAAGTCCCCCTTCCCACCCAGCTAGCCAGATATCCCACCATGGAACGTGCTTGCATTGCAGGGAGTGTAAGTTGTCTCTCAGGATGTCAGTCAGTGGTGTCCTGCTGTTTGTTGGTGCACATTTGCCAGCAGGGCCTTGTGCTCCCCACAGCAGTAGCCAGTGTCAGCCATCTTGTGAGTCCTTCTCCACTCCCTGTGATGTGAGCATGGTTCAGGGTGGTGTTGATGGGACAGTTGTGGGGGTGAGCTATGTCTGTGACTACGACTCCCATCATGCCATTGCCTCCACACCACTTCCCAGCATTCCCATACTTACTTGCATTTGTGTGGAGTTCAGTGTGTGTGGGTGTGAGAGCAATGGCAAGATGGCTGACAGTGGAGTCCTGCTGTTGGTTGGTGTGCAGTACCCATCATGCCCTTGTGCTCCCCACGACACAGCAACAGTGTCAGACATCTTTGATGGGCCTTTCCACTCTCTGTGGGATGTGCATGCGTGAGTGTGAGCTTGCTGGGCCATGTGGTGGGGGATGTAGAGCTGTGACTACGACTCCCATCATGCTATTGCCTCCTCCCCCTTCCCAGCATGCCCATGCTTCCTTCCTTTTGATTCTGCTTCCCTGTGGGGTGGGCTGGCTGTGCTGACAGGATGGCTGGGAGTGTTGTCCTGGCAGTTGTTTGGCTAAGAGTCCCAAGAGTGTCCCTGTGCTTCACACAACATAACCCAGGGTGGTGGTTCTTTGTGGGATCTTGTGTTGTGATGGGGGGCATTGCAATCTACCAGGTGGGTTCTGTGGAGTTTGTGTTGGGGGGGGGGGGGTGTGAGGGGAGGTGCTTGTGACTATGGTCAGTGCTGCAAGTCCCCCTTCCCACCCAGCTAGCCAGATATCCCACCATGGAACGTGCTTGCATTGCAGGGAGTGTAAGTTGTCTCTCAGGATGTCAGTCAGTGGTGTCCTGCTGTTTGTTGGTGCACAGTTGCCAGCAGGGCCTTGTGCTCCCCACAGCAGTAGCCAGTGTCAGCCATCTTGTGAGTCCTTCTCCACTCCCTGTGATGTGCGCATGGTTCATGGTGGTGTTGATGGGACAGTTGTGGGGGGCAATATGTGTGACTGCGACTCCCATGATGCTATTGGCTACACTGATTTGGCCAGCATACACAGAATTCCTTCCTTTGAGTGGTCTTCACTGTGTGTTGGTGTTGTTGTGGTGGCTACATGTGTGGATGTGTTTGTTAGTTCTATTTGTGCCACTGCCTAGCTGTAGTTGTAGTTGTGTTTGTACATGTGTTGGCACAGTTGGATGTGACTTTTTTGATGGCATGTGTTGTGTTTATCTGACTGACATACACATTTTGGGATGATTCTGTTCTGGTTGCTGTGTAATTGCTATGAGTGCATGGTTTGACTCTCCCCTTGACAGTGATGTGTGTGTTTTGTGGCAGTATATTGTGTACATTTGTTGTGTACTCACCAGGCTCTGGGATGTCCTCTAGTCCATATACGCTCACTGGCGGAAGGATGGCCCGCACCTTCTCCTCCCAGGGCCTGAGGTATATTGGCTTGGCAGGAGGGCCACTGCCGGTGTGTTGGCTGTTGATGTAGTCTTTCGTCAGCATTTTCCGTACCCTCCTGCGCACGTCATACCACCTGTTCTGGATGTCGGTCTTTGTGCGCCGACATGGTGATTGGGCGTTCACCCTGTTGATGATCCTCTCCCACATCTTGGTTTTCTGCGACATGGGGGTCTGTTGGACCAGTGTGCCAAACAGCTGTGGCTCCACCCTGAGGATCTCGTCTACCATGACTTCCAATTCACTATCTAGGAACTTGGGATTCTTCTTGGGGGGCATGGTGATGGGTGGTGATGGTGGGTGATGTGTGTGTTGGTGTGCAGGTGAGGGTGTGTGAGTGTGTGTTTTGCTGGGTGTATGTGAGGTAGGTATTTGTTGGTGTGCTGATGGTGTGTGGCTTGTGTGAGGGATGAGCTGTGGGTGTGTGGTTGCTTTCTCTTGGGTGCTGGCAGTGGAATGGCATTTGCAAAGGCTCATGGTAGTGATTTGTGTCCTTTATATAGGTGGAGTTGTGGGTGTGTCTTTGTTCTCTGTCCCCACCCCCCAGTATTTATTGGCTTGGTAATTGCTTGTTTGGCCTTTTTTTGGGTGATTTTTCCTTTGTGCTGTTTGTGTATGTTGGAAACGTTCTTGTGACCGAGTCGGACCCTGCATTGGTCTCGTACGGTGTTCTCCGTTTTGTTCACGCTGTGTTTGTGCAGTTTTCTATGCTGCGTACGCGTCGGTCGCGGTGTTTTGTGTTACTTCGGCTCGGTTTTGTATGCGTGTCGGTCGTACGGCTTGTCCTCCGTCCGACTCGGTCGTGGTTTTCGCGCCTTGCATCGTACTTTGCGGTTTGGAGTTCGCGTTTACGTTTCGGTCGGATTTGTTCCGGGTGCGTGTCGGTCGGTTGGATTCGCGTGTTTTTCCGGCCGGATTGCTGTTTTCCGTGCGGCTCGGTCGGTCGACTTGGTTTCGGTACGTGTCGGTCGGATTTTTCGCACCTTGCATCGTACTTGGCGTGTCGTGCGCCACGGGTACGTGTCGGTCGGTATTTTTTCCGGATCCGAGTCGGTCGGTGCTTTTTCCGGCCCGAATCGACCCCTATGTTGGGTGAAAGTAAGGAAAATCATTGTCTTAGTTGACTACTTCAGCAAATGGGTGGAGTTGGCCGTGGCGCAGAAGGTTGATACGGACACAATGGTGACATTTTTGGAAGCAGTATGTTTAAAAGAAGGGCTGATGAGGAGACTTTGAGTGATAATGGTGCGCACTTTACAGCTTCTAGGGTTGAGCCATTCTTTAAAAGAAATTGGGTGAAGCATTTCAATATCTCCGTTTATCATCCAGCTGGGAATGGAGCTGTGGAGCGATTTAATTGTGTGATCAAAGGTATCATTCAAATAGCATGTGAGAATAAGAAGAGATGGGTGGTGCAGTTGAAGAAAATGTTGTGGACTTACAGATTGACACCTTCCCTTACTTTGTATAGGCCTTTTGTACTGATGCGGAGTTGGGAGCCATTCACCATAGACAATATGGGGTGGATGGATAGTGCTGCACGTGTTGAGTGGTCAACAGAAGTGGTCAAGGGGAAGATTGTTAAGGTGCAGGGTGCTTATAAAAAGTATTATGATGTCAAGAAAGCAACTAAAGAAGAGACATTAAAGGAGGGAGACTGGGTGAATGTGAAAAGGTTGGTAAGAGTAGCAAAAGGGCAAAGTGTGTTTACAGGATCACTGAGGGTGAGAGGATGTTTGAGAAACTAGGCACGGTTGAGTTACGATCGGGTGTGGCACATGAGTCGCTTAGCCAATTTTAAAGCAGTGGAAAAAGGTAAAGGAGAAGATGTTGGGGATTATTGGTTGTGGGAAGATGAGGTGGAAATGGAGCAAGTGAAGGTGCAATGTGAATCTGAGACCTTGAATGAAGCAGTTGAGACTCAAGAGAGTGATGAAGTTGGTATAATGAGATTGGGCAGGTTGGGAAGGATCATGAACACTCCTACCAGGCTCAAGGATTATGTGTTATGCTAATTGTAGTCCTGTTTTGGGACCATTTGCTGTATGTGGTCCACGGACTCATTATAGGGGGAATGTTGTTGTATATACATTTTGGGGGTAACATTATTTTATGTAAATTTGACTTATTCGGCATATGCAGAAGGGGGATGTGTGGTGTTGCTGCACTCTGGTTTGGAATGTGCAGAGCACCTTTGTGAGGTAAGATCGAATGGGGTGATTGAGGGTTCTGGGGGTGGCAGTTGAAGGGGAAGCTTGGTCGTGGAAGGCACTGTCTCAGTGCTTTCCTGCCATAATGCAGAGTTGAGAATAAAAGGAGATATACACATTGGTGGTAATGTATTCTTTTCACTACAGTAACGATGGAAATATATATTTTGGGATATATTTGCTTAGCATTTAAAGTGGTGCAAAACAATGTACTTGTTAAAGCAGGAACAGTGTAATTATATATGATTCATTATTTGCTTGTGACTATGCAGTATCCCCCAATATTCTTTGTGTAGCCCCTTAGTGCATCATCCACCGCTCAGGATGTTCAATGACCACAGTAGATATTTATGCACTAAGATTTAGGCAAACCTTAATAGCAGACTTGGTTCAAGAGGCCACAGGGCAGGCACTGGCTACTGGGCATCAATTGTGCTATTGGTGTGTTTTGAATTATGCCTGTGGTGTGCTGGGTCTATCCTACTACTGGAGCTGCAAACTGGGCCATGTAAACTCCTTACACATTTGACTTTCTGGGTAGTAAAGGCATGGAAGTAAGTGTGTCACACGGAGGTAAGGCGAGGGGTATAAATACTCAGAAGTCAAGCTATCAAACAATAAACACAATAAGTGAGTATTCAGCTGAGTATTTGTACTTTAGGAAAAAAAGAGGTACTTTAATCACACCATGTTGCAATACTATATACAGGAGGGGTGACTACACAGACAAACAGAAGCTTTAGATTTAGGCATATGTGCAGGTTCACTATGGTGAAACAGAACAACTTTCCCAAGCTCTCTGACATGTTGGTGAGTGAGTATGCTTTGAGTAATCAGTTCTCTCAAGACATGTCAAGTAAAGCATATTCAATAGACGATAATCATTATGTCTGATAAATTAGTAGTAGTTTGAGTTGAACTCTGATTTCGGCAGTTGTCAAATACTAAATATAAACAGTAGATCACTGTATTTTGGAAGAGATCTTTGTGCAATTAGAAGGTCCACCAAGTATTTCACCCTTCTGAGGTCGATATAATGAGTATCGCTGGGTTTAGCAAAAGAAATACCTGGTAAAAAGAAGCTACTTTCACATTCTGCAACAGAAAATGTTATGTAAAAGCAAGTGGTTGTTATTTATTAATTACTCCTCACTCGTGTTTCTGTATTCATTAGAAATTTCACATTTTCATACATAATAAATTTAAACTAGAAACCATACTGACCGGCAGACCAAAATGAATTTCCCTTACCTCTTCCTGTAGTACTGATTCACCTGGTGCAGAATTATGTAATTTGCATCCACCTAGACTCCCTTCCTGTGTTCCACATTTTAGAAGGTCTCCTTGCACTATCTGTTCTTTTATTTAGAGTGCAGGGAGGGAGGCTAGTGTTTTAAGTTTCTAACACTGATTGGACAATGGTTAGTAAAGCACACCAGGCTGTAGATTGCACTAAGTGCAACACCACTTGGCAAACAGGGCTAAAGGTTGCACTTTGCAGGAAAACCAAATATTTCTAATTGCACACATATATTGATGTAATCTCAGTATGTTTTTTTACAAATCCATTTTAACATTTGTCAGAAGTGCATTAGTAATTTCGATAGGTGGCATCTTTCAGCCTTAGTAATCACTCCCTGATTTGTTCACAACACAGTACTAAGAGACACTCTGCTAAAACCCTTTGGCTGTGCCACAAGCATCATGCAGTTCACCAAAGAAATATGTATGGAGTTCAAATAGCACCAGCAAGTAAAGAAAACATATTAAAAGTCCCAAAACAATTTAGAAAATAGAGAAAAATAAATTAAAATATAATAAGCAAAAAGACAGCAAAATGCTCAAAAGCTTATTGAAGGATATTCGTTTTTAAAGTTTTGCGGTAAAAACTGCACATGAAGTAAACACAAATTTCACTTTACAGTTGATTTGTATTTATTTGCAATTTCAGATTGAATGCAATGGGTGGGGGTCAGGTAGACCAAGCGAGTCTTCTGACCCCAACAGACCACTCTTTCTGGGATGGCATCCAATGGGAGTAAGCAAAAATTTGCAATGTACCTCATAAATATTGATAAAGTAGGTTGAATGCTGATCCACCCCTAATGGTGATTTTGTGAAACGACCTTTTAGTACATTGGGCAGTTGTCAAAATCATAATTGATTCGCAAAACAATGTTGCATGATTGCAACCACTTTTTGCTAATCAATTCTTAGTACACGTGGCCCTAGAATCTCACTAGTCCTCATTCAGATGTCTTAAGAAGAATTGCCAGGGTGGTAATAGATTAGCTGAGGCAGTAGGCAATAACTCCTACTCTAGTGAATATGAATTGCTGCCGTTGTTGCCGTGACAGAGCTGTATGTATGTATGTTCATATGTATGTATGTGTGAGTTGGCCATATACTACACGTATACTTTTTAAACATCAAGTAGCTTTATCACAATGTTAAAAAATTGAGTTTATTATATCACTGTCCTGATATTTTGATAGTAAAAAAGAACAAAGCAGAGATAACTTGAAGATTAGATAACTAGATAATGCAATTTGTGCTAATGCTTAGAATTAAAATAATGAGGCTTTAGTTCAGATAGCTACATATCATCATTCAAAACCTACTATTCTGGTTATACCTGAGGACTGTTGATGGTTGATTGCCTACTGATACTCATTTCACTCAGATGTGTTTGCTATTAATCTCGACACCCCTCAAAAGATAGTATTCAGTCTTGGGGTTTCTCTTAAAACAAGTTTAATATCTTCACCAATGCAGAAACATTGGTGAAGATCTCAAACTCCCCATTGACTTTGTACTGAACAGACTGCCAAAGCACGACCAACGCCAACCTCACAGCCAAAGAACTTCACAGATGGATCACTAACTGCGCAGAAGAGCTGGCACCCCTCTGCAACCCCGACAGACAGCGCTCCAGAAAAGCCACCTTGTTCACCGCCCACCTCCAAGAATCCAGACGCACCTGCAGATGTCTTGAGAAGAATTGGAGAAACAGCAAATCCTCGGAACACCGCACCACATACAACAACCCCATGACAGAATACCACCAACTCATCAGATCCACCAAAAGGACCTTCATCCAGAACAAGATCCTCGCCAACTCCAGCAACTCAAAGTAACTTTTCAGCATCATCCAGGAATTCACCAAACCCCCTAGCGAAACCACGGACATCACCCCCTCCCAGGACCTCTGCAACAAGCTTGACTCCTACTTCCACCTGAAAATCAAGTCCCTCTACGATAACTTCAATGAACAGACACCAGACCCGAAACCACTCACTCCTCCAGCATCGCCAGCCAGCCCACCATCTCCTCCTGGACCCCAGTCATCACTGAAGACACCGCCACGACCATGAAAGGCATTCACTCAGGAGCCGCCACGGACCCCTGCCCTCCGCACATCTTCCAAAGAGCTGCCGCTGCCATCGCACCAGAACTATGATGCACTATCAACGCCACCTTCAAAACTCACACATTCCCCGATGACTGGAAATGCGCAGAAGTCAATCCCCTACTCAAGAAGCCCTCAGCAGATCCTATGGACCTCAAGAACTACCGACCCATCTCCCTCTTACCCTTCGCAGCCAAAGTCACTGAGAAGACCGTCAACGCCCAACTAACGAAATTCATTGAAGAGAACTCCATCCTCGACCTCTCCCAAACCAGATTCCGCAGCAACAACATTATGAGACCGCTCTACTCGCCGCTACAGATGACATCAGCACCCTCCTCGACCAAGGGGCCTCACCGCGGCCCTGATCCTACTCGACCTCTCTGCAGCCTTCGACACTGTCTCCCACCGCACACTCACCTCCAGACTCCAGGACGCCGGCATACAGGGAGCCACCTTCGACTGGCTCCGCTCCTTCCTCACCGGCAGAACCCAAAGAATCAGACTTCCACCCTTCAACTCGGAGAAGACAGAGGTCCTTGTCCTCGGACCCTCTGCATGGGGCAAAACCTGGTGGCCCTGGTGGCCCACTTCCCTCGCCCCATGGACCACACCCAGAACCTCAGCATCGTACTCGACTCCTCCCTCTCCATGACCCGACAGATCAACACCGTCGCCTCCACCTGTTTCAACACCCTCCATATCCTTTGGAAGACCTTCAAATTGATCCCCCCTGAATCAAGAAAGACCGTCACCCACGCACTCATAACCGGCAGACTGGACTACGGAAACGCCCTCTACGCCAGGATCAACAAGTCTCTGCTCCACAAACTTCAGACCATACAGAACACCGCAGCCAGACTCATCCTCTGCATCCCTCGACAGGAACACCTTACCCAACACCTGTGAAACCTCCACTGACTCCCCGTCGTGAAGAGCGAGTCTTTCAAGATACTCACCCATGCCTCCAAATGCCTCCACAACACCCGACCCCAATATCTCAACGAAATAATATCCATCCATGTACCCAAGAAAATCCTCCGTTCCGCCGACCTCTCTGAACCCCTGTGCATCCGCAGAGCAAGAACGGGTGGAAGAACCTTCTCTTACATCGTGGCTAAGAACTGGAACGAGCTCGCGATCGACATCAGACGCGCCCCCACTCTGCACATCTTCAGGAAGACCCTCAAGACCTGGCTCTTTGACTGACCGGAGCTGCTCCCCCCCCCCCCAGCGCCTTGAGACCCTCAAGGGTGAGTAGCGCGCTTCAAAATTCCCTGATTAATTGATTGATTCAGCCTGTAAGGATGTCTGGCATAGTAGTTATCTACTCAGACAGAAACCCTTCATCAATTCCATGTCAATCAAAATCGTAAGGTTCTAACATCTTGATACCTCTTGCACAGGTCTCAGTTTAAAACCCAATTTTACGCTTATTCATTTTTTTTTTAATAAATCTTTTTATTAACAATCATTGACATTCACATACAGTACTGAGAATCTTGCAGGTATACTTACAGGGGAGACAAACAGTGATCATTAATAAAACATTACTTTCCACTGGAAGCTATGGGGTTGAGGCATCATCCAAGTCAATGCCCCGGGGTGGGCTACAAATATCCCCCCAGTAGGTGTTCCATGGGTCCCAAATTTTGGACCATTTTCGGGGGCAGCCGTGGGCCATGTAGACTGTCTTCTCCCTGTACATGCACCAATCGAGATCTTATTTCCAGTCAGCAAGCGTAGGTGCGTGCACAGCACCCCAGAGCCGCGCTATATTTCTTTTGGCTATCGTAAGCCCCAGGGTGACCCATTGTGTTTGGTGCCCATTTAAATCAGTGGGTTCCCAAATGTTGAGGAGGCATCTGCGCGCCTCCGGGCGTAGAGAAATTGCTAAAACCTCGCTGATTACTTCATGTATTTTCTGCCAGCAGGATTGGATGTAAGCGCAGTCCCAGATGATGTGCATAAACGTGCCTAGCTGCGTGCATCCCCTCCTGCAGTCCCCCCCCCCCCTCCAGGCACTCCCATATGCAACAGTTGAGGCCCCGTTACATAAACCCTGTGGAGGATTTTGAGCTGTATCAATCGCAGGCGCGCTGGAATGGCAACTATTCTCGGGGAGGACACCGCCTCCTGCCACTCCTCATCGTCCATTTCAATACCGTCGCTCGCCCATTTTTCCCGTAATGTGTGGAGGGGGGTTTCCATGTTATTAATCAGTTTTTTATATATTAAGGAGATGGTTTTCTCTGGTATATGACCGTCAAGTATTCTGTCTTCTGAGGGTGAAGCCTCAGGAGGGGAGGACCCCGCCGGAAGGAGCGATCGAAGTGAGTGACGCACCTGCGAGTAACGAAAGTGTTCCGATTCTGCTAGCTCATATTGCTGCTGAAGTGTCGCAAATGACTTTACCTCGCCCTTGACCCAGAGGTCCCGGACCCGTGAGATCCCGATAAGATCCCACTTATCAAATCCCTTTGACTTCCAAAGGTCACCCAGCCCCTGGGAGTCCCACAACGGCGTTGCTAGAGTGATACTTTTCCCCCACCCCAGCGACCCATTGACTGTGTGCCAGACGTCAGTTGAATGTTTAGTAGGGCCCTTAAGGGGATATCTACCTGATTTTGAATATAGCACCCGATTATAGGACCCCCCAGGGAGGAGCCACCTGTCCATATTATAGCCAGGGTCATCTGGTCGACCATAAATACCATGGTTGATCGCTGCAAGGTGCGTTGCCCAGTAATATTTTTTAATGTCTGGTAGGCTAATTCCACCATCATACCAGTTGAGGGTTAGTTTTTGCAGCGCTATTTGCGGTTTTCCATCCCACAGGAGGTCTCGCTGGAGCCCATCAATTTCTTTAAAATATGAGTTAGGGACAGGTTCAAGTGTGTTCTGCAAAGCGTATAAAAACCGGGGTAGAGACATCATTTTAAAAAGAGCTGCTTTGCCCAACAGCGAGAGAGGGCGCGCCTTCCAGCTCGCTATATCTCGTTTGAGTCTTTGCAGCGGTGGGACGAGCTTACGGGTATAGCAGAGCGTACGGTCTAGTGAGACGTAAATTCCCAGATATCTAAAACCGTCCGTTGCGGTTTGTAGTGGGCAATCTCGCAGTGTTTGGGGTGAGTCTCCCCTAAGGGCATAGAGTAGGGATTTTTGCCAGTTTACGCTAAATCCGGAATACCTTCCAAACAAAGTCAAAATGTTAAAAAGAGCAAACAGGGACCTCCTGAGGGAGGCAAGGTACAACAGAATGTCATCTGCATAAAGGGAAATACGATCTTCCCAGTCCGGGGACCACCGGAGTCCACGGATGACTGGATCTTTCCTGATCCAGGCCGCAAGGGGCTCAAGGGTTAAGGCAAATAATAGAGGAGAGAGGGGGCATCCCTGGCGAGTTCCCCGACTGAGTTGAAAGGTGTCTGATTTTTTTGTTGTTAACTACAACTTGTGCCAGGGGTTGATGATATAGGAGGCGTACCCATTGTATAAAGCCCGGTCCAAACCCCATCTTCGTGAGTGTCGTGAAGAGATAGGACCATTCTAAGGTATCAAACGCCATGGTGGCATCCAATGAGACAATTATCGCCTGCTCTTGTATGTGGATCGCTCTGCCCAGAACACCGTGGACCCGGCATAGATTCAGCGCTGTGTTTCTGTGAGGCATAAAGCCAGATTGGTCTGGATGTATTAGGTCTCCTATAATTTTCACTAACCGATTAGCCAATAATTTGGCCAGGATTTTGGGTTCTGCGTTTAGGAGCGAAATAGGGCGATACGATGCACACTCTTAGTCTTAGGTTTACCTTCTTTATGGATGGTAATAATAGAGGCTATTCTCTGGTCAATCGGCAACAGACCCCGCTTATGACTATCTTCGTACATAGCTTTTAGATATGGTGCTAGTTTGTCGGGTCTTAGTTTGTATAATTCAATCGGGATTCCGTTAGGACCCAACGCTGTGCCTGAGTGTAAAGCGCGTATTGCGAGAGCTATTTCATCTGATGTCAGGGCGCTGTCAAGGAATTGACGGTCTTCTGGCGAAAGTCTGGGGAGAGAGATGTCTCTAAGGAGTTCAGTAGAGTCGTCTTCATTGTGTGGGGTTACGGAGGTGTAGACAGTGCGGAAGTGTTCGGCAAATTGGTTGACAATGTCCTGTGGGTCCGCGATGGGGGACATTCCAGCCACCCGAAGCTCAGGGACCAGTCTGCTGGCCCACTCTTTTTTGTCAAGCCAAGCAATTAGCTTCCCTGCCTTATCACCCAGGTCATAGATTCTACCCAGCTTGTCCCTTCCCAGGGTTTTGGCCTTCTCAGTCACTAACTCCCTATAACTATCCTGCTTAAGACGAAGTGTGTGAAGCGCCTCTGGAGTGATGTCTGTCCCCATATCTTGTTCTAGCTGGTAAATCTCAGCCTCAGCGTCTGAAATTTCTTTACGTTTGTCCTTTTTGTCCCCGGAAATCAAAGACAGGGCTTGGCCTCGGATCACTGTCTTAAAGGCCTCCCACAGTGTTTGAGGTGATTCCACTGTTCCCTCGTTCTCCCTAAAAAAGTCGTCTATGGATTTGGTCAGGTCTTTACGAATTTTGGGGTCCCGGAGATACCATGGATTAATGGGGGCAATCCTTCCCACCTGCGTGCGACTGAGGACTATGTGTACCCAAAGTGGGGAGTGATCAGATATTCCCCTAGCCAGGTGTCTAACTTCCCGGATATATGTAATTTGTGGTCCGGGGACTATAATGTAGTCTAGTCGAGAGAGACTAGCATGCGCCCCAGAATGAAATGTGTGTTGTATTTTATCGGGGTTATACGTCCTCCAGCTATCAACAAGTCCCATGGCCTCCAGAAAGTCAGGCAACCAGCGGGATGACTGTCCCAGCACACGAGGGGGGTGGCGATCCAGTGTGCCTGAGATTACAGAGTTGAAGTCCCCTCCGAGCACTAACAACCCATCCGGCAGCGCTAATAGGATGGCGCATAGATCTTTGAATGTAGTGGCCTGCCGACCCGGTGGAACATAGATTGACATGAGTGTAATAGTTTGGCCCTCCCAAGTGCCCGTGACCCCTATGTACCTGCCCCTGTCATCAATCCAGGTGGAGGTTACAGCAAGAGGAAATGATTTCCTGGTCATAATACCCACTCCACGTGAGCTGGACGTGAAGCCAGCATGTGCTATCATAGTGTATCCGTATATGTGCATTGCCCTGCATGAGTTCCCCACCAAATGAGTTTCTTGAAGCATGACAATATCAGGTGCAAGTCGTCTAATGTGCTGGAGCACCACACTACGTTTTATCTTGTCCCCAAGCCCGTTAACATTCCAACTTAATATTTTAGCACTTTTATCCCACTGCGCACACATTTAAGCCTGGATAAATTTCTGCGTTGTATTGTAACCAAATCAGCCTGTACTGTCAATGAAGAAAACTCGATCTTAATCAAACAATAACCCACAACCCCATGCAACCCCCCAACCCAACTACCCCCCACCCTGCGTCCCTGCACTATGGGCATAGAACTGCCCATTTAAACTTGCAGAGTGCCTGTCGCCCAACTGGTGAACTAAAGGAAGAAAAAGTTGGGGTGCGACACCCGCCCCCCCTGCCCTCCCCCATTCTAAGTACAGTTACATAGAACCCAGCCTACTAGCCTGGAGATCGTCCAGTCAGATAGGGCCCTTGACAGGAGAGCCCCTTCAAGTCCCACAGGGGTATACAACACCGGCAGGGGATTCAGCCTTGGCAAATGTGCAGTCACTGATCCTCGAGGCCAGTGTCAGTCACCTTGCCGTACCTCCGAGCGGTCTCCACGGTTGTGGTGCCCAGGATCACGGTCTACCTGGCTGGCCAGCCACTCAGAAGTTGCATCTGGTTGTTCGAAGAACCAAGTCCGTCCTCCCGCCTCCACTCTCAGTTTAGCCGGGAAGAGCATAGCGTATTTGAATCCACGGTCCCTCAGTTGCTTCTTCACTGTTAGGAATGATCTTCTCTGCCTCTGTACCAGCTGAGTAAAGTCTGGAAAAAAGGTTATTTCGGCATTTTCGTAGCGGTGGGGGGCGGACATTCAGGCATTTTGAAGAATGACGTCTCTGTCTCTAAAGTTTAACACCCTCGCTAGTAGAGGACGCGGAGGGGCCCCCGGTCTCGATCGACCTCCCGGGACTCTGTGCACCCTTTCCACTACAAAGAATTTGCTGAGTCCATTAGGCTGCAGATGTTTCAGAATTAGATCTTCCACGAAGAGGTCCGGTGATTGTCCCTCTGCCTTTTCAGGGACCCCCAGTATACATACGTTATTCCTCCTAAGACGTCCTTCATAGTCATCCAGTTTCTGCTCTGTAAATTTGCGAAACGCTTGCACGTCTCGTACATTTTCTTGGAGGTGCGACACATCTTCCACTAGACTAGCCATGGTGATTTCAACTTGCTTGATCTTTTCGGTGGCCTTGGTGAGGTCGGCCCGAATTAGATTAACCTCAATTGTGAGGGTGTCCATTTTATGTTCTAAGGAGGTTCTGATTCCTGCAATGGCCTCCATAACGTCTTTTAATGTAAGTTCCTGGCTCTCCCCTCCGGATTCACCCATCGTCCGGCTCCGTGATTGTGAGTCTTGGGGCGAGTCTTTAGGGACTGTGTATCGGTCAAGTTTGTTCGATTGAACCGTTTTGTGGCCTCTCGGACCGGATATCCTCGATTTCTCTGAGGTTGCCATTCGGTGGGCTACTGGCCACGACCAGCCTGACCCCCTCTCCTTCAAGCTGCGGTGTGGGCCGATGGATGCAGTGTGGAGTGCCAACAGATTCGAGTCCCCCCCGTCCGGCGGTCCAGCCAAGTACATTGGTGAGGTCTTACAACGCCTGCTGGAGCAGCCTCATATGGCCGATTAGGGAACCCATCGGTGCGGAGTCCCGGACCCACAGGGGTGGTTAGTTATGCGTGAAATGCTCAGTGGGTGTAACTTGGGCCCAGTCCCCGGGGTCTTGTGGCCTGGGAGGGGTATATGCGTCTTCTATCTGTGCCGCCTCGCCGGCAGGGGGGGGACGGGAGAAAAGGCCCCCAGTCACTTACCCGCCCCACTGCGGTGCGCGGGGTGGGGGGGCGGGAGATCGGCGAAACACTGACAATTGGCGCCACTCCCCAGTCCCGGCGCCGGCCCGGCGGTCCTCCTCGCCACCCCCGTCCCCGCCGGAGAGGGCAAATCTTCGCCACGTCAGTCCCCAGTGACTTCAATTGTGGTCCAATCCTCAGTTCGTCCTCAGCGGGGGGCTCCCCTGTCGATCGACGCACTTCCCAGGAGGCGGAGATGCTCCGTCGGGAGCCGTTGGCGTGTTGGATGTCATCGCCAGGAAGGCCCAGCGGGGCCCCGTATTTGCGTTGAAAACCCGGCCGTCCTCCCTCGCACTGGTCCCGGCCTCGTCCGGCACCCCAGGCCCCGGCTCAGGATGGGTGAGAGGGCCTCACTGTCGCGGGAGTCGTAGCTTCGGCTACGGACCTTCGAGCGACATGGGAGCGCCTAGAAGAGATTCAGCGCCCCTTCCGGTTCATGGATTCCAGCTTGGCTCTCGGATATTTGTAGCGGATAGGCGCAGGGGAGGCAACAAGGACGGAGCTCGCGGTTTAAGCGGCCATCCTGCTTTGCCGCTTGGCCACGCCCCTTGCTTATTCATTTTTAATAGTTCACTTGTGTTATACTAGCTATGATTATGCTATTAAAAAGTGACTCCCAGGAAATTGATTTGTTTTATATTTGACCTATGCAGAAATGATGATTGAACAACATTCATACAAAGTACCAATGTTAACATTGATAACAATTTGTAAATACTGACATACTAATGTATCATCAAGTAGCTCTTCCTTAAGATAAACATTAATGGCAATTGGCAGATGCACAGTTCACTCTTCTGCCAGTTCTCCTGCCTCATCTAGATGTCATGAGATGCTATTTCTGTAACAGTAGCTCAGTTGTTGGAAAATTGCTTGCATAGACCCTACACCAGAGGGAATGGCATTGGGGGACTTTCTAACTTCGGACGACCTCTCCATTGGCATTCCTCCCAACATCTTTACAAGGCTACCTGTAAACCTTGGTGGCTTAGGACAGATAAATCGCAACACTTTAATTTTGTGTTGAGCAATATCTCCCACTAGTTAAAGGATTTATTTATATTATTTCTGAAGACAAACCCTCACTTTAGTGATTCGTCTTTTAAAATATTATAGGAGATGGCAGGTTCACCATGTTGCTGTGGAATATTCAAGGAATCAAGTCCTTCAAACCAGCAGAAGTCTTTAAATTCAGTAGACAAGCCCAGAATGTAGTAGAAGAGCTCATGTTGTCAACCTAGTCATCAAATGTTTAATGAGACACTCAGTTGAATGAGCAAAAAAAGCTGCCATATGTAAGTGTGCATTGTAAATTCTGTAGCAAAACCTTGTTAGTAAGCAACAATGCACTGCACATGAGATATACAGGAAATAATTCAGGTTGGTTTACAAAAATCAGGTGAGTGGTAGAGCGAGGCACTGGTAAGTGTTCTTCATAGTTCTCTTAAAAGGCAGAATGAACTGCTGTTTCTATATTGGTGCTCCATGAAAAGATGAACTTACAGATCCTTTTTGACATGAATTAGTGAAGTGAGCCTGATCTAGGTGGGATATTGCTTCAAGTTCAAGGGGCCTACCTTGAAACATCTTCATATTTTTCTTTTCCCTGTATGCACTTCTGTATATAAGGTATAATATTCAGGGGCTGTTCACAACATCCTTTTTCAGTTACATTTCAAATAGTTAGTATGACTGGTAAACCCTCATGTCCAGAAACATGGAATGCCATAGTATGGGGGAACTATCAAACTTAATACCTGGGATCTCAAGCAAGACTGATGTTGACCACTGGCGATACTAAGTGCACTTGTGAGGTAGTTCCTTGTGCTCTCATGTCCTTCCTTATGGGTGATGAAGACTTGCTTGGAAGCACTACTGCTTAAATCGTGAGTCAACTTAATGCAAAGAGGACAAGTTATATATGATCAAATTTTCTTGTTCCTGTAATTAGTCTAGAGGCAACATGGATGACTGATTTAATAGGAGCTAAGTATTCTATCAGAAACCCTATTAGTAGGGAGGTCTCATAGTCCAGTGTACACAGGACTAGTGGCTGTGCAGTTGGATGTTCAGGTGCTTGTCAAGAGTGAATCCCAATGATTTTGCAATATTTTGTACATGAATGTTGCAGTTTGGGGGTATTATGAATTCTGTTTTCGATGCATTAGGTCACAGGTGGTGCATTGATATGAAAGTTTGGGTGTCATTGAGCATTTTAGCCTCAATCTGTATGTTTTTTGGGGAAGTCATTTTAAGCAGTTGTATGGCATCTGCCTAGAAGTGATAGTTGATGTTTGTGTGTTCACAAACTGCTGAGGCTATTCACAAAGGTAACTTACAATTTTGAATAATTTACACATGCAACTTACTCTTAAACGTCTGAGTAACTTTACTACTTTTGGCTATTCAGAAAATCAGAGTGTAAATTTACACAAAAGTGTAAGACTAAATTAGACGATGTTTAACTTAGGCCTCTCTCTGCATGGTCAACCTCAAACATTTTGCTTTCAGCCTCTTTTGTTCTGAACTCGTTTGTGTTGGCTTCTAGGACCTTGTGCACCTTGCCACTGCTAACCAGTGCCACAGGGCTTGTGCTGTCTCCTCTAAACATTGTAAAATTGGTGTACACCCATTTGGCAGCTTTAGTTTACTTGGAAGACCCTAGTAAAGTGGTACTACATGTACCCAGGGCCTTTTGCCAGGCTTAAATGTTCCTTTTTATACATAATATATATAAATCAGCCCTAAACAGCCCATAGGGAAGGGTGCAGTGTATTTGAAAAGTGTGGCATGTACTTTTAACTTTTACATGTCCTGGTAGTGAAAAACTCTTAATTTAGTTTTTCACTACTGCAAGGGCTGCCTCTCCCATATGATAACATTGGGACACCTTATTACATTTAATAAGTAATAACTTTCAATTGGGAGCAAATAGGAATGCTGAGTTTGGTATTTATAGATTTGTAATTTAAAACACTCTTTAATGGCAAAGTCGGATTTCACGCCACAATTAAAAAATGCCACTTTTAAAAAGTTGGCACTTTTCTTGTCCTAACCATTAAGTGCCTGCAACCTGTATCCTGTGTCACGTGACTAGGTGTAGCTGGCAGTTGGTCTTTGTATATTGCCCCAGACAGTGAAGTAAAGGGGGAATGTGTCAGCACACTCACTATGGGTTTCACACTAGTCTTCTAGTCTTTTGTGCCCTCGGACAAGCTGGGGCTAGGGCTAGGGCAGGGGGCAAGAAATTCCAGACACCTCTGTAGGGAGAGGAATCCAGATGTTTCTCCTACTTCAAACTGGGCACCTGGTATAAATAGTGGACCCTCATACCCCAGTCTTAAGTGCACCTTTGGACCTGTGGAAGACTCAGAAGGACTGCTGTGCTGCTCTTTTGCAAGAAGGATTGGTACTCTTCTGTCCAGCTACTCTGCTGCTGTGCTGCCTGAGTGTGAAGGACTGTACCTGCATCTTGAATCCAGGAGCACCCAACTGACTCCAAGGGCTATTTGACTGGACACCTGACCAGAGCCTCGGATAGAAAAGGCCCCCAAACAACTTGAACCCAACACCTGGAATTTGTCTGCTGTGAGTGGTGGGTGCCACTCCAGTCCTGGACCCTTAGAAGTTGGCCTGAAGGTGCTCTGTCTGCCCAGTTGTAGTCCCCTGGTAGAACTAATGCTGCGCAATACTTCCCCTTGCAGATCCGCATCGGAACTGCTGCTTCGCATCACCAACACAGGATGCTGCAGCTCTTTGGAACCACTGTTGTGCGGCGTCTCTTTGACACAGGACTTCACATTGCAGCCCTGTAGCTCCTCTATGCAACAAATCCACAACATAGAACTTCACATTACAGCCCAGTAGCACTCCAAATCATCGCTTCGCAACACATCCTCGATGCAGGACTTCACATCACATCCCACAGCTCGTCGGAACAGCTGCTATGCAATGCATCCTCAACGCAGTATTTTGCAATGCTTCACAACAAGGATTGAAGGTACTTTGTTCTGCTGGCCTAACTTGGTACCTGTATCCAGCCTGTGCTGTGGCCTGTATTGCGGCTTGCCTGAACTTGTGACTTTGTCCTGGTTCAGCGCAACCAGATAACCACAGTTGACACTTTGTGCTTTTAATCACTATTTCGATCATAGGGGCATATTAACAAGGGCTTTATCGCCGCTTTAGCGGCACTTTTTGCCGCTAAAGCGGCAATAATTTTATCGCCCTATTAGCAAGCTGTCGCTAACAGGCGTTAGCGACAGCTTTCATGCGTTAGAGGCCGCGTTTACCATCGCCTTGCATGTCAGCGATAATTATCGCTAATGACATGCAAGGAAGGTGTTCCCTACTAAAAGCGACTGAAAACAGTCGCTAATCCCACTACCCCCCTATTAGCAAGGCAGGCGAAGCGATATAATAATCGCGCTAAGCGCGTTTATCGCTATATTCTAACACCTGCTAGTGAGGACGACTTACCTGTTTAAAGTATAGGAGGTGGATTCTAATGCTGAATCCACCTTAGCGTTAATGCGAGAATATCGCTGGTTTTCCAGCGATATTCTCGCTTTTTGCCGCTATCGCTGGAAATAATATCGCTATGGAGATAAACCTTACTAATGGGGTGTTATCTCAGCGATATTTTCCAGTGATAGGCGGCGTTAACCAAAGTCGCGCTAAGCGCGGTTAGCGATAAATATCGCTATTCCTTGCTAATATGCCCCTAAATCTTTAAAATTCCACATCTCCAATTCTACTGATTGGATTTTTGTCATTTCAGTCCAAATAATTTAAGATTTACTCTATTTTTCTAAATTGGTGTGGGATTTTTCATGTGTTGTGTTTTCATTTTATTACTGCTTGTGTGCTGCATAAACACTTTTCAAATTGCCTCTAAGTTAAGCCTGACTGCTTTTGTGCCAAGCTATTAGAGGGTTAAACATAGGTTAATTTGGGGTTTGCTTGTTTTTAAACCTGCCAAGAATTGTGGCTATTGCTTGAGTAGGGTTGCACCCTTCTCAACTAGTAAACCAATGTCCTACACACGCAAAAATTAGTCAAAAGTGTAATGTACTTTGTATGTTTCACTGATCTGCATTTCTCCACTGGGCTTCACATATTTATCGCATGCTATTTTCCTGAAGATTTAATAAAAACTCTAACGTTTTAACTTTACTCATTCTCCTCTTGGTAAGTCCACATCAAACTTGCCATGCACAGTAGACTTAACATGGCAACTATCTGCCAAATTAAATGTGAATTTGTCAAATCATATGATAGTTAGTATCAAATTAACACTTTTTAGGCCTCCTTTTAAATGTGTCCCCATTGACAAATCTGCACAAAAAAATCAAGAATAGACTGAACATACTAAGTCAAATTTCTTCAAAATTCATCAAACAGCTAAAGTTACATACAAAGTAAAACTACACCTTTCAGACTGTCAAGATAGCTCTAACATCTAGCATCTTCAGGCCAAAACACTTTATAAATGCTAATTTCTTCATAACTGTTTACATTAAACCACAAAATGTTGATTCCTTCAGTAAAGTTCTACTTTGGTGGCTCCCAGGCCATAACGGTCTGCATCTTAGCCTGGAGAAGCTGTACATGTGCCCTGCCAACTTGGTGGTTCAAGTACATAGATCCCTGCCCTATCTGTCACTTTCTGTCTCTGATAGTGAGGTGTGTTTGCAAGAGTGCCTGAAGCACCTTCCCGAGGTGAGTAAAGTGATCCTACCTGGTGGAGGTAAGGATAGTATTGCCATCAAGGTTTGCTGGACTGAAGTCCTCTGACCCAGTCAAGACCCTGTGGTCCAGCCTCTGGAAGGTGGAAGGGGCAGTCTTCAGCTCTAAGGGCATCACAATCAATCAATCAGGGAATTGTAAGCGTGCTACTCACCCGTGAGGGTCTCAAGGCTCTGAGGGGTGGGGGGGGTCCGCAGATCTGTTTAGCCGAAGAGCCAGGTCTTGAGGGTCTTCCTGAAGGTTTTCAGGGAGGGGGCGCGTCTGATGTCTGCCGGTAGCTCATTCCAGGTCTTGGCTGCAATGTGAGAGAAGGATCTTCCGCCTGCTCTGACTGTGGATGCGCGGGGTTTCGGCCAGTGCGAGGTTGGAAGATCGGAGGTTTCTTTTGGGTACGTGGAAGTTGATTCTGTCGTTGAGGTATTTGGGTCCGTTGTTGTGTAGGCAGTCGTAGGCGTGAGTGAGGATTTTGAAAGTGACTCTTTTCTCCAAGGGGAGCCAGTGGAGACTTCGTAGGTGTTGGCTGATGTGTTTGTGTTGGGGGATGCAGAGGACGAGTCTGGCGGCGGTGTTTTGTACTGTCTGGAGTTTGCGGAGTAGGGACTTGTTGATGCCGGCGTAGAGTGCGTTTCCATAGTCCAGTCTGCTGGTGATGAGTGCGTGGGTGACTGTCTTCCTTGACTCAGGGGGATCCACTTGAAGGTCTTGCGGAGGGTGTTGAAGCAGCTGGAGGTGACGGCGTTGACCTGTCGGTTCATGGAGAGTGATGAGTCGAGTACGATGCCAAGGTTCTTGGCGTGGTCTGAGGGGGTAGGTGGGCTTCCGAGGGCGGTCGGCCACCAGGTGCTGTCCCATGCAGAAGGGGTGGTACCGAGGACGAGGACTTCTGTCTTCTCGGCGTTGAGCTTCAGGCAGCTGTTGGTCATCCAGACTGCGACGTCTTGCATTCCTTTCTGGAAGTTGTTTGGCAGTGGTGGGGTCTTTGGTGAGGGAGAGGATGAGCTGGGTGTCGTCGGCGTAGGATACGATGTTGAGGCCGTGTTGTCGGATGATGGCTGCAAGGGGGGGCCATGTAAATGTTGAAGAGGGTGGGGCTCAATGATGAACCCTGTGGGACTCCGCAGGTGATTTTCGTGGGGTCGGAGAGGAAGGGTGGGAGTCTGATCCTTTGGCTTCTTCCGGTGAGGAATGATCGGATCCAGTCCAGGGCTGTTCCTTGTATGCCTGCGTCGTGTAGTCTGACGACTAGTGTGCGATGGGAGACGGTGTTGAAGGCCGCTGATAGGTCAAGTAGGATGAGGGCTGCGGTGTGGCCTTGGTCCAGGAGGGTGCGGATGTCGTCTGTGGCGGCGAGCAGGGCGGTCTCTGTGCTGTGGTTGCTTCGGAATCCGGATTGGGACGGGTCGAGGACGGCGTTCTCTTCAATGAATCGTGTCAGTTTCCTGTTGACTGTTTTCTCTGCAACTTTGGCTGCGAAGGGGAGGAGCGAGATGGGCCGATAGTTCTTGAGGTCGGTGGGGTCAGCTGTGGGCTTCTTGAGCAGGGGTCTGACTTCTGCGCGCTTCCAGTCGTCTGGGAAGGTGCCTGTTTTGAAGGTGGTGTTGATGGTGCGTTGTAGCGTGTCCCTCAGCAGTGGAAAATGAAGACCCTTGGTCAGTGCAATCTGCCAGTATCCGGAGGTCAGATCAAAGTTACTGAAGTATTTGGCAGGCCTTAATCTGTCTATGAGCATATCAGCTCTTGAGATGGGGTGAGCGTCAATTTTAATGAGCTACTCAGAGGCGCAAAGTCTCCCAGGGAGAGCATATTGGCTACCTCTTCCTTGACACTGGCCCTCAAATGGCAGCATGTAGATTTTGATTTTCGAAAGGGCCACTGTCACCAGTTTTAATGTCATGGAAACACCACAAGGTCCTCATAGGTGTCAGGGATTACAGAGCAGTAAAATGGCCCAACAGCTGGTGGCAGTCCTTTTGCCAGTGTTCCGTACAACTCCCTCCATTGAGCCATTTGTCTTATAGTGAAATAGGGGACTAGTAACAGCCTCACACTCTACTTCCTCCCTCATCTGTCATCATTAACATGATCATGTCAGACCTGTCAAAGTGGGGTTTCAGGTGGTTGATAGGAATCAATCAGTGGGGATGTTTGGGATCTCCCAATCCACCAGATAGGCAACGTTACCGACCTTCTCTAGCACAGTGTAGGTCCCTCCTTGAAGGGCCCTGTGAGCCACTACCAAAACATTTTTAGCCATGGTGGTCCTCCACCAATATCATCTTCAGATCATCCTATAGTTTCATCAGCTCTTGCCTAGACTCCAGATTCTGATTAGCTTTGTCCATATATTCTGCCAGCCATCCTAGATCTCAGGACCACCAAATAGTCTCCTATGTCCTGCTTGGATTCCTTGAGAGGTTTCTCCCACCCCCATTTCAAAGGACATCTCATGAGGTGCTTGTTGAAAATGTCCCTTATTGCATGGTCACCCCCAAACATTTTGCCTACTTCCTCCACATTTCTGATCTGTTTTTTGCTGATATTAGGACTTTGTGTCCTTTGTCACTGCTAACCAGTGCTAAAGAGCTTGTGCTCTCTATCCTAAACATGGTAACATTGGTTCATGCCCAATTCGCATATTTAATTGACTTTTAAGTCCCTAGTAAAGTGGTACCCCTGTACCCAGGGCCTGTAAATTAAATGCTACTAGTTGGCCTGCAACACTGATTATGCCACCCACCTAAGTAGACCTTTAACCATGTCTCAGGCCTGCCACTGTAAAACCTGTGTGTGCATATTACACTGCCATGTCGACATGGCAAAATATACCTTTTGCCAGGGCCAAACCTTACCTTTTTCACATATAAGTCACCCCTAAGGTTGGTCTTTGACAGGATGCACTGTAATTAAAAGGCAGGACATTGACTGTTAGGTAGTTTTTTACTACCAGGACATATAAAACATAAGTAATTTTTCACTAATGCAAAGGCCTATCTCTCAAATAGAATTACATTGGGATTACCTTATTGCATTTTATAAGTGTAATTTCCAATGGAGGAGAGAAAAAACCCCAAGTCTGAGGTATCTCAGATCCTAATTTAAATCCTAACTTATGGTGAAGTCACATTTTAAATTACAATTCTGATAATACCCCTTTTAGAAAGTTGGCATTTTCCTACTTAAGCCATTTGGTGCCTGCTGCCTGTCTCTGACCACATGTCTAGAGTGGGTGACCGCTAGGCTTTGTGTATTACCCCTAGACAGCCAGACACAACAGGGGCTTAGGTGTGACATGATAGGCCATCCGGGCAGGATGGGAGAGAGGAGCTAAACCAAGCCTCATTTACACGTGAAAAGGCTGTTTCATTTCCACACATAAAGGGCTGCATACCCCCTGTAGTGAGTCTGGATCCCATGCAGAAAAGGCAGGACCCCTGTGCCCTTCAAAAGACTATCTTTGAAGTTTCTCCCATTTCAAAGTCCCAACTGGGTGTAAGTACTGGACCTCTGACACTATCACTTTAGTACACTTCTGAACATGTTGATACTTTACCAGGAAGAAGGAGTGCTCAGCTTCTGAAAGGACTGCGACTCTGGTGGTCCTCTGCTGTGCTGACCTGCTCTCCTCTTGCCTGGTTGAGAAGGGCTGGACCTGCATCTCTTGAACCCAGAGTGACTCCAAGGACTAGTTGGCTGGCCTCCTGATCTGAAGCCTCAGGGACATAACAGGTGTCCAACAACCTTGCAACTACACCTGGACTCTTCCATCTGTGAGTCTACCCTGCCAAATGGTGCCACCTCAGTCCTGTCACTTTGGAAGTGGGCCTGAGGTGCTTCCCAGCGGAACAGACGCATCTCCTCAGCTGAGCGGTGCATCCTCGAGCTGCTTCATTGATTGGGGCAGCCGCAGAAGGTCCAACCTTGCATCTTTGGAACCGATGCATAGCCAAAGGCATGGCACATCTCCAACCCAAGTCCTTGCATCCCTCTTCAATGGCTGCTCCACTCTGATGCCGGTCTCTGCATTGAAGCCTCACAGCTCTTCGAATCGTACACATTGCTTCAGCTGCGCACCGCACCCTCAACAGAGTTCTTAATGATGACGCACAGGACCTCACACTGCAACCTTGCCACAACTTGGAACTGATGCATCGCTTCCGCTGCATAACGCTTCTTGTCTCGGATCCACTCATCGCTCCATGACCAAGATTTAAGGTATTTATTCAGCAGGTCTAGCCTGGTCTCCGTAGCCGGCACACACTCCATCATGGTCTGCCTTCAACTTGTGACTTTGTTCCGGTCCGGCATGACCAGACCCTTGTTGGCGCTTTTTGGCACTATTTTAACCTAAATCTTTACCATTCAATATCTCCAGTTTCCCTGATTTGATTTTTGTCATTTTGTTCTTGTTTTATTTATTAAAATATATTTTTCTAAACTGGTGTGGGATCTTTTTGCGTGCTGTTTTTACTGTAGTTAATGTGTTGCACAAATACTTTACACATGGCCTTTAATCTATGCCTGATTGCTCTGTGCCAAGCTACCAGAGGAGGAGCACAGGTTAATTTGGGGTTTGCTTGTGCCTTACCCTGACTAGGATTGTGGTTATTCACACACTAGTCACTCAGAAACTCCAGTTTCTAATAGTGTCCATACAGAAGTTCGAGGGGCTGAAGTCTACTCCTTTGTGTGGTGCCTCCTTATAGGCAAATAAAAGACATGGTAGCAAGATGTCCCACTTCCATCTGAGTTTGTTTCTCAAAACCATGATCATGCATTTCAGGATCTTGTTAAATCTCCCAAAAAGCTCATTGGTTTGGGGCTGTTAAGGTATGGTGAACTTATAAGCCACCCTGCACTTATTCCTCCGACATCGCCTTCATTTACACAGACATAAAGTTTGTGCATAACAAAATTTACATTCTATGTGAAAGTAAAATTTAAGAAGTGAAGAGGAAAAACTGAACAATAAAAATATAAAATAAATAAAAATCCAGTACAGTCATAGTAGAGAACTCAGGGTAAATAATAGGCAGTGGGCCCAAAGGAGAATATATGCTCTTTTCCTATGCAATACCAGCCGTTTTGGATTGGTTTCATGATACAGCACATACCAGGGCAAATAAAACCTTCATGTGAAAATAATTACACTTCAGGAAATAGACGTTTTTATTCCTCATAACTGGTCTCTTATTATTTCAATTCAATATATCTTTATTGGGTAGTAAAACACATAAAAGAAAGATAAAATATCAAAACACATTCCAATAAAGCATATGAATATTAAAAAAGTGCAATGTAAAATTTTAAAATGACACAGTAAAAACTCATAATTTACATACACCAGATTCATATTTCTGTCTGATAATAATTGCTTTTTTTATAAAGTTTAAAAGAGCAAAACAGATCGTTGAAGTATCTGGTTTCTGTAGAGTTATCAGGGCTAATTCATATTGTCTAACTTTATTCTTTCGTAAAATTGGGACCAAAAATGAGCGCGAGGAACGGAGAATACAGTGCAAAAGAGCATGAAGTGACGAGTGCCCTGCCTAGGAACACCATCGCAGGGGCGAGGAGGGAGCGTTCTGAACAATGTTCCCTGCACAGGAAAAGCAACAATAAAGTGCAGTGTCTAGCCTGAAACGGGTGAAATAAAAACGTTGTCTGGGATGCATTATAAGTGATAAAATGTGGTTCTGACCCTGCAGAGTTGCAGATGACGCAATCATCAAGAACGGTAGTTATGGATAACGCCCGTTTCTATCTTCGGACAATATTCTAAATACCGCTGTTTAATATCATCTTTACAGCTCATTGTGATCAATCCAGGATGTTCAAATATCTCTGGGGCCCCCACAACATAAAACATTCTTTTAACATATGCAAACCATGGAATATGATACACATTGTTTAATAATAAAGGGTCCTCTAAAAAGGCTCTGATGAGGCCTACTTCCTGCTTATCAGTTTTCCTGAAGGTAGACTGCATACAAGGGATTTAGGAATCATCTTTACATATTATTTGTCCTTTTTTGTGATAAAACATCCAAAAGCCTTGAGTGTTTCTTAAAGTAAGTATCCCCCATATCCTGACCCTATCATGACGAACATTGTAGTGAACAAAACAACACAGCCTGTGACAAGCCAGAGCACAATGGAAAACAGTGGCCAAAATTCATCACACCCACAATGAGCAGTCATGGCTCAAGGCAACAGGCAGTAATAAACTGGAAAGATCAACCTCCCTAGGCAATTCCAAGGGGATGCACTTGTCCTTACTTAACTCCAATGATCAGACCCCCAAAGGGATTCTGCACCACTAAGCCCCGGAGCACTCCAAAAGTTCATGGAAAAACCAGCTGAACAGCATTTAATCAAAGATTGTAATGATAGGGGTGGAGGTAGGTGTGACTAATACAATGGGAGGAAAGATGAGGCTCAGTACACCGAACGACTGTCCCTCTAAAAAAACTGAAGGCACACAGAAAGGAAACACTACCACTCCTGACACAATGCTTGGCACTATAAACTCTCCCCTAGTGGCAGCCATTACAGCCTTAACATGGAAGCCACTCACATTAGAGGTAGAGGTAGATCCTATACAAACCATAGCCAACACAATGATAATGCTCAACAAAAAAGTGGAAAAGCTTGATCAGAAGCTAGACACCTGTGCATGCAGACACACCACTCTTAACAATGCTAACAACATGGAGGGGAAAAGGACAAAACAGGGAAAACAGAATATAAGTACTGAATCAGGGAGGACTGCCAAATGTGGCTCTGATGCCATAGTAGATAAGCTGTGCACACTCCCTGAACTTTTAAACAACCTTAGTGATCCATCTAAAAACCATAGGGCCTGGGCCGGACACCAACTCGCAGAGCAATCAAATAATAGACCGTGCCCAGGAAGCATTAGAAAACAACCCACTTGGGGGCTTGATAGGGAGACACGTTACATCAAGCTCTGGCAAGCAAAGTAGACCAAAGGCTGAGGAGAAGCCCTTGAGAGAGGGAAATAATGAGAATGAAATGCACAAGGCTAATCATGACACTAAGAAAAATGGAGTAATCCCTTTCCTGGAACATTTGGCATTATGCTAATAAATGATTGCATGAACGGGAAACCACCAGGAACATACAACCCAGAGTCTTCCCATGAGGCGGAAAACAACCATAGCCCACTATCACGCTGAGAAAGGAGAAAGTTGTGGAAAATCACGAAAAGAAACTCTAGAAACCAGAAACACAAAACTAGCCTCGGAAAATAATGACCAGCATAACCGAGGGGTCACATAGGACAGGAACTACTGAGGAGCAGGGTCAAAACAGTATCTTGGCAAAAACATGTATGTAACCAATCTTCAACATGAACAGTGGCGCTCCCCCATTGGGGCGTGGGGGCGTCGCCCCATTACTTTCTCGCAGTGCGAGAAGGCAGAAACATAAACGGTAAAAACTACCATTTATGTTTCTGCTTCTCGCACTGCGAGAAAGCAGAAGTGCCTCTGTGCCTAGTTGGGGGCGGGCGGGTGGGTGGTCTTGGTCGAGGGCAGGGGGGAGTGGCTTTGCCCACTGTTGGTGGGTACTGACTGTTTGGTCGGCCCCAGGGCCGAACAAAGCAGTCATGCGCACTCCCTCTTTTTCTCTATGTAGGCTGCTGCATGCAGCCTACATAGAGAAAATGGCCCGACTGGGGCGCTCTCCGCTGCGCCTTACCAATCACAACGCTGCAATGGCAGCGTTGTGATTGGCTTAGGGGAGGGGAGGGAGGCTGCCGAGGCAAAACGCGGCCAGGAGCAGCGGCAGGCAGGACCTGAGGCGGCGGCGCTGCTGATCCGGAGGTCGAGGAAGGTAAGTTTTTTATTTTAATTACTGGTTCCCAGTAAGTATGATTCACAACGTTTATTTAATCGGGAAGTTTAACTTACTCCTGGAAATTCAAGAGTAAGTCAGGAGTAGGTCAGGAATATGTCACGCCTACTCTCAGAAAAAGGGGCTTCGGTGGTAAATAGGGTTAGATGCAGTGACGCCCCGGCCCCCCCGCTTTAGCAGCTGAAGTTAGGTTTACCACGGGACCCGTAGGCTTGGGAAACTTGTTTTCAGAAAAACGTTTATTTGTCTTATATTGGCTTCTTCTGCATGCAGAGCTGCAGACCAATGCCCGTGAAACAATTTTAGGGAATATTACGGTATTGGTAGAACTGTGTGGGAGTGATTGTGCTTGACACCAGGGGTGCTCGTAATGTAAGGATGAGGTCAATTAGTTGAGGTGCCTCTGGTATTAATATTAGAATGGCAAAACGTTGCTCGGATCGGAGATCCATCGCGGTGCTCGGAGGGGGTTGCAGCAGTAGGACGGCGCGGGTCAGTGCAAGCAGTGCTTTAAATGGGCCGGTACTCACCGATACTGAGTACCAGCACTTCTCATTTTCACCGCTCTGAGTACCGGCACTTCTCTGCTGCCAAGGAGAGTACCGGTACTCATCAAAGGTAGGCTCATTGTTGCTTTGGCTCTCGAGCACGAACGAGGCTGTCCGACAGCCAAAGCGCCTCTAGCCCAAGCTGAGCCACCTCTAAACAATTCAGCAGGGCTCACCTGCATAATGTCCGGTGTTCACCACCACGCTGTGTTTGACAGAGCAGGGTTCATTCAGGCCCTGTTCTGTCAATCACATTCACACCATGGTGAGCATTTGTGCACACACTCGAATCCAGGAATCCCGCTGACAGCAGCAATAGCAGCAATTAAGAAAGCCACGGGAGATAAGGAGTGTAAAATGGCCTTTATCCCACCTGAGTCTTTTGTGTGAGTGTCTGTCTGCTTGTGTCTGGGTGTTTGCCTGCTTGTGTGCGCATGTTTGTGTGTGTGAGAGAAAAGCGAGTGAAAGAGGGAGAGAATCCAGACACTAGGGAGGTGTTTTAAAGGACATTCTTGGAATGCTTTGTGTGAGCATTGCTGCTTGTTTCTGTAGAATATATAAGTATTCGGCCACATAGTAGAAGTGTCTTATGTCTTGTCCTTAGCCCCGCCCCTAGCCCCGCCCACTTGCTACACTCATAGCTCATTTTAAGAGTACCTGCACTTATTTTTTCCCATTTAAAGCACTGAGTGCAAGCCACCACTAAGTTGTACTGGTAGGGCAGTGTGTGTTGATGGTGGTGTTCTTGTTTTCTGCCGGTTCATTGAGGGTGCTACTCCTAGCCCTCTTTGCTTTACATGGCGCCCTGTGCGCATTACCCAGGCCTCAGTCTCCAGCCTGCAGTCACGGCTTGCCCTCTGTGTCTTCTAACCTTTCATTAGATCAATCTCCGCCCTCTCCTGGAGTGAGTCCGTTCGTGTTCACTTAGCCCTTGTGTCGGACAGGAGTGCGGCGAGGCTTCGGCTTGTTAGGCGCACAGAGCCCGGTGTTCACCAACAGGGCATGGCATGTGTCAGGACTGGTTTTAAATGAACCTTTTCCTATGTTCTGCTGCATGGCATGTGTCAGGACTGGTTTTAAATGAACCTTTTCCTATTTTCTGCTGACATTTCCCACCACCCCGCACCCCACCCGCCATCCCAACTGCAATTTAAATATAGTGGATTCCTTATTTGGCTAGTTTGTATTCGGGAGCTCACCTCGGATCCCTCTTCGAAACACCCTTCCTGTTTTCAATTAATTATTCCAAAGTCCTGGGTTGATTCACACATTTTGGAAAACATCGCTGTGAGTGTGACTTTTATTTATGCCCCTAGTGTGTGTGCGCAATCAAACAATGTAGTATTTAATCTTTTATTGCCAAATTTCGCTGAGCACTAACTCTCTCTGGTTAGAAGAGGCTTGCAATTTCAGATCAGAACATTCATGTGAAAGGATCTTTGTTTAATATTTTAAGAATACTAGGAATGTCTGTGGGCCTGATGTAGAAAGGATGCCATCAATCAGTGATTATTATGCGCGAAACGGGTGAGGGCCTCAAGACGCTTGGGGAAAGGGGGGGGGGGAGTTCAGGTCCAGATGTGCTCTGTCATGATTGTAAAGTCTGTGGTTCGCAAAATCATAGGGTTTGGGACCACAAAAGAGATTTTAGCAATGTACAAAAACATTCTACAACTTGGGAAAGTCTTTTTGATTCATAGAAACGCTTTTGTCACCCTTTTCTGATTGTTTGGGGGTCTGAAAGGCGCTTCTCCCCTTAGGTTTGAGAGTTGCAATGGGATGTATAGATGGTTTGGGATGGTGATCCCAAACCAAAACCATTGATCAGGTACTGACCCCCAACTTGGGGTGGTAACAGATTTGCATTTTGAGAATCGTGTGAAGCGGCCACTTGGGCAGCTCACAGAGGTCCGGGCACCACTGCTTGCTCCACCCGATGTCTCACTTGTATGTCAATACTTTTTTTTAAAACTAGACAGGGACTACTTTAAAACAAGCATTGGCATAGCCAATAGGTCTCGCTTTTGGGACCTTATAAGTGTTTACCCATGCAACAGTTGATGTTGTTGCACCAAGGATATTGTGCTGCATAACTAAATACTTATAAGGTCCATAAAGCGAGACCTATTGGCTATGCCAATGCTTGTTTTATATATCTTTGGTTTTCATTCTGGAAAAGGGTTTCACGGGTAAAGCAAAATAACAGGCGCAGTCAGGTAAACAAAATGCCAAAGGCATACAGGCTCGTAATACAAAATCAAAAATGCATCTTGTGCAGGTCTGCTGCCCAAGATCTAATATGTTAAGTGCTCTTTACACACATGTGATTACAGCGGTACAGTACACTACTAAATGCAAAATATATTAGTAATTAAACAGTTGTTTCCTGATATTTTATCTTTTGTTCTGTGCTGCCCCTGAACCCTCTACTTGTCTTCATAAAACCTTAATGCATTTCCTGTAACTGATGACATTTCTGCCGATCATGAGCCTTAAATCAGGAAAGCTGGCGTTTTATCCTACACTGGCTTTGAAAGGAGACATTATTCTCCTTGAAATGAAGCTCTAACAGCGACACTTTCTGAATTGTGAGGGAAATGTCTCTACCTCAGTAGGGCAGATTGTGGTCTGAATCATGGCTAGGTTGGGCATAGAAAATTCCCACGGCTCCGTATGTTTTTTTTCATTTTTTTTTTTTAACACAAGTGCCTGCAAGCAGGACCAAATAAATAAGTAAAATGAACCCTGGGAAAGAGGTAGTCAAGCACAAAGTTTAACGATAAAACAGATTTGCGTGTATTCCATTTGTATGTAGCTATTGTAGAATTAAATTTCTCCTTATAGATTTTTGGCAGAAAAAAATGGACAATACCTTTCGCGTGCAAGCTTTTTTTGTCCTTTGCAATTTGTTCTACTTTACTTATTCCAGCTAGCATTATCATGTCTTTAAGGAACAGGAGTGTTTAATAAACTCGTATATAACCTGCGGCTCTGTCCGGTTCTCCAGCGACCCTGGTGTCGTGCCCCTCTCATAAAACATTAAATCTACGATAAATGGAGGAGTTAGTTGCAGTGCCGGGGAGAGGCCCATGCGGCTCAGTCTGAGGAGCTGGAGGTCAGGCAGCTCGCGGCCCCTCGCTGCTCGAGGGGCTTCCGGTGACGGAAGAGGCGCGAGTCATGTTTCAAGCAGAAAAGTCCTGCAACTTCTGTCTGGAGAGCGCAGAACCAGCTAAGAAACACGAACGGCAAACTCAGATGCGGTGTCACACAGGGATCTCACTAAACAAGCACGCGAGTGGTGTGCGCGCTTGCGAGCAGCAGGCGTGACCACACGCTCGTGCACCATGGCCTTTTGCTTGCGGGTAACCGCACGGAAAAGGCCATGACGCACGAGCGTCTGGTCAGCTTTCAAAAGCCCCTACATAATGCTTCGCCAGAGCAGCGCTTGCGTGCTACTCGAGGCTCGACCTAAAGAAATATTGACATATGCTGAGCATGAACTCGGTGATGGAAGTGTACTGTCTCACTCAGGTCTACCTACGTGCATTTGCAGCTGTTGGTAAACAGTCTCATATCCAGATTAGTTATTGTAATGTTTTTTTTCTTGAAATTTAGGTCACGTCTGAAAACCTGGACCTTTTCCATTTATTAGTCATTTGTTTTTCCATGGACGCAGTAACACTTATTAATGTCAATTAGATTCTAGTTGCAAGTTACCTTTGGGTGAATGCAGCAGCGCTTTATAAAGATTAAAAAATAAAAACACATAAATGTGACTTGCAAAATATAATAATGAGGGTGCAGGAGGATTAGCTCCCCCTACAATTGTTTGTTCTGGTGCCTGATAATTAACTGACAAGAAGCAATTTGCACCCTCTATTAACTCCCAGTCCAATAATACATCAGCTCATTTGTCCTTTGTGTCACACACACACATAGGTCTCCCCATCTGATTGATCTATTGACTCGGAGGCCTTTATAACGATGTAGCATGCAAGTCCGCTTATTCGTAGAAGGGAGGTGTGGTCCATATAGGCAGTGATGTGGTGGGAGGTTGGTCATATAACAGCGGGGTCAACAATCACTTTGATCGCTGAGCAGTTGCAAGAACTATGAGCAGAGGTGCAATTCAGTGCAGGCTGTTTTAGAAAAATTACTAAATTTGACTTTCAAGGGTGGGCGTTCATTCCCATTATAATTGAATAATTTATTTTTAAAATGCGAAAACAATCGAGCTGCGGCCCGGTTCTTGCTTTTTTTTTAGTCCCTTCAGAACTAATGTGTAGACTAGTGTGCGTCATTGTACTCCATTGTATAGGCTATGCTCCCCGTGCTTCTATGAGCATTTATGATGTATTTCCTGCTGCCTCTGTGATAGATAGGTTTGCGATATCAGTGAATCACATAAAGTGCTCTGTCACGTCATTCTTGATAGCTCAAGTGGTGTCATCTGGTGGTCATTCACGTGATGGCTTTGGGTTGTGAATCTTATCACACACTGTCAGCTGTGAAGTAATTATTCATATCACGCGTTGTATGTAATATAATTTTTTTTAAATTATGCTGTGCCATTTTTGGCGCGTAAGACTCATCACAAGCGGGGTGGCAGGTGTGGGAGGCAGGGAGTTCTTCAGTCAACTTTGACTCCGAGTGTCAGGGTGTGGAAGGGGCTCTGATGGGAGTACAGTGCCTGTCTCCGCTCTCCAGGTGGACTCAGGCACCTGGCGTCTTATATTGCTGTGTGATATCATGTTTCTTGTCTTATGCTATGTTAGAGCATAGTATGTATGCTCTGATATACTATACGTTTAATGCTGCTAGTTTGCGACCTGTTCAGTTGTTTGTTAAATAAAAAACTTCTGTGAGGTACTCAGAAGTGCATTGTATCTCGAAGTCTGTTAAGAAGGTCTGTGGTTATACTGAATAAGCAGCTACCTATGTTATATGACATCTCTATTAATGTAATAACTGCACTTTCACAATTGCTTTATTAACCTTCCTGCTTTCTCAAATTTGCTTCAAAATGCACCATTTGTCCACTCGTTTTTCAAAATTTTCTCGGGGGGAGAACCCCCCCAATCCCCCTTGTAAATGTAAATCCGTATTTGTAAAGCGCGAACTACTCACCCTTACGGGTCTCAAGGCGCTGGGGGCCATCGTGGAAATGAAGTGAGCTATTGCCCAGGGTCACATGGTGCTGAGCTGCCGCCGGAGCCGGGGATCGAACCGTGAACCCTGTGCTCCAAAGTCAGCTGCCCTGGCCGCTGCACCACACCTCACCACACCTTAGGCTGTTCGGGCGCTCGCTCACTACCCTCGCTTGCTACGGTGCAGTATGAAAATCATTTTACGCCCACCACTTTCAAATGTCACCAGCCGCCACTGAACATGAAGGTGCCTGCAAAGAAGAGCAATGCACAAGATAGTCCGGATGAATTACTAACACACACTCACTTTGTTGAGGAAGTCAATGCCAATGCCTTGGGAGGTGAAACGATCACTAGACCCTTCAAGCTCCAACAACTGCATGGCACAAAATGAGAAGAACAAAGGCAATAAGTTACAGATTGCCATAAATGGAAGAAAAGCAGGACGAGATTTCAGATGCACTCCCGAACAGCACATGAGCCACACAGCACGAACGGTGGAATGCCAAGCACATCGAAAATGTGTAATGACCACTGCGACCTTGGAGTAGGATAGTCATTGTTCAGCACTTACGCCCAGTATACTGATTTTTACACCTGAGTTCAACTCGAGAGGAGAGTGGGACATCTGAAACAGATCGAACATTCTACCCCTCCTAAAAAATATACCATAGTTAGCACACCTCTCTTCTGAGCGTCTTATGGCAATACATTTCAAACTAATTCTCCGAATCAGCCTAAAAGAATCAACAGTAACTGAGCAGCGGGACACTGACGATGTCAAAAAGATAATGGAGAAACGCAAGCGGTTTGAGGAGTGGAGAATTTTCATCAGTGAGCCTGTGTATGAGAAATACCCTTATGTGATTACAAAACAAAGGGCCACACCAATAGAACTTAAAGGCCCTACAAGCATATTAAAAGGCACAAAGCAAATTAACATCCCTGTGTCAGAGGGAAATATAATAGTGCAATTATCAAATAGACAAGGCGACAAAAAACAAAGGGTCCCCAAGATTGTTGACGCTGCCAAAGACCATCAAGCAAGTTGGGGATGGCTACTGGCTGCCCTAACATTCAAGGATCTACCGAGCCCCAGCACAACGAAAAAATGAAAAATGAGTTCTTTGCGTCTTCGCGCCGCCCCTACTGACATATCTGAAAAAATTCGACATTTTGTATTCTCGTCAATAACAATTTGTCTCATCTGAATAGCTTTTGTTAAGACATTTTCTTTGATCCTGTAATCAGAAAAGTTAACTAAAATTGTACGCGGATACTTAGAGTTTGGGAAAGGGTGTGCTGGAACCCGATGGGCCCTAGTTAACGTGAGATCCCCCGCATGATCAGGGAGCACTTTTTGTTTAATAAAAGTTTCCACCCAGCGGAGGGTATTGGTCCCTTCACTCCCCTCTGGGACTCCTACTATTCGTAGATTTGACCGGCGCGAGAAGTTCTCCAAGTCTTTTAATTTTGACTCGAGAGTAATCTTATCTGCTGTCACTTCATTAACCTTCCGCATAGTGGCACTCATCTGCTCCTCCAAGTAAGCAATCCTTGATTCTGCCTCGCCTATCCTTGCTGGAAATCCAGCAATAGATGCCTCGATTTTTTCCAGCCTTGTATGTATTGTAGCAGTCTCTTGTGCCTGGGATTTTTTCAACTCCCTAATTTCCTCCAATATTAAATTCAGGAGGGCCTTCACTTCCATCTGTTGTGGGTTGACATCGGAGGGAGGGACCTCAGACTTTTCAAGATGATTCTCATTTCTCCGTCTTGCTGGTTCCCCTCCCTTCTCTACTACAGCACCCAGCATATCTTTGGAAATCTGCTCATTCTCTTGCGGCAGCTGTATTATAGTATTTTCCAAACTTGGAACTGGTTCAGAAGAAGGCTGCTGAGCGGGTATAGTGAGTATGACGTCTTGACTTAAGGGGCAAAGTACATGATCCCCTTCCATTAGGTCTACTAAAACTGGGGAAATTGCTGAAACAGTCACTGAGGATATCACGGAGGGTTTCGTAGCTAGATGTATAACCTCATGAGGTGGAGTAATCTGCAACCCTTCAAAAAGATTGATGGTTATATCGTCCTTGGGAGCTACCAAAGAGGCCGAACTAATTAGAGATGGACCCTGAGTCACAGAGGGCTGGATATTCTTTTTTGTAAACAGAGGGAACGTTGCACTCCCGGTTGCTCCCGTGGTCGGTCCCTTAGAGCCCTCCACTAGAGTTTTAAATGCGGGGGTGGGAATCACCTCTTGTGGTGGCGGTAGCTCTTGCAGGGGATATATCGCTGATTGTGGCCCCACATGTTCTTCTGTGGAGCTCTCTGAACTGGAACTTACTTCAGATTGGTTCGTGGAGACAGGGGTTTTTATTACAGAAGAAGCCCCCTTCACTTGTATTAGGCGCTTTTTGGCTTTCATTCCGGTCGCCACCTCAACCCTGGCTACCGCATTAACCTGCCTTTGATGTCTCCCCATTGGTACCAATTTATAGACTTCTTCACCCTTGTTGCTGTAAAAAAAACTTGCGGCACGCCAGCAAATTCACCAAGCACCACTCACCCCCTCTACCAACTTCCTCAATGCGATACCAACCCTCCTTATCCTGTTCGAGCCCTTTCGACTCCGCTCCCTCAGTCACAGTCACAGTCCACTCACAACGAAGACAGCCTTCTCCTAATCTCCTGATGCTTCAGCCACTGTTGTTCGGCTTCAAGTCTCTGCAGCTGGCTGTTCAAATTGTGCCTTAATTTAGTAAAGTCTTTACACAACGTAATTATAGATGAGTATTTGCTACCTCAGTCAGAGGCTCTTACCAATCAAGGTATTCAGGGAAAAGGCCGCTCAGCACTCTCCGTCTTCGTCAATGCCTCCTCTGCCTTGATATTTAAAGCCTTGGAAATCTCCTCTTACTGCTCTCAATTGCAGCACCTATCAGCTTCTCAAAGGAGCATATGAGCCTTCTGCGCCTTCTATTTTGCGGTATGAGCAGCCTTGCTACTTCGCCTTAAACTTCAGCGTTAAGCCTTTTATCAGAGTAGTCCAACGCCGGGCAGCACTCACTACGCTCTTACCGCCGATAACAATTGGAACGTTATTCCTCCTTGAGGCCGCTGCTGCTGCTTTTCACCCTCTGCCTCCTTTAATCATTCCTCGATGTTCAACAGTGTTTAGGGAGCAACAGCCTGTGCTCAGACCTTCAATTTGGTCTCTCTGGGGGCTCACGGTAAAGTCCTCTGCAACATAAAACACTCCGTTCAATCCTCCGTTTATCCTTGATTTTTTTTTTTTTCCCCCCAACGCGAGTCAGCGGGTCACCGCGGCAGCTCTCGACAGCTCTCGGCAGCTATCAGCGGCTCTCTGCGGCTCCTTAAACTCCGCGTTTCAAACCACCATTACCGCATTCAGCGTTCACTGCGGTCTTCGCTATGGTGGGAGGAGCTGAGATCACCTGTGCTACGGAGAGGCGGGAATCTCCATAGCCGCCAACATCCTAGTATTGTTATTTAAAGCGCAGGGGGCTCAGGCATCCATTGCACAGCAGTCAAAGCTAAGGGTGCTGGTGAAAGGGAAGTTCCACTTATTTACGCGGGTAGAAGAAGCCCAGGAATTCCTGAAAGAGATTACTGTTATAAGATGAATCTGCTTTTCAATTTTTGTTCACTGTGGAAAATCGCTTTGTCATCTGGGTGGGGCTGGTCACTGAGGGTGCAAAGTCAGGGCATCCCATTAAGAGCAAGGGGGGGGTGAAATGTGGTCAGTGGGGTTAGAGAAGACCACATTTTGGGGGAAGGGAGGGTTGGTGAGGGGAAAAAGCAGTAGTAAAATGAGCAGTTGCAGGGATAAGATTGGAAAAATGGTCAGGATTGTGAGAAATATTGATGTAGGTGGTAGGGTTACAGTTACATGGTTTAAAAATGATAAGTAAGTGTTGCATTCTTTCACTTAACGTGAATGGGATATTAAATAAACAGAAATATGGGGCGCTAATTAGATGGTTAGCTTCTTTTTCAACACAGGTTTTATTTTTACAGGAGACACACCTAAAAACTAATTTCCCAGGATTATTCCTTCCCAGGTGGTATTCGCATGCCTTTTTTGCTTCGGCAGGACTGGCTAAAAGAGGAGTAGCTTTATATTTTTGCAGGGGTCTTCCTGGGAATTTGGCCAGATTCTGAGAGATCCCAAGGGGAGATGGATATGGGTTGAGGCCAAACTAAATGGCACGAGATTATATTTCATTAATTATTACGGTCCCATTGTAGATGACATCACAGCCCTGTTAAAGATTAGTGATATACTTAGGGGGGGTATCGGGGAAGGTAATTTTGGGTGGCGATTTTAATTTTATTCAGGACCTAAAGAAAGATACTTCGAATAAAAATAAAAAAGAGCTTAAACCCAAAACCAAAAAGGTGATAGAAATATTAAGACAGGAACATATTTTGATAGATCCTTGGCGTGATGCTAATCCATCTAAATTGGAATTTACTTGTTATTCGAATCAATTTCATACGGCATCTCGAATTGATTTTTTTTAAATATCGCAATCCCTAGGCTATATGACCTCCGATATAGATATTAATCCATTCTCTGACCATTCTCTTATTAAACTCGAAGTGGAAATTGGGATGTGCAGGAGGCCAAGATCCAGGTGGCAGATGGATCGTCTCCTCCTGCAGGATCCCCAATGGGTGGCTGACATAAAGGAGTGGATTGCCGAATTTTTAAGATAAATGAGAACACGGCAGAAATTTTTTCAGTCTGGGGGTTTAAGGCAGCTCTTCGAGGGCAAATGATTGCTCTTTCTGCCTTCCAAATTAAATATAGGAAGAGAAAATTTTCAAACTTCAGCAGGCAGTAGTAGAAACAATAAAATTAAGATCTACACAACCCATTGGGGGGGACGCCAGAGCCCAGATAGATAGGGCCAAATTCGAGCTGAAGGAGTTTTTTTTATATTAGAAGAGATTGCTAGCTCCAGAACATATCTACAGCGAGTGTACGAGGAGAGTCAAATGGTCGGCAAGATGCTGGCCGGAACTACCAAAACGAAACAAGAAGCAGCCATGATTACTGAAATTATTGACCCTAAGACTAGAACCTCGATAAAGGATAAAGAAGAAATAGCTCAAGTTTTTTTAGAACACTACTCACAGTTATATACGACCAGATATGAAGCTGGAGCTAATCAAATTATCAATTATTTTGAGGAGGTTAATCTCCCTATTCTATCAGGGCCAATAGTGAATCAGCTCCAGCTGGATATTTCGGAAAAAGAAATCATAAATGTAATAAAATCCATTGCAGGGGCTAAAGCCTGTGGAGCCGATGGACTCCCAATTGAATTTTATAAAATCTTTTTTAAAGAGTTGACCCCTTTTTTGGCAAAACTTTTTAATAATATCAAACAGGGAGGTTCCGTTCCCCCAAGTTTTAAGGAGTCTATATTGGTTAGCTTTGTTAAAAAGGGGAAAAATGCTAAAGATGTAAATTCATACAGGCCAATTAGCCTTCTCAATACAGATTTTAAAATATTAATGAAAATTTGGGCACAACGCTTTACCCCCATTGCTCAAGAATTGATTCATTGTGATCAAACTGGGTTTGTGGCAGGAAGGTCCATGTCTACTAATACTGGGTTTTTAATTCAGGCTCTTGATTATGCGACAAACAATAAAATACCGATTCTTATTACTTCGGTCGACGCTGAAAAAGCTTTCGACTTGGTCAACTGGGATGCACTTTTTTTTGGTTTAGGGAAATTTGGTTTCCCGGCTCAAGTATTAAATATGCTGAAAAACATTTATCAAGGTGCCCATGCCCGGGTTATAGTTAATGGAGATTCAATAGGGCTTGTGGAAATAAACCGTGGAACCAGACAAGGGTGTCCGTTGTCGCCCTTGCTTTTTATTTTTTTCATTGAACCCCTAGCAATAAGAATTCGTGGAAATCCTTTGATTAAAGCCCCAATCGAAGGGATGGCCAAGTTGAAACTTTTTGCGGATGACATAATAATGTATCTATGCCCGGAAAAGCAAACTGTGGAAGAAGCTCTCTTAGAATTTAGCAAATTTGAACAAATAGGAGGTTATAAAATTAATCAAGGGAAGACGGGGGTTTTAATGCTAAATAGGGATTGTAACTTTCTACCTACCAATCTAAGAATCCAGGCACTGAAAGAAGAGCCGATTAGATATTTGGGTATTTTTGTGTCTAATCATATAGAACAATTATTTAGTTTGAATTATGTTGCTACGCGAAATAAAATTAAAATTCTACTGGATAAGTGGAGCCTGTTACCATTGACTTTGATTGGTCGTGTAGCACTTTTAAAAATGTCAATTCTTCCCCTATTAATATTTTTGTTTATTAATGTACCATTAAAAATATATTCTACATTTTTAAGGACATTGATTCAATGTTTAGGGAATTTATTTGGAATAAAAAGGCCTCAAGTGTTAAAATGCCTATATTACAACTGGAGATAAATCAAGGGGCTTTAGCCTTACCAAATATCCAAACTTATTACGAGGCAGCTATATTAGACCTTACAGCATGTCTATTGGAACCTAATGATCGGATAGATACATATTTTTTTGAAAAAATTATCTGTGAGTCTGGCACACAAATTCCGTTTTTTTTAAAAACATCTAAACTGCCTAAAAAGTCCCGTTATAAGACTATTCGTGATTATTCTGATCGACTCCAGTCCTTTTTTAAACAGGCGAATTCTTCTGGGTTTGTTTTTTTGAAGTTAGAGGAATGTAGGGTTTTTGGTCTGCAGATTCATTCTAGTCACCTTAAGAGATGGAAGGATAGTGGCTTTGAGGATCTGGGCCATTTCTTAATTGCTAATGCAGTAATATCGTGGGATGAGGTTCTATCTAGAATTGGTAATCGAATCAAGCCAGGGTTTCTGGAATATTTGCAGATCGTAAACTTTATTAAAAAATACAATATCCTAACAAGTGGTGTGCCAATCGACCAGGTCAATGCCCTATATAAAGCTAAATTAAAGGGGGTAGGAAACTGGTACTCTTTGTTGATAAAACGTAGGGCATTTCCCCTGGTCGATGAATTTTTGGGGAAAATAACTCGGGAGACCAATTGTTCCTTTTCTCACCAAGAATGGTAGGCTATAGCCCAGGTAGGAAGTAAGGCCTTGAGAGCAGCCAATTTTAAAAGAATGGCCTTTTGTCACGGTGGCTGGCTTATTATACTCCGAAAAAGTTAAACAAGCGTCATGTGGAAGTGGATAATAAATGTTTTAGATGCCAGTCCCACGGTGAGGGGGACTGGCTTCATATATTTTTTACATGTCCGAAGCTTGAAGCTTTTTGGAGTAATATTTTTTTAGCAATAAGCCAGGCTATTAAAAAAAAGATCGACCCCGAAACAGAAGTGGCCCTCTTTGGGTTTTCTAAAGAAAGGTCAGATTTGACCAAAGCCGAAGAGGTATGCATTACAATCTGCTCGATAGTAGCACGTTCACTAATTCTCCAAAATTGGAGATCGGAAGAGATTCCATCTTATTCTAAATGGATAAATAAAATGTTAAGGATAAGGAAATTCGAAGAAGCATATGCTAAACTGGTTGGGGCAATAAAAAGTTTACAGCAGTTTGGAAGTTTTTCGATAATTGGGATGTATCAATGGAAGTCTAGCACTTTAGCACATTGCACTTTAGGCCTTTACAATTGAAAGGTTCTGATTGTTTTTGTTATTGGGATATATTGATAAAAATTTGGCACTTTAGCACATTGCACTTTAAGCCTCTATATATTAGGGGGAATTTGATTGTACTGTAATAGAGTTATTTTTTGTATAGTTAGAAGGTTTTAGATAGTTATCAATTGACTCCTGCTGCCATTTTTTTTTTTTTTTTTAATGAATATATGGCTTTGTCGGACTTTTTTAATTGATATTGATCAATTAGGATATGTATATACCGGTTTTGAGGGTTTCATTTGATAAATGTATAGAATTTGTATTGGTGTAAAATGTTTGATGACCAATTTTATTATAATACTGTTATGTCCTTTGCTCTGCAAAAAAAAAAAAAAAAATATTTTTTTTTAAATGAGGCCAGGAACGGTAAAGCTTAATAAGCTGGAATGCAGCATGACTGACGACTGTTATGGAGAATAAAGAAGCTCCTGACTCCTGGGGACGTGTTGTGTCTGAAGGAAACCTGGGCCACTGTACTCTTATCAGTCCCAGGCCACCCAGCAATATATAAGACAGCACAGAGGAAGAACCTCTTTGGAAGACCTTCTGGTGGGCTTTCAATCTTCGTCAAGGTTGACCTTCAGCTGAAAATAAAAGATATAAAAACATCTAACCATGATCTACAGGCACTTGGACTTTTAGGTTTAACACTGGATGAACAACATACATCTATCATTCTCTTACACATTTACATTAACCTACGAAAAGAACGAATAAAGAAAACTTTTGTCGATATATGTGATCAGATACGGGCACTCCTATATCAGCACCCAGCTCATAAAGTCATTTTGACAGGAGACTTTAACATGCAAAATTTAGGTCAACAACGAGCAGCTCAGAATGACATTAATCAAAAATGCCTAGAGGCCTGCATCAACTAATTTGATATGTGCACATGCGATCAGCAGGGAAATTCAGAGGGCACACAACAGCCTACCTTCAGAAACATCTCTACCCTGGGTGATGTGCTCTTGAGCAATCACCTGCAAACCAGATGCATGAAATTCAAGGTCATAAGCAGAAGCAAAAGTGACCGCCATCCCCTGACAATCAAAATCAACTTGAGTTCTAAAAACAAATACAAGCCAATGCAGCTGGCCAGCCCCTGACTGTTGAAGCTAATCCTGTAATAAAAAAGATAAAGTGGGAGCCTGGCAGTAAACAAAAGTATCAGAAGTGGAAGTACAACATATACCTCTCTCACTTAATCGTAAATCCACAGATACAACAAAAGATTCAGGCATTTTAATTGGAGATCTGCATGCTGAACTAACCTTCAACCCGGCACCGTGCAAGTCACAGAATGTTTGGGGACATTTAAATGGCCTGCTTAATAAAACCAGAAGCAAAGAGCATGCTGTTTGTGCAGAAAAGTGGATAGACCACGTATCTTGCCTATATGGTGACAACAAGAAACCAATGGCCATCTCTGATGATCCACCCGGTTACGCAACAGAACATAAAGAGAAACCAAACTACTTAACTGAGGAGGAAACAAAAAGGATACTTCAATCAATCTTTAAAGACGGAGCTCCTGGGAAAATGGCCTTCAAGGAACACGTAGATATCTGGGAGCCCTATATGCACATCCTCTTCCAAGAAAGTGTCCTGGCATCTAATATTCCGGCCTCGTGGAGAGGCTCCCTCTTGCACCCAATTCACAAAAAGGTCGACAACACATATCCTGAAAATTAAGATTAATTGGCTATTGGATGCATAGGGAAACGCCTTTGCTAGGATACTGCTGCACGAATTAGAGACCTGGGTACCAGATAATAATATCATCCCATACTATCAGACGGTTTCGCCAGTGATGTCAACAATGGATAACGTGATTGCCCTCTTGAACTTGGTAAATAAGGCAGCAAAAATAGGTTGAAGCCAACTGTATGCATGCTTAGTAGATTACAGTGCAGCTTTTGATGGAATTGGTCGGAGAATTTTATGGGCTAAGCTTGCTGTATGGGGGATCTCGAAAAAGCTACTGGCTGCAGTAACAGCCCTGTATACAGTCAATGTGTACACTGGAGACCTTAGTCTGGCATTGTGGAAAGGGAAGCTCTTCCCTCCCTGAGTCGGGACCCTCAAATTACAAATCATACAGTGCGCAAACAACTTGGTAATATTAGATCACACTTGCATTGGTATGCAGAGGACAATAGGCATACTATATAATTATAATATCATAAACTGCCTAAAAGCGAATGCCGCAAAGACCAAGGACTTAATCTTTGGACAGCAAGTAAAAAAAAAAACAATTGACATGGAACCTGGGCCCTCTAAACATATCCACAACCTGTAAATGCAATTACTTTGGCGTCTGACTGTCATACACAGACATCATTTGTGCTAGCAAAACTCCATTGTAATTTACAGACCCCTACAGCTGAGGGGATACGAATAGCAATCCGGGCCAAATTGTTTTCCACAATATATTATGGGCACCTTGCCTAGCCCGGAATGCTTACGGATATACTAGAGCCATGCCAAACCGCTGCTTACAGGAAAATCTTTGGACTCCCAAAATACACAAGGCGGACATTATTAAACTCAGAGAGGCAGATTTACAAGAACTGACGCATCTCTGCATTTTAGCAGAAATGCAGAGATGCGTCAGTTCAATTGCGTCACGCAAAAAAACCCTTGCGCCACCATGGATGCGGCGCATTTACAATGCGGGCACCGTGGAGCAAGGATTGACAGATGCGTCACGCATCTGTTGGCGTAAAGGTAACGCATTGCTGGAGTCATGTCGCAAGCGCAACGCAACTCCAGCAATGCTCAGGAATGGGTATTCCTATTGTGCTGCGTCACTCCTTACGCCTGCTTCAAGCAGGCGTGAGGTTTTGACGCAGTGGCATCGTAGAAGTGATGCAGTGAAATCTTGTAGATTGCAGTGAAATCTTGTAGATTTCACTGCGTCACTTTTACAAGGCTTTCTTGCGTCGGAACGCCTACCCTGCATACATTATACCTGACACAGGTATAGTGTGACGCAGGGCTTTACAACGTGACGCATCTCCCTAGATGCATCACGTTGTAAATGTGTCGCAACGCAGTGCATTGTTTATGACGCCGCTGCGTCACAAAAGTGACGCAACAGCGGCGTAAAAGTGTCGCAAGGGGCTTGTAAATCTGCCCCAGAGTTTGGGCTGGGGAACAGGGACATTGAATGCAAAACGGGCCTTATAAAATATTATCATCAAGGCCAAAGAAGACCATATGAAAGCCGCAGAAGTACATGGGCAAGATATCTTCACAATGCTTCCAACACACTAAACCTTATCCCAGGAAATTTAAAAGAACCGGTCATGACACAATACCATCTAAAGCACATCCTAAAAAATACAAGGAAGGGAACTGTTGAAAGATCTAGATTTGAAATTGCACACGTAGGGAGCCTTGGGTCTCTGCAATTCACATGAAAATGTTGCCTGTCAGCCATACTTGAAGGCTCCTGTTAGGAAGCGAGCCCTAAAAAACATCTCAAGACTCCTGGCACTACCAATATGGGAATTTAGAATGTATTGGAGATAAAATAAGGCAGGACAACAGCCGTGCCGACTCTGCGCCAGGACTATGCGTTGGAATCAGTGAGTCATCTATTATGTTGTTGCCCAGCATTGCTGCCCCAAAGGCGCACTTTTTTCAGGCCAATATGTCTGCAGCATGGCCTGAGAACCAGCAATGGTGCAGCGACTTACATCTATACCTGTGTGGTGCCAATGGAGCTAGCAAGAACTGCCAAATATAACAATAGCAGGAAGTCTACTCAGGGAGCACAACCTTTAACTCTCGACCTTGAAGTGAATCACCATCTTGGCCTATGGGCATACTAACTGAGAACGGCAACTTGCCACCCTGAATACAGGCTTCAAAATTACAATTTCGCGAGAAAGGCTTAATGGCCTTTGGAGCACTCCATCCCTTAATGCATCGTTTTCTCGAACAAGAAGGTTCACAAAGCAACTAATTGCATATGGCAGTGGTTACCTGTTTTGCTTTGTATCCACAATGTATATTGCACTTATCCGCAATTTGCCAATTGGATTTACATTAACTCCTCGGATATGGAGGGCCCCCAGTATCATTGCTTACTTTTCTGCAAAAATGCACTAATTTCAGATTAAGGTACGGTAGACAACTTTGCTTAATGCTATGACTTTTTAAGACATCTCCTTTGGAAATGTTACTTATCACAATGAAGTGTTTGCCATACAAGGCCGTCTATGGAGGGGCGGGGGAGGGGGCGTACACGGGGGATACCCGGAATTAATGTTTGCACTTCATGTTGCACTCTTTGCATATTTGCACTAATTTCACATTGTCATGCCATATAAACTTGCTGCTGTTTTTAAGGGTTTTAAATGTGTTAACTCTCCAAAATTAATTGTTCGCTGTACAAGGTTGCAATGCGTGTATACTATTTTTTTTATGTGAAGCTTTCATTGTGAAGATTTTAATTAATCATACAATAAAGAATTATTCATTCAGTTATTTGAAAGTTACACGTGTGAATGTATTATAATTTTTGTTATTATTCCGAATTTCATCTTGCAACTTTGCAAAGACATTAGTTTCCCGCACTTCTGTGACTATCAGTGAGAGTTCAGTTTCGGCTGCCCCGAAAAGGTGAACGAGAAAAGTAAAGAATGAAAAATGTTTAAGATATTGGGAAGTTCACCTCAGGCAAGAAATATCTTGCCTTGAATAAGTATATGGGTGTATTGTTTTTGGTTTAGAGTCATTCTTTAAATTAACACCTTGATTTCCCACCCTTGGCCGGTGAAGTAATCCAGGTTCTGACTACTCAGTTCAGCCTTTGTAATAACGTTAAATAAAATAGATGCATGGACCCACATCTTCCCTCTGTGCCAGCAGAATTAATAAAGACATTTTTCACGTCATGTAAAATGATACCCATACTATTTCACATTTAATCACCTTGGCAATTTTTTTATGGCATTTGAGTCGTGTGTGATATGCCATAAATTATTTATAAAGTTTAAGGGAAGTTCTAAAAGTCATATCTGATTCACAATTGAGCATATTTACAGTTAACCTTAGGTACTGCATGTTTTAATGACTTCCCATGGGGACTATTTGGCAGGTAAATGCCTTGTTATTAGGCTATTATAAAGTACTTCATGTGCATATTGAAACAATGCAGAATTAGGAATTTCATTTAATGTCTCTCAAATGAGAAGGATTTGTAATTTATTTTCATATGCATATTTCGATGAATAAGACCCAATAATAACGTTTAACAAACAATTGAAATCTGTTACTCTTGGATAATATGGTGCCACTCTCAAATGATCTGGACAAACTGACTGATTTACTTTTCACATGAGTGCCAGGAATAAATTTGATCATGTAGTTCAGAAACAAACTTTAGCACGCATTACCAATTTGTTGGATTTTAATGATGTAGGCGTAAGTTACTCCTTTTAATACAGCAGTGGTCCTGTTGTGTACCTATGGCGGTCCACAACACCTACTTAGGGGGTACACAACTGTTTAGAAAATGAAATAATATTAGCAAATTAACATACAAAAATAAAAAATGGAAAATTAAAAAATAGAAAATGCTTTGTAAAAATGAAACAAATTAAAACTGGAGGCTAAATATTAGGGGGCACATTTATTATTAATTCACACAAAGTGTTGCAGCAAGGAACTTGCTGTGCTGCTCTGCAAAAGCAGAAATGCTCCATATTTACAAAGCTATGAAGCATTTCTGCTCTCTTCTGGGGCTTGGAATGGCAGCAACAGCTTTCATCACTGTAAGTGTTCCCTTTCCCATTTCACTTTTTGGACCATCCTGCTTGAGTGCCTGGATATACACAGCTAGGCATGCTGCTGTCAGTGGTTTTGCTCAATGCTCACAGACCTTTATTCCCATGATTACATGGTTATTCCTGCTTGAAAAGGTTGAAGCCATCTTGGGGACATTCAGAAAGCGTCCCTGGGGATGCATTCCACCCATTGCTTACCATTGGCTTTGGGGTTTGTAACTCACATGTGCATGCTTTCTATTTGCTGGCTTTATTTGTTTTAGACTGTCCTGCTTGAGTTAGTCCATCCCATGGAGCACACCCTGTTTACTGTATCCTTCCATGAACTCGCTTTCTGTAAACAGGCCTTTAAATTTTGTTCTTATCTTGTCACATTTGCTGTGCATTCAAAGACAGAAGTCAAATGTAAGGCTTTGTCTTATGAGAGAGGTTGCTGTTTACTTTTCTTTCTCTGACTTCAGAGTGAGAGGATTTATGTGACTATCCTGCGGAGTACCCATGTGATACGAAAGGCTGTAGGATGTAATTTTTTCTAGCACACAACACAATTTAAATGTCTGTAAATTAACTGTGCAAATATTTCAGAATATATCAGAATTAGGAAACACAAATTAAGAACATTCTGAAGTGTTGAGGAAGTAAATATTTTAATATTATCAAAACAAATTGATATACTTAGTGATGCCATTTCCACACAATAACATTTGTGCACTGTATAGTTTTATCAGTAAAACTGTATGCAAATATAATGGGCATTTCAATTGAAAATATTTTGTCTGTAATCGCAGAGCGCTATTACACTATGCATACTCCACTCTATGCAACTCCATTCCATGCCAATTCACTCCACAACACACCACGACACACTATGACATTCTACTCCCCTCTCTGCTATGCTACTCCACTCTATACTCTAGGCTACTTCACTCTATGATACTCCACTCTACACTACTCCACGCCACTTTCCTCCACTCTACATCTCTCTACGCCACTCCACTCAATGACACTTTGCTCCATCATACGCTACACTATTCCACTCTATGGTGCGCCACTATACTCCACTCTACAATAAATTACTCCACTCAATGACACTCTACACACCGCCACTCTACGACATAACTCTCTACTCCTCTATATGCCCCCCACTCTACACCCCTTCACTCAATGACTATCCCCTCTACGACCCTCCACGACACTCTACTCCACTCTGTGACAGTCTACTTTAAGCCTCTCTATGACACTCTACTCAATGATGCTGTACTGTATGAAACTCTATGAGATTCTATGCCACTCTACGCCACTCCAATCTATGACACTATGCCACGTTTCTCCACTCTATGCCACTCCACTCTGACAGCTTACTCCACTCTATGCCATTCCACTCCACTCTGCAGCACTCAACTCCACTCCACTCTACTCCATTCTATGACACCTTACTCCACTCTGTGCTGTGCCACTCTATGCCCCTCCACTTTGTCACTTCACTCTTTGCCACTCTACACAACTCTACTCCACACCACTCTATTCCACTCTATGTCCCTCCGCTCTATGCCCTTCCACTCTATGCCCCTCCACTCTACGATAAAACAGTCTACTAAACTCCACTCTACAAAAGTCTACTCCACTCTACTACACTCTTTGCCATTCTATGTCATTCCACGACACTCCACTTCACTCTACAACCCTCTACGACCCTCCATGACACTCTATGAACCTCTAATCTATGACACTCCACCCTACGCTACGCCACTTTATGCCACATCTGCTCCACTCTACATCACTCCACTCTATGACACTCTATTCCTCTTTACAACACTTCACAGCACTCTATAGCACTTTGCTCCACTCCAGGACACTTTACTGCATTCCATGCTTCGCCACTCTACGCCCCTCCATGACACTCTACTGCAACTTGTGCCCTAAGGTATCTATAACTCACACCCCCGCCATGCACAGTTTTCTCAACCCTAATTATACTGCAAATGTTGCAGTTATATTATGAATGATGTCATACAAGATGTCAATACTGATGTAATATGTGGGATAAGTTGCAGTGCTTGGTGAGGGTGCAATTTATAGTTACCTTATGGCACAAGTTATAGTTTCTTGAGATAAGTATAACTATAACTGTTGCATTTCAATGGTTTTGTACGTATAACATTTTAACCTAGCTATAAAGTCCCTGTAACCCTTGTTTTTTCCAGTGAATTTCTAGGGATTTTATTATTATTGAATCACTTTGTTAATTCAACCCCTGCTGAGCACAGCCTTTGACCGTGTGCAGCAGGGGTTGGCTGCAGGCCATCCTCGGCGGAGGGGTGGCCACAGGTGCTGGCCTGTGGCCCATCCCTATATGTAGGGGCAATCAGCCCCTTCCCCGGGCCAATTACGGACCTGGGGACCCCATGTCTTGAGTCCACCCAATTAGCAAAAGAGGAGGAGTGTCCATGTGGCCTGCCTCCCTGGGTAGATTGTGACCCCGCGGACCCCCTCCCTGTGGCCCGGCCAATTAATAAAAGAGGAGAGGAGCCACGTGGCCCCTTCCCCTGGCCTATTTTGGCACTGGGGACCCCAGCCCTGGGACCCAGACACTTCAACTTGGGTGCCCTGGCCCCACCCAGGGCACCCAGTGTCCACTGTTGGAGACCGCAGGGGGAGTCTCAATGCCTCTGCAGTTCCTGCTGGTTCCTTGCCTCCAGCAGGAGCCGCCATTGCTTCTGCACACAGGGTGCAGCAAAAAATGCTCCGCCCTGCGTGTGGAAACAATTCTTTCATCTGCTTTCCTGCCTGCTTGACTGCGGGCAGGAAAACAGATGAAAACTCTGCTCCCAGTTGGGGTGGAGCAGTTTTCCTGCTCCTGTCAGCTGGGAGCGGACTTAATGTTTGCACTTACTTGGCGGAGGCTATCAAAGCTCCTCCCAAGTGAAAGTAAACATCTATGTCCCAAAACTGGGCGCCTCAGGACATAGGGAGCCTGTCCTGGGGGTTGGTGGTCCACGCTGCCCCCTCCTTTCTATATGCAGGGCCTGCCCCAGGCAAGCGGTGGTCCCCAGGGCCAAACATGGCCCGGGAGGGAAGCCGCGCTGCACCCCTCCACCTTTTTCTAAATTGGCCTGGCCCCAGGGAGGTGGTGATCCCGGGGCCTTAAAGGACCCAGGAGCGGTGTCCGCGTACGCTCCTTACATTCTAAAACCTAGCCCTGCCCCAGAGAGATGGCGGTCCACGTGGCCAAAAACAGATTTTGGAGGGGGCCCGTGTGAACCCTCTCTCCATTATAATTATTACGTTAGACCCAGGACCTGGCCCACTCGGGGTTCGAGCTTGAAACAAGCATGCAAAACCCAGTCTTCTGCACTGGGGACTGCCGCGGGAGCCTCAACGCCCTCACGGTCCCTGCCAGCTGCCGCTTCCAGCAAGAGCCAACTTTGCTCCTGCATACAGAGAGCAGCTAAAAATGCTGCTTCCTTCATGTGGGAGCAATTTTTTGTCTGTTTTCCTGTCCGCTTGACAGCAGGCAGAAAAACAGATGAAAAGATTGTTCCCAGTAGTTTTCCTGATCCTGCCCGCAGGGAGCAGACTTACAGTTTGCTCTCACTTGGTGGGAGCTGTCAAAACTCCTGCCAAGGGAAATCAAGCTGTTATCTCCCAAGAGTTATCACATCGGCAGATAGAGAGCCGTCCCTGTAGGGTGGTGGTCCTCAGGCCCATGAATGGCTTCAGGAGGGGGGGCAGCATGGCCCCCTCCTTTACTATGCACAGGGACAGCCCTGGGGAGGTGGTGGTCCCTGGGGCCGAAAACAGCCCGGGAGGTGAGGCTATGCAGCCCCCCTCCCACTTTTTTTTAAATCATGCCCCAGGGGAGGTGGTCCCAGGGGAAAATTTAAACATTGGAGGGGGTGTGAGGAGCTCACCTCCATTTATGCTCACATGATCTGGGGAGGAGGTGGTCCCTGTGGCTTTTAAAGGCCAAAGGAATGGGGCTGTGCGAACCCCTCATTAATTTTTTTTAATAAACTCTGGGAAGGTGGTGGTCCCCGGGGCTTAAACTGCCCTTTTGTTTGATTTATGCTTGCCCCCCGGGTCCTGACCCACCCGGGGGCTCTAATACAAACAAGTGAAGGAGACCATGCTAGTTTTTTTTTTTTTTTTTAAGCCCCGGGAATTAGAAAGTCTTTGCTGTTTTCACAGTGAAATAAAAGAAAGCTTTTTGGCCGTGGCTGGGTCCCTGTGGGACCCCACCACCAGGCCTATGGTGTCAGGGTATTCCTACCCTTTCCTCTTCTCTTTTTTTTAATGTTTTTGTCTGGGCTCAGCTGAGTCCACGTCCCAAGATAGATGCCACCATTTTCTGGTTGAAGTGTTATCAGCCAATTAGATCTCTGCACAAGATCAGTAAGATTTGCGGAGGGTCCACGCTTCTAGATATAAAAATGTGGTTTTCCTTTAATATGTCCAAATGTACTGAACAGATTACACCAAGTAACAAAATGACTCTCTCTGGATTGAACTGAATTTCACCGAATTTGACAGAAAGCTAGCTCTTTTGTTTTGAAAGAGTGCTTTTGATATTTGGTGGAAATCAGCTCAGTAGTTTGAGACTCATTAAAAGAAATCCAAGTATGTTTATATAGGGATGCGTATCCTGTGAAGATCCAACAGTACCTGTGCTGATATCTGATTGGCTGCCAACATTCAACCAGGAAGTGTTGGCAGCCATCTTAGGACTCTGCGTTAACAAAATGAAAAGAGGGCAGGATAAGAATTAGGCATTTTTGCCACCACCGCTGGGACATCATAGCAAAAAAATATGATATATTCAGTAGAAAATGTAATGTATTTAGAGAGAAAAGTATCATTTGTAAGTACATTGTATAAAAGTATGTGTCGCAAAGGCCTATGGACATTTGCCATATCCACAGGCCTCCAAAAAATGTGTAAGGATTCATAAGTATCTAGGAGATAATTCCCCTATTTTTTCTTTTTTGTTGCATTTATGTATGATCTTTGTCACCACGATACAGTACAAGTGTGTCTTAGCATGTAGGTGTGGTGTGTATGAAGTTTTTTGAGTGTTGTAAGTATGTGTGTTTATGTGGGAGGGTGGGGCGGTTCTCTGTTTAATAAGTATATGGAAAGTTATTGTCTTAAAACATGCATTATGTACATGAACGTAAAAATAAAGATAAAAGTTGAATTCATGCTTAAGAAAAAGAATCTTTGTACTTTGGTCTCTTTATTTAGAACAGTGTCTCTGAGGTGGGTTGTTTTTTCTCTTTTTGTAGTTCCTTTTCCTGTCCCGCTTCGCGCTACTAGGTTCTTTGGGGAACCCTTTGTGTTGTTTTACCCTGCTTCCCTTGCCCTGGGCGTGGGATTCAACTGGGACCCCGCTAGAGTCAAAACGTTTTTTCTAAAACTTTTGTCACACGCTTGTTTTAAAAAAAGCACAGAGTGGGCCAGGTCCCCGGGGGCCTGCACAAACATAAAAAAATTTAAACTGTGAGGCAAAATTAATTGTCTACATCCTAGCACCTGCTTATCTCCGAGTCTGTGCAGTGAGACAGATGTTGAATGCAAAAATAACAGTAGCCTGTGATACACCGTAGGGGATTGTCCGTCATGTCTTGGGCCCTTTCTGCTACCTTGATGAAAAGCTGCCAGCACAATAAAATCTGTAATATTCCCGGTACTTCAAGAGGTCATTCTGCATATAAGCAAACTCTTCAGTCACAAAACGCTGGCACGCGACACAGATTTAGATAAATGACGATGGAGTCACAGCGTTCCTTCTTGTACGCATTCTGATCTGCGCATTTACATAGAAATAATTTAGCAGAAGCGAGGAAGTCTAAGGTAAAAAGCCTGATTGTGAATGTCTCTAGAGGAGGTAACTGCAGGTAGGAAGGCTTTTTGTTAATGCACAACATATGCTGGGGAGCCGCTGATGAGACAGGCAGTGTGCGTATTACTGTCTGGTGGTCTCAGGGTGACACAAAAACCTGGTTGCACCTATTTTAAACCTGACTTCAGCTTAGCAATGTGGTACTGAACTGATAAAATGCGATGCTTTCCAGAGAGATACGAGCGATGCCTCATCTGTCCATATGAATCGGGCAACTTTTTGGACTGCAATGTGCTGTGTTGATTGCTAATGTTCGTGTGCACTATGACAATTCATTGTACAGAGAGGACAAGCACTGCTAGGATGGAACATGTGTAGTGTGAATAAGGATTTCGCCCTACATGGACTATTCGCGTATTGCTGATGGCGGTGGAGGGAGAAGGATGAGGAAGGGTGTGTGGAGGTGGATGGGGGAGGGGACTAGGATTAAAAATCTTATTAATATTTTTCTTTATAAAGAGGGAAATGCGTAAGAGCTCTGTCCAGGTGTGGTATAGTTTGCAAGGGTGTGAGTGTTTAGGTGTAGATGGCGAGTTGATGGTCTCAGTGAAGTCATGTGGCTGACTGCAAGAGTGTAAAGTATGGGGAAAGGGACAATGGAGCATGTGTCCCTGCTGTGTGACAGTGCGAGACATGAGCAGAAGCTTCCAGCTGCAGTGTGAGCATAGATGAATGAAGACAGGCGCCCCAGTAGATGAAGAAGAATTGCCATATTTTCTGTTGGACTGTATAGGTCAGTGGTTCCCAAACTGTGAGCCGCGGCTCCCTGGGGAGCCACGCACCAAGCACTTTAATGCATTTAATGTTGAAGGGTCTGTTGGCTTCAGTTAAACTATTTTTGGAAAGATGGGCAGAAGGTGTATATCTATTATGAAATCACATATATGTTTACATGGTGATCTATGTTCTTCTAGGCTGTTGAAAATTTCATGTATATAGTGAGGGTGGTGCATTTATTTCAAATCCTCTGTTTACAATTGTGGAGCCTTAATAGTTCAGAATGTCTTTTGAGAGTTTGTGTGCTATCTATTTTTGGTATGTAAATTTTCTTTGGGAAATGCTGAATATATGTTTTAAAGACACAAAAAACATTTATGAAATGATGTAGGCACGCCACAAAGAAAAGGTTTTATGCTTTCAAAAGGTGAGAATTTTTGTTTTCAGTTTTAGAAACTTACTAATGCATGAGTAACAGAGCAATGTATCCTCTTAGAGAGGCATGCATGGAATTAAATATCAAGTGTGATAACTAGACTTATTCAGTCACCCAGGTACTACACACGCACTCTTCTGATCACACAGGTACTAATTATGTACTCATTAAACTACACAGTCAACACCCATGCCTTCATCCTATCTCCCAGATAGTAGCAATATAGTTATACTAATACACAGGCACTAACTATGCAGATATGGAACCACTGATGTAGTTCCTACATACTCAGGGGGTCATGCTGGCACTACCTATATTCTAAAGGAATCACCTAGGCACTATCTATGCACTCATCCAATCATCCAAGAAGTATTGTTGTACTCAACCAGAAACACGTGTATTTACAAGTTTTTGAGGAATATGCACTATTTTAGAACCATGTGGTGAATTATATATGTATGCTGTCACACACTGTTTGCATGTACTCCGAAGAATTAGTGAGATATATGCTGTGATACAGATTAATGTGCAGACTTTTATATGCAGCATTTCTCAGAATTTAAATCTGACACATGTAAGTAGAAAAGTACTGAAACACTAAATCTATCAGTGACACAGTGGTAGAGAGGCACAGAAATAGTCTTATGTTGTGTTTTTCGGAGTTACAGTATTGAGACACTATGTACTTTTACACTTTGGTTGATGTTTATTTTAAAAATGAGCACAATTTAGCGTGTATAAGTCAGAACTGAGATATAGTGCAGCTGTGTTGTAGGAGAGGGTGCTATAATAGTAAAAGGTAAGTAATAAATTCAGTTTTGTGTTTTGGTTTGGGATTGGTACATTGAAGTAAGTGCTTGTAGTTATGTAGGTAGGCTGATTTATTACTGGAACATAACCTAAAAATGTTTTTTCTATTATTCAGCCAGGATGCCTAAAAACCTCGGAGGAAAAAGGAGAGGAAGCAAGTACAGTATCAATGCAGAACTGAGACACAAAAGGTGCAAAATGAAGAAAAAGTGGTGAAAGAAAAAAGAGCTACTGGTAAGAGAACAAAGTCATTTCTTAAAAATATATGTGGACATTTCCAAAAAATACAAAATAATGAAAATAAAGTTCAAACTATGAGAAAGACAAGAACAGGAAATAATGTGACAAAGATGGACACAACTTAACCAGGAGACAAAAGCAGTTCAAGGAAATCAGAGCCAGGATGATTCGTAAAAGAGAAATTATAAATCTACAGAGAACTATGAAGAAGTATAGAAGAAGGAGAGAGGCACTGAAACAGAAAGAAAAAGTTGAGAGAGTAGTTGATAAGGCCTTTGCTTTGAAGAGGAAGCTTTTCATTTTGATTATAAATAGAATGAAGACTCTTGACAAAATGGTGTTGTGCATGAGGAGACAAAACCAGAAAAAAAGATAAGTGAATAGAAGTAACTTTTGTACAGTTTTTAGTGGAGAATGCGTACATAGTTCTAATACAGAGTCTTTCTTTAATGAAGAAAGCTATCTCCAGGATAATAGATTTGTTCATGCTATTGATTATGGAGGACGATGAATTGAAATGAAAAATAGCACTCCTATAGCGAAAGAGGTGTTGGTATTTACAAATGTAGAACAAGTTATTCAAGAACAGGTGCAAGAAAGGTGGAATCAGGTGCCTGTATAGAAATGGAATTGTAGTAGTGGTTGTAGTATTCAAACAGCAATCCATTGATATATTCAGGACATTTCTATATATCGTTCCAAGGTGAAATTTAATAAACAAAATAAGTACTTTACAAGGATTGGATCCTTGCAATATTAGAAAGCATATACATTTACAGGGACACTCACTAGCTTATTTATCAAAGAAAGTGTGTCAAAGCACCTTTCATCATTTCAGGATGTTAGATGTACACCACTCACCAATGCAAACTTTAGTTAGGATGGTATACCATGTGAAAACTCCTGCTTTATGTTTAGGAGAAATGAATAGAACACTTTTGTATGGTACTGTGGCAGATGTAGAAAAGGTTTCTGCTGATGTGCCTTTTCGTTTCTTTGGTCCTCAGCAGGATTATAGAGAAAAATGAAGAGTTGTTAAGAGGAGGAGTTGTAGAACAGGACACAGATATTACAGTTGATAGTTTTGAAGAAGAGATTACAAAATGTAACAGAGTGTGGTCTAAAAAACAGTATATGTTTGTATATGTTGTAGACACACTCACTAGAAGATTTAAACACAGACTGTTGACTTGTGTTTAAAAAGTGAAAAAATAAATAATGAGAAAAATGAAGAGTTGTTAAGAGAAGGAGTTGTAGAACAAGACACAGATATTACAGTTGATAGTTTTGAAGAAGAGAGTACAAAATCTAACAGTGTGGTCTAAAAAAAAGTATATGTTTGTATATGTTGTCGACGCACTCACTAGAAGATTTAAACACAGACTGTTGACTTGTGTTTTAAAAGTGAAAAGTAAATAATGATAACTGGCAAAAGATAGCTGTGTATTTATTTGTGGAACTGGCAAAAGTTAGCTGTGTATTTATTTGTACAGGAACGCTTAGAGTTGTCCATACAGCAAATTATATGTAAGTAGTGTTACAATAAATTAGAAGATAATAAAATGAAAAACACATAGATATTAGATACACATTTTGTGAGATAATACAATGCCTGCTAATGTAGAAAAATTATGAAGGGCCAAAAATAAAACAAATCTACATTTATGATTCTTTGCAGCATTGTGAAGGGCTCTTATGGACTCCTTTACAACACTCACTACAACTCCACAATCCATGCCATCTGGGAAAACTTTAGAGCCAAAACTTGAAGTTGAGATTAGACCTCTGAAGGATTCTCTGCCCCGGTGTTCTTGCTGCTATTAAAGTTCAGTGTCCTTCAGCCTCACATTGCCTTCTTGCTGCTTTTAGACGATTGCCATGGTATGTTTTTAGATGTTGAAGCATGGACGTAGTCTCGCAAGAATATCTTTTATTTGTACCCCTTGACAATGTCTTGTCACATATTATGCATTGTGCAATTTTAGCAGTAAAAGTGTGTAAACCAACAACATTTCTTTGTTTGGTAGTTATGTTCTATTCGTGAGTTCCGATGTTGAAAGTAATTTTTTGAAACTGTTGTTTTTTACAAATGTGTTGTTAAAATAAAGTTGAACCATTATGTTACTAAACAGCTAGACTCAAACTTTCTGTAAAATATGTCTATATATCTGTTTTACACTTTGTCATTTGCATTCGTGACTACTGTCATCATTGCAACCTCTGGTGTTGCTGTGAAGAAGGAAAATGCATTTTTGATGTAGTTATTTCAACAAATGAATACAAAGGGGAAAGTTAAATTAGTATCTATGTATGTGTTTTACACCCGGTATTCGCAGTGTGTCCTTGGCAATTGCACTAATAGAAGCACACAGGCACTACCTATGCAATCATACATTCACCCAGGCACTACTCATGCACCTACGTAATTACCTAGACATTACACACTCACTCACAGACCCATACAGCCACTCACACACCCATTCAGTGACCTATACAGCCACTCACACAGCCACTCTCAAAGTTTACAGGTTACAGTTAGGAAATAAAATTAAAAATACCTTTGAAATTCACTGAAAAAAACAAAGGTTACAGAGATGTTATACTTAGGCTCCAGTTTCACTCAAACAAAACAAGAGAATGTCAGCAGTTATAGCTAGCTGAGCTAACTATAACTCGCGCCCCCACAATGCACTGCTTATAACCTCACATATTACATCATTCATGACATGGTCAGTGACATCACTGATGCCATCACTGATGACATCTCAAATGACATCACTCATGACAATCATCCACAGCATCTCTGATGCACCCACTCATACCCCAATATAACCTTTCATACACCCAGTCTAATTTCTACACCAGCATTCTCAAAACCATTGACACACCCATACCAGTACTTACACACACACTCACTGATTCATAGGTGTGCACACACATCCACTCAGTTACCCATACAGCCACCTCATATACCAACTCACTAATGTAGCCACTGATATATCCACTCATACACCCATACAGCCACTCGCACACAGTCAGTAACTCATAGAGCTACTCGTACACCTGATTACTCACCTATAGAGTCAATCACACAACCATTTACTCACCCATACAGTTATACACACACCCAAGAATTTTTTCATACAGATACTAACACATACTCACTCACCTATACAATCACTGAAACAAGCACACATTCACCCATATGGCCACTCTCGAAATCACTGTCACGCATACACTCACTCATATGCTTCAACACTCCCCTATACTGCCTTTCACATATGCAGTTACTCCCCCATATACCACTGACAAATCCATTCACTCACCGACACAGCCATACGCACACTCGCTCACCCTTACAGCCCCTTACACACACACTCACTAACACATCGAACACTGACTCACCCACTCACTCATCCATACAGGCATTTACACACCCCCTCACCCACCCACACAGACATTGAAACACCCATACACGTACTCAGACAACCAGACAATATAACCTTTCATACACCCAGTCTAATTTCTACACTAGCATTCTCAAAACCATTGACACACCCATACCAGTACTTACACACACACTCACTGATTCATAGGTGTGCACACACATCCACTCAGTTACCCATACAGCCACCTCATATACCAACTCACTAATGCAGCCACTGATATATCCACTCATACACCCATACAGCCACTCACACACAGTCAGTAACTCATAGAGCTACTCATACACCTGATTACTCACCTATAGAGTCAATCACACAACCATTTACTCACCCATACAGTTATACACACACACCCACTCATTTTTTCATACAGATACTAACACATACTCACTCACCTATACAATCACTGAAACAAGCACACATTCACCCATATGGCCACTCTCGCAATCACTGTCACACATACACTCACTCATATGCTTCAACACTCACCTATACTGCCTTTCACATATGCAGTTACTCCCCCATATACCACTGACAAATCCATTCACTCACCGACACAGCCATACAAACACTCGCTCACCCATACAGCCCCTTACACACACACTCACTAACACATCGAACACTGACTCACCCACTCACTCATCCATACAGGCATTTACACACCCCCTCACCCACCCACACAGACATTGAAACACCCATGCACGTACTCAGACAACCAATCACTTACCCATACAGAAACTCACATACCCACTCAAACACCTATACAACCACTTAAACACCAACTGTCAAACAGAAACAGACATTCACAAAAGAGGACACTCACCTATACATTCACTGAGTCACGCACACACTGAAACATCCATACAGGCACTCATACACACACTGATTCACCAATCCACCTTGGTTTATATATTTAATACTCATAAAAAAACGCATCTCATCAATTACTGTGGACGGCTTGTCCTGCTGGCTTGCATTTGTAGCTCTGGCTCCATCCTCTAGGTCTGTATCCACCTCAGAGCTCCACTCTGAGCTTGTATCAGCCATTCTTCTCTTGTCCTTACTTCTATTCTCTGTGTCTGCATTACTGGATAGTTTCTGGCGGCGCAGGGAGTCAAAGTGTCTGGCAAATGTGTAAATCTGACCTCTCTGGTAGTCGATACGATCCCTGGTAAATTTGATTGCCTTTCTTTCTTTAATAGATTTTTCATGTTTACTTAATTTAATTTCCAACTCCTTTTCAAACTTTACCGCCTCATCTGGTTTCACCAAGGCATCTAGCTCTTGCTGCAGTTTTTTAATTTCTTCCATGATCTTTTCTCTATCACGTTTTGCGAATTTCACCAAAATCCGCATCATGTTGTTGGAAGATTCAGCATTGTTTTGGCCCACTCCTGTAGCATCTCTGGATCAGGGTTTTCGAAAGTTGGAGCTATTAATATTCTTAAGCCTCGAGGGACCCTTCCCACCTCGAGGTATTTGTCCAGAGATCTAATCTCCCACCATTTGGAGATTTCCGTTCGTCTAAGCTTTTCAAGTTTGCGCATTATTGTCTGCACGTTTCCTTCCTGTGATACATTGCTTGCTGTCAGTGATTTATTAGTGCTGCTGGTGCCTGGTCTTTCCTCATCAAAGACCGCTCCCGCCGCCTCTTCACGAAGCCTGACCCAGTCTTCCATCTTGTCGTGTATGTCTGTGCTTTATAGTCATAAATACAGATAAGTATCTGTTGCTCCCTTAATCAGCACTATTCCTTTACTTTTAATCACCGTAAACCTTAACTGGAACTTGCCTTACAGGATACATTCCATATCCTAGGCACCTTTCCCCAATCCATGTTTTCCTGTCCGCCTGCAGCCAAGCAAGCGCTTACCTGCTTTCAGGCGTCCTCCGACGCACCGTCTGTAGCAGCTCTTCCACCCAGCTGCGAGCGTTGTCAACTGACGCATGTTTCTCCTGCGGGGGGGGGCTCTCACATTATGTAGTACATTCCCTTACACATCAGCCAAGTTTCCATGAGGTCTCCAGAGCAAGGGCGCGTCGGTGAAGCCGCACTCGGCAAGAAATGGCTAAACATCAACAACCAACTCCGGCATGCAGATTCAAATAGCCAGACACCGACACCTCAGCTCCAGTCTTCTTGATCAGGTTATCTTTATTTTACGTGCTGTTACGCGTTTCGGCAGGGTCCCCTGCCTTGTTCACACAAGGAGCTGTATTACTCCATTTCACTTATGTCAGCAAGTACGGTCACATGATCGCATAGACATAGATAAAAGATATACATCACTTTAGCTGGTTTCTTTCTTATTTGCAGACATTGTTTCAGTTTACTGATATTTTATATTTCTATTTTTAAAACATTTTGTCATTTTTATATTCATTTTGTGTTTTTTTGTAAACTATACAATTCGTGTATCCACCAATGAAAATTAATTATTCATGTGCTACCTATATTTAACCCCCATAAGTGTTTCACGGTTTTCTTTATATTTGCACATTCCATAGGCCTTATAAAAGTTGTCTCTTAATTACACACATGCTCTGTGATATAATGGTAGAGGGCTTGGACAGGTGTGTCTTTACAGGTCCATACTTTTTGCTGATGCATGATATGCGTGGGTGTCTTGACAATAGCGTTGGATAACGAGATTACTCATAGGTTCATTAAGATGCCACCAAATTCAATATGTTTTCCTTAGTGGATTATCCGTACATAAAGTGCCTGGTGCATAGGATGTTCCACTTGGTTATGTATTGTGCTTAGTTGACCAATTATATGTCACATTAAAGTGCAAATGCCAATCAGTCTTTCTCTCGATTTCAGCACATAAAAGTGCAAGTGCATCCTTACAGAATTCATTGATTATGCGATGTACAAATATTATAAACATAATCACCAATGTGGCATCAGAGCAGAGCCTCACAATACACTGCTATTTGGCCAAGACTACCTATGGGCAAGTGCCCTAAACTCTGTAAGGCAAATATATATATACATATACATATATAGATAGATATATAATTAAAATGGCTTAACGTTAAAAAAAACATAGAAATTCAGTGAAAAAATAAAGGTTACATGGATGTTATAGTTAATAAATAGAATTTTTTTAAAAGATAGAAATTTACTTAAAAAAACAAAAGATTACAGCAACTTTATAGTTAGTTTCAGAATTTACACGCACAAAACCATAGAAATTCAGCAGGCATAGTTATGGTTATCTCAAGTAACTACAACTCATGCCCTAAGGTAACTATAACTTGCATCATTGCCATGCACTGCTTATTACCCTGGATATTACAGCACTCAAGATCTCTTATATAACATCATTAAAAATATCAGTATAACATTTGCAGTCAAAAATATTAACGAGATAACTGTGCATGCCGGGGGCGTGGGTTAGGGCAGGTGTGGGTTTTTGGGAGGCAAGGGTATTTTTAGGGTTTAGGGTATATATGGACTTCTGAGTTTCAAGGGTATTTTTAAGGTGGGGGTGGGTGTTTGGGTGGAAAGGGCATTTCAGGTTTTAGGGTGGTTGTGGTTATTTGGGTAGAAAGGGTAGAAAGGGTATTTTTAGGGTTTAGGGTGTGTATGGGTTTTCGGGTGGCAAGAGTATTTTGGGGGGTTTACGGTGGGTGTGTGTTTTTTGGTGGCAAGGGTATTGTTAAGCTGTCTGGTGGGTATGCATTTTTGAGGGGCAAGGGAATATTTAGGGTTTAGAGTGAGTATGGGAGCTTGGGTGGTAAGGGCTTTTAAGGGTTTAAGGATGGGTTTGGGTGGCATGGGTATTTTTAGGGTTTAGGGTGGGTATAGGCTTAGGAGTTTATGGGTTAATAAGGCAATATATATATATATATATTATCTACTGGCGGTCGCCAGTAGATAGTTATAGTTAGGACCTATTATCCATAGGAAATCCGCAACATTCTATTCCCAATAAGTTTAGCGTCGTTTGACGAATCATCGCGAAATTTTCAAAACTAGTGGGGCGCTCCGGTCCGCTCCTGTCTTGAAAGTTTCGGGGTGATTCATCAAGCGAGGGCCGAGAAAAAGGGGGCCCCAAAACGTGTTTTCTCCATGTTAATTCCCATAGGAAATTTTAGCCACGTGCTACAGCCCGAACTGCTGAACGGAATTACACCAAATTTTGCAAAAAGGTAGCGCTTGGTTCAGAAAGCGACCTTTTTTTTAAATGGTGTAAATCCGTTCAGTAGTTGCGGAGAAATTCAAAAAATAAGAGTGAAAAAATCAATTTCCCATAGGAAAGTTTATGCAAGGCTACAGCAAAACTGCTGAACGGAATTACACCAAATTTGGCAAAGAGGTAGTGCTTGGTTCAGAAAGCACCCTTTTTAAAAATGGTGTAAATCCGTTCAGTAGTTGGTGAGAAAATCCAAAATAAAAGTTTAGATATCTATGGCCGCGGTGGATCCGCGCACCCTCCCGATCACGAGCTGCATGCTAATTGGCTGTCAACACTCCAAACCAGGAAGTGTTGGCAAGCCATCTTGTCCTCGGTAGAACCGAGGCACAAGACGGCAGTGAGAAAAACACGAAAAACGCGAAAAGGGGGCCGGGTAGAAACACCCTGACCCCCTAGGCCTGCTCAGGGGGTCCCACAAGGACCAGGAATCTCCAGTATGCGCCAGGGGACTGCGTTGCAGAGAGGTGTACAGAGGCCACGCCCCTTTTTACACCTCTCTGCAACGCAGCTCTGTGGCGCTTACTGGAGGTACCTGGTGGGATAGTTGGACCCCAGGGACCCTCAGGATTCAAGGGGACTTAATCCCCCAACTTAAAACGCGCCACGGGGCGCGTTTGCACAGTGGTGAAGGGAGGGGCGGGGCTTCAGGTGACATGTGTGCAAACAGGCCCCGTGGCGCGTTTTAAGATGGGGAATTAAATCTCTTCAATCCTGAGGGTCCCTGAGGCCAACTAGCCCACCAGATACATCTAGAAAGCGCCACAGAGCTGCGTTGCAGAGAGGTGCAAAAGGGGCGTGGCCTCTGAACACCTCTCTGCAAGGCAGCTCTCTGGCGCATACTGGAGGTACCTGGTGGGCTAGTTGGCCCCTAGGGACCCTCAGGATTGAGGAGGAATTAATTCTCCAACTTAAAACGCGCCACAGGGCGTGTTTGCAGACATGTCACCTCAGGCCCCACCCCCTTCCTTCACCATTGTGCAAATATTCCTCTAAAATCAGCCGAACTACGAATTCCGATTTACTCACCTGTTATCAGGAGAGAACCCAGTGCTGCATCTTTTAGCCCAGTACAGATCCTGAAAAGTAATTCTAACCGTACTTACCAGTAACTTGTATTTCCTTCCATAGGAATCCATTGTCTGGTTTTCAGCAGAAAAGTTTCAAAGTGTCGATTTTCACAAACTACAAATATTCCTTAAAAATCGCCTGTATGACTTAAATGCATTCTTTCAACTGTTTACAGGAGATGCACCATCGCTGGATCCAAGATCCACCACTGAGTAAGAAAAAGTAACGATAACACTACTTACCTGCTAAGTGAATTTCCTCCCATAGGATAACATTGGTGATTCTATGTGAAAAAGTTTCTAAGTGTCAACTTTTAAAATACAATAATATCCCTTAAAAATCACTACTGTAACCAAAACGCTTTTACTCAACTGTTTACAGGAGATGTCCCAGGACTGAATCTAGGATCCAGTCCTGTGGTTAGAAAAGTAATCCATAAAGTAACTAATTGCATTTAACTAGAAATTCACATTGAGCTCAATGTTGCATTGTGTTTGAAATTGTGTTGCACATTGCAACAACTGTAACTACTGTACTTAAAAGTCTATTGCCTATTTGCAAAGTATTTAAACTAAAGTAATTCATTCTGAGAAAGAATATTTTGTAATGTAATGTATAATGTAATTACAATGTAATTTAAAAAATAAAATATCTAAAAATAAATAGTTTTAAAAAATGTTGTAAATCAGTATCAAAAAAATACAATTAATACATTTAAAAATTGTCATTTACAAAACCTTTGAAATTCACTAAAAAAACCATAGGTTTTAGGGGCGTTATAGTTAGAAATTAGCATTTAAAAAACCTTTGAAATTCACTGAAAAAACCATAGGTTTCAGGCACGTTATAGTTAGAAATTAGCATTTAAAAAACCTTTGAAATTCACTGAAAAAACCATAGGTTTTAGGGACAGTTATAGTTAGTTGGACATTTCACTCGTAAGAAACCCGTGAAATTCCCCCGTTATAGTTAGTTCAGCTAACTATAACTCGCGCCCCGCAATGCACTGCTGATGACGTCACATATTACATCACTCATGACATGGTCAGTGACATCACTGATGACATCTCAAATGACATCACTGATGACATCACTGATGACATCATCCACGTGATAATCTGATGCACCTCCTCACACCCAAATATAACTTTTGATACACCCACTCTAAATTACAGACTGCCATTCGCAAAACCATAGACACTCCAACACCAATAACTACATACCCACTCACTGATTCTTAGGTCTACACACACACATCCACTCACTCACCCGTACAGTCACTCATACTTACGGTCACTCAGTACAGGACTATCATATGCACTCATACTCCTATATAGACACTCACACACCGCCACTCATCCATAGAGGTACTCACACACCTAGTCAGTCATGCAAATAATTAAACACACTGCCATTTACTCACCTATACAGTTATACACACACCAGCTCACTTATTCATACAAATACTAGCATATTCTTACGCTCTTATACAATCACTGATACAAGCACACACTCATCCATACAGTCACTCTCACAATCACACACTCTCGCTTATAGCTATTTATATACTCCAACACACATATATACTGCCTTTCACATATGTAGTTACTCACACATGTACCACTGGGACATACATTCACTCACTAACACACTCTTACACACACTTACCCACCCATACAGTCTATCACAGATGCACTCTTGAAACCATCCACCCAGTGAATCACCCATTCACACATCTATGCACAGAGTCGCACACACCCCACCCACACAAACACTCAGGCACCCATACAGATACTCAGAGAACCAATCAATAACTCATATAGACACTCATGTAGCTATTCACAAACCCATGCAGCCACTGATACAGCAACAGACAGACGGATACAGACATTCACCCAGTTTAGTCACTAACCCATGCATTCAGTAAGATACGTCTAATCACTCACTTATAGAGTTAGTCACGCACCTACTAAATCATCCATACAGACACTTATACACCCACTCATTCTTCAATTCGCCTTTCCCTATATATATTAAAAATATTTAAACTTTACAGAAACACACTGTCACTGGATGATGTCATCAGTGATGTCATTTGAGATGTCATCAGTGATGTCACTGACCATGTCATGAGTGATGTAATATGTGACGTCATCAGCTGTGCATTGCGGGGGCGCGAGTTATAGTTAGCTGAACTAACTATAACGGGGGAATTTCACGGGTTTTGTACGAGTGAAATGTCCAGCTAACTATAACTGTCCCTAAAACCTATGGTTTTTTCAGTGAATTTCAAAGGTTTTTTAAATGCTAATTTCTAACTATAACGTGTCTGAAACCTATGGTTTTTTCAGTGAATTTCATTGGTTTTTTAAATGCTAATTTCTAACTATAACATCCCTGAAACCTATGGTTTTTTCAGTGAATTTCAAAGGTTTTTTAAATGCTAATTTCTATCTATAACATACCAGTCGCGTTTCCAGAGTGGTGGAGAAAGGTGAGCGTGGCCTCCGAAACACCTCTTAGCAATCCCATTGTGTGGTATTTACTGGAGGTAACAGGAGGAGTAGTTACCCCCCAATGTCAACCTTGGGGGCCAACTATCCCTTTTATTACCACAAGTAAGTCCCACACAGCAGGATTGCTAACTTCTTATATCAGGCCCCGCCCCCTCCCTGCACCACTGTGCAAATGTGCCCCCTAGCACGTTGTAAGTTGGGGATTAAGTCCCCTTGAATCCTGAGGGTCCCTGGGGGCCAACTAGCCCACCAGGTACCTCCAGGAAGTGGCACAGAGCTGCGTTGCAGAGAGGTGTTCCGAGGCCACGCCCCTTTTTACACCTCTCTGCAACGCAGCTCATGGGCGCTTACTGGAGGTACCTGGTGGGCTAGTTGGACCACAAGGGACCCTCAGGATTCAAGGGGACTTAATCCCCCAACTTACAACGCGCCAGAGGGCCTGTTTGCACAGTGGTGCAGGGAGGGGGCGGGGCCTGATGTGACAAGTGTGCAAACTCGCCCTGTGGCGCGTTTTAAGTTGGGGGATTAAGTCCCCATGAATCCTGAGGGTCCCTGGGGGCCAACTAGCCCACCAGGTACCTCCAGTAAGCGCCACACAGCTGCGTTGCAGATAGGTGTAAAAAGGGGCGTGGCCTCGGACCACCTCTCTGCAACGCAGCCCTGTGGCGAGTACTGGAGGTACCTGGTGGGCTAGATAGCCCCCAGGGACTCTCAGGATTCAAGGAGAACTAATTCCCCACCTTAAAACGCGCCACGAGGCACGTTTGCACAGTGGTGCAGGGTACGGGCGGGGCCTCCGGCGATTTGCAGTTTCCTTTTTTTTTTTTTTTAAATTGGGAGGGGGCTGCATGGCCCCCCTTCCCTCGGCCACTTTTGGCCCCGGGGACCCCATCCCCCGGGGCATAGCACCATTGTTTTTGGGGTTTTTTTTATGTGAAGGGGGACCGCGTGGGCCCCGTCCAAAGGCCAATTATGGCCCCGGGGACCCCATACCCTGGGCCTGGCCATCTGTTTTTTTTGGGGGGTTTTCGGAGGGGGGCAGCGTAGCCCCCCTCTTCAGGCTAATTATGGCCCCGGGGACCCCATCCCCCGGGACCTGGCCTCTCCGTTGGGGACCGTGGGGGGAGCCCCAATTCCCCCACGGTCCCGCCGGCTCCAGCATTGCTTTTCCACAAGGGGAGCTGCTGACATGCAGCTCTCCTTGTGGAAAAGCAATCTGCTTTGGATTTTGGAAGCGAGAGCAGGAAACCTGCTCTCGCTTCCAAAATCCAAACCAGTGTTTGCTATGACAGGGCGGGAGCCGCACGGCTCCCGCCCTGCCATAGCAGACAGCAGTGTCCTGGGGTGGGCACCCCGGGACACTGCAGGAGCAGGCCCTGGGGGGTGGCGGTCCCCAGGGCCATGGAGGGCTCCAGGAGGGGGGCCGCGCGGCCCCCCTCCCAACCATTGCAAAGCTCCGGGGAGGTGGCGGTCCCCGGGGCTGCGGGGGTCCCTATGGGCCCCCGCTCATGAATTTATAGTGCCCCCGGGACCTGGCACACCCGGGGGCTTTTTTTAAACGAAGCGCGGGAGCCTGCGCTTCATTTTCTTTTTATAATTTCGGCGGGATTCGCGACCCCATTGCGATTTCCACCAACATTATTTTAAAAAAATGCTTTTTTTGGCCCTGGGGGTCCTTGTGGGACTCCCTGAGCAGGCCTAGGGGGTCAGGGTGTTTCTACAGGGGGTCAGGGTGTTTCTACCCTGTCCCCTTTTCTTCTTTTTTAACGTTTTTTCTACTGTTTTCTTGTGACTCGGTTCTACCAAGTCACAAGATGGCTGCCAACACTTCCTGGTTTGGAGTGTTGGCAGCAAATTAGAATGAAGCTCGTGGTCAGGACGGTTCGCGAATCCACCGCGGCCATAGATATCAAAACTTTTTCTTTTTTAAATTTCTCAGCAACTACTGAACGGATTTACACCATTTAACAAAAAGGGCTCTTTCTGAACCAAGACCTACCTTTTTGCCAAATTTGGTGTAATTCCGTTCAGCATTTCGGGCTGTAGCTTTGTCTAAAGTTTCATGTGGAAAATAACATGGGAAAAACGCGTTTTGGGACCCCCCTTTTTTCTCGGCCCCCGCTTGGAGAATCACCCTGAAACTTTCAAGACACGAGCTGACCAGACCTGATCACTAGTTTTGAAAATTTTGCGAAGATTCGTCAACCGGCGCCAAAGTTATTGGGAAAACAAAAAACGCTTTTCCTATGGAAACTAGGTCCTAACTATAACTACCTACTGGCGACCGCCAGTAGGTAATATATATATATATATTACCTACTGGCGGTCGCCAGTAGGTAGTTATAGTTAGGACCTCGTTTCTATTCAAAAAGCGTTTTTTCTTTTGCCAATATCTTTGGCACCGGTTGACGAATCGTCGCGAAATTTTCAAAACTAATGGGGTGCTCCAGTCAGCTCCTGTCTTGAAAGTGTCGGGGTGATTCATCAAGTGGGGGCCGAGAAAAAAGGGGGTCCCAAAACGCGTTTTCCCTATGTTCATTTCCATAGGAACTTTAGACAAAGCTACAGCCCGAACTGCTGAACGGAATTACACCAAATTTGGCAAAAAGGCAGGTCTTGGTTCAGAAAGAGCCCTTTTTTTAAATGGTGTAAATACCTTCAGTAGTTCCAGAGAAACTAAAAAAAGAAAAGTTTCGATATCTGAGCACCGAGGAGGGTTCGCGAACCCTCCCGGGCACCAGCTTGTTTCTGATTGGCTGCCAACACTCCAAACCAGGAAGTGTTGGCAGCCATCTTGTGACTTGGTAACCAAGTCACAAGAAAAGAGTAAAAAAAAGGGAAAAAACAAGAAAAGGGGACAGGGTAGAAACACCCTGACGCCCTAGGCCTGCTCAGGGGGTCCCACAGGGACCCCCAGGGCTCAAAAAAGCATTTTTTTTAAAATAATTGTGGCCGAATTCGGGCAGGGTCCGCGAATTCGGCCAAAATTATTTTTAAAAAATGAAGCGCGGTCTCCCGTGCTTCGTTTGTTAAAAAGCCCCTGGGTGGGCCAGGTCCCGGGGGCATGCCAAATTATGGTGTGGGGGCCCATGGGGGCCCCCACAGCCCCGGGGACTGCCACCTCCCCGGGGCTTAATAATTTATGTGCGGGGGGAACGCGCCCCCCGCAGCCCCGGGGACCCCCACCTCCCCGGGGCTTTAATTAAATTATGGCAGGGGGGCCTCACGGGCCCCCCCAAGCCCTGGGGACCGCCACCTCCCCGGGGCTGAAATAAATGTGTGTGGGGGGGGCTCAAGCCCCCCACACTGCCCAGGGACCACCACCTCCCCGGGGCACTGTTTATTTAAATTTGGGGGTCCGTTACGGACCCCGACCCCGGGGACCACCACCTCCCTGGGGCTTTAAACACATGGGAGGGGGGCCACGTGCCCCCCCTCCTGGAGCCCTTGATGGCCCTGTGGACCGCCATCCCCCAGGGCCGGCTCCTGCAATGTCCCGGGGTACCCACCCCAGGGACATTGCTGTTTGCTATGACAGGGCGGGAGCACGCCTCCCGCCCTGCCATAGCAAACCCTGCTTTACTTCATTGAAGCAAGAGCAGGAAACCTGCTCTCGCTTCAATGGCGCAAAGCAGGATTGCTTTTGCACAAGGGGAGCTGCATGTCTGCAGCTCCCCTTGAGCAAAAGCAATGCCGGCTCCCGCAGGAGGCGGGGAGCCGGCAGGACCGTGGGGGCATTGAGGCTTCCCCATGGTCTCCAACGGAGAGGCCAGGCCCCTGGGGATGGGGTGCCCAGGGCCAGAAGTGGCCCGGGAGAGGGGCCACGCGGCCTCCCTCCCCTGTGATTATAATAAAAAAAAAAAAAACAGAAAGGCCAGCCCCGGGGTTGGGGTCCCCGGGGCCATAATTGGCCTAAGGAGGGGGACACGCGGCCCCCCTCCCAAAAAATAAGATAAGAATATAAAAAGGCTGGCCTGGCCCCGGGGGATGGGGTCCCCGGGGCCAGAAGTGGCCCGGGAGGGGGGCCACTCGGCCCCCCTCCCAATTAAGAAAAAACAAAAAACAGCAGGCCGGCCCCGGGGGATGGGGTCCCCGGGGCCAATAGTGGCCTAGGGAAGGGGGGTCACGCGGTCCCCCTTCCCAAGAAATAAATATAAAAAAGGAGGCCATGCCCCAGGGATGGGGTCCCCGGGGCCAAAATTGGCCTCTGGAGGGGGCCGCGGGGCCCCCTTTCAGTTTTTTTTTTAAAGAAAAAAGGGGTCTGGCGCTGGGGGATGGGGTCCCCAAGGCCACCAAAAACGCTAAAAGAAGGGGGGCCACACAGCCCCCCTTCTAAAAAAAACAATAGAAAAAAAAGCCGGCATCTCGCCGGAGGCCCCACCCCCTCCCTGCACAACTGTGCAAACACGCCCCCAAGCGCGTTGTAAGTCGGGGAATTAATTCCTGTTGAATACTGAGGGTCCCTGGGGGCCAACTAGCCCACCAGGTACTTCCAGTAAGCACCACACAGCTGAATTGCAAAGAGGTGGTCCGAGGCCACACCCCTTTTTGCACCACTCTGCAAACGCGCCTCTTGGCGCACTGGTGGTGGGGCGATGATGTCCTCTTGTGTCCTCAGGACACAAGTGGACTTCATCCCCCGAGCAGCAGTGCGCCAGGAGCTGCATTTGCAGTGTGGTGTAAAAAGGGGGCGTGGCCTCCAACCACTCTCAGCAATCCAGGTGTGTGGCACTTATTGGACGTACCTGGTGGGCTAGTTGGCTCCGAGGGACCCTCAGGAGCGAAGGGGACTTAATACCCCAACTTCAAATGCGCCAGGAGGCGCGTTTGCAGAGTGGTAGGGAAAGGGGGCGTGGTCTCTGACCACCTCTCAGCAATCCCACTGTGTGGGGCTTACTGGAGGTAAGAGGTAGGCTAGTTGGCCCCTAAAGGACCCCCAGCAGCGAAGGGGACTTCAATCCCCATCCAAGAGCGTGCCAGGGAGCGCGTTTGAAGAGTGGTGGGCAAAGGGGGCATGGCCTGCTATGAGAACTTAGCAATCCTGCTGTGGGGGACTTACTGGAGGTAATAGGAGGGGTAGTTGGCCCCCAAGGTTGTCCTTGGGGGCCAACTACCCCTCTTGTTACCTCCAGTAAGTCCCACAGAGTGGGATTGCTAAGACGTTTTCGGAGGACATGCCCCCCTTTCTCCACCACTCTGTAAACGTGACTACTACTTAAAGGTGCATCTTTCTGCACCTCTGACTTAGAGGTAGTTTTAATCCCCTTGCCCTATTATGTACTAGGGCCTTACAGAGGAGGTCATGCCAATCACAGGGGTACCCCAACGTATAGTGTTCCCTAGTGTATGTAGGTGTTTTCACTGTATTCTAAGTGTCTTTTAGCATAGCACTGGCTCTAGGCCTGGTTAGTCAGAGTCAGTTACCACCAGTACCCGTCAGCAAAAAGTTGGCAGCACAGGATGACTTTGCAACAAGGTCTCTTTTTGCTCCTCTGTTGGTTCTTTGTGCACATCTCTTTCTTCTTTCTGCACCTTTCTTCGTCTTTCTAGACTTCTGTTGCCTCTTTCTGCATTTCTCTTGCTTCTTTCTGCGCCTTTCTTCCCCATTCTGCACATGTCCTACCTCTGTAGGCATAGTTAGAAATTAGCATTTAAAAAACCTTTGAAATTCACTGAAAAAAACACAGGTTTCAGGGACGTTATAGTTAGAAATTAGCATTTAAAAACCTTAGAAATTCACTGAAAAAACCACAGGTTTCAGGGACGTTATAGTTATTTGGACATTTCACTCGTACAAAACCAGAGAAATCGGATGTTATAGTTTGTTAAGCTAACTATAACTCGCGCCCCCGCAATGCACTGCTGATGACGTCACATATTACATCATTCATGACATGGTCAGTGACGTCACTGATTACATCACTGATGACATCACTGATGACATCACTGATGACATCACTGATGCCATCATCCAAATGATAATCTGATGCACCTCCTCATACCCTAATATAACCTTTGATACATCCACTCTAAAATACAGACTATCATTTTCAAAACCATAGACACACCAATACCAGTTACTACATACCCACTCACTGATTCCTAGGTCTACACACACATCCACTCATTCACCCATACAGTCACTCATACATGCAGTCACTCATCAATACAGCACTATCATGTGCACTCATACACCTATACAGACACTCACACACTGCCACTCTCCCACAGAGTTACTCACACACCTAGTCAGTCATGCAAAGAATCAATCACACTCCCATTTACTCACCTATACAGTTATACACACACCACCTCACTTATTCATACAGATAGTAACACATACTTACTCTCTTATACAATCACTGATACAAGCACACACTCATCCATACAGGCACTCTCACAATCACTCACTCTAACATATAGTCATTTATATACTCCAACACCCACATATACTGCCTTTCATATATGTAGTTACTCACACATGTACCACTGAGACATCCATTCACTCACCAACACACCCATACACCCACTCACCCACCCATACAGCCCCTCACAGACGCACTCTTGAACCCATACACCCAGTGAATCACCCACTCACACATCCATGCAGTGAGTCACACACACCCCACCCACCCATGCAGACACTCAGGCACCCATACAGATACTCAGACAAGCAATCAATAACCCATATACACCCTCATGTAGCTACTCACCAACCCATGCAACCGCTTACACACCAACAGACAGACTGATACAGATATTCAGACAGTTTAGTCACTAACCCATGCATTCAGTAAGACATGTTTAATCACTCACTTATACAGTCAGTCACACACCTACTAAATAATCCATTCAGACACTCATACACCCACTCATTCTTCAATACACCTTGGTGTATATTTATATAAAACATATTTAAACTTTACAGAAACACAGTCACTGGACGATGTCATCAGTGATGTCATTTGAGATGTCATCATTGATGTCATCAGTGATGTCACTGACCATGTCATGAATGATGTAATATGTGACTTCATCAGCAGTGCATTGCCGGGTGCAAGTTATAGTTAGCTTAACTAACTATAACTTCCAATTTCTCTGGTTTTGTACGAGTGAAATGTCTAAATAACTATAACGTCCCTGAAACCTATGTTTTTTTCAGTGAATATATATATATATATATATATATATATGTATTTCTAACTATAACGTCCCTGAAACCTATGGTTTTTTCAGTGAATATATATATATATATATATATATACATATATATATATATATTCACTGAAAAAACCATAGGTTTCAGGGACGTTATAGTTAGAAATTAGCATTTAAAAAACCTTAGAAATTCACTAAAAAAAACACAGGTTTCAGGGACGTTATAGTTTGTTGGACATTTCACTCGTACAAAACCAGAGACATTCAGCCGTTATAGTTAGTTGAGCTAACTATAACTCGCGCCCCCGCAATGCACTGCTGATGATGTCACATATTACATCATTCATGACATGGTCAGTGACATCACTGATGACATCACTGATGACATCATCCAGTGACTATGTGTTTCTGTAAAGTTTAAATATGTTTTATATATATATATATGCCAAGGTGTATTGAAGAATGAGTGGGTGTATAAGTGTCTGAATGGATGATTTAGTAAGTGTGTGACTGACTGTATAAGTGAGTGATTAAATGTGTCTTACTGAATGCATGGGTTAGTGACTGATACAGACATTCACACAGTTTAGTTTGTCTGTTGGTGTGTAAGCGGTTGCATGGGTTGGTGAGTAGCTAAATGAGTGTCTATATGGGTTATTGATTGGTTGTCTGTGTATCTGTATGGGTGCCTAAGTGTCTCTGTGTGTTGGTGGGGGGTATGTGACTTTGTGCATAGATGTGTGAGTGGGTGATTCACTGGGTGTATGGGTTCAAGAGTACATCTGTGAAGGGCTGTATGGGTGGTGAGTGTATGTATGGGTGTGTTGGTGAGTGTTTAGATGTCTCAGTGGTACATGTGTGAGTAACTACATATGTGAAAGGCAGTATATGTGAGTGTTGGAATATATAAATGACTATATGTGAGAGTGAGTGATTGTGAGAGTGGCTGTATGGATGAATGTGTGCTTGTATTAGTTATTATATAAGAGTGTAAGTATGTGTTAGTATATGTTTGAATAAGTCAGGTGGTGTGTGTATAACTGTATAGGTGAGTAAATGGGAATGTGATTGATTCTTTGCATGACTGACTAGGTGTGTGAGTAACTCTATGGATGAGTGGCGGTGTGTGAGTGTCTGTGTAGGTATGTGAGTGCATATGATAGTGCCATATTGATGGTTGACTGCCTGTATGAGTGACTGTATGGGTGAATGAGTGGATGTGTGTGTAGACCTAAGAATCAGTGAGTGGGTATGTAGTAACTGGTATTGGTGTGTCTATGGTTTCGAAAATGGTAGTCTGTATTTTAGAGTGGGTGTATCAAAGGTTATATTAGGGTATGAGGAGGTGCATCAGATTATCACATGGATGATGTCATCAGTGATGTCATTTGAGATATCATTAGTGATGTCATCAGTGATGTCACTGACCATGTCATGAATGATGTAATATGTGACGTCATCAGCAGTGCATTGCGGGGGCGCGAGTTATAGTTAGGTGAACTGCCTATAGCGGCCGAATGTCTCTGGTTTTGTACGAGTGAAATGTCCAACTAACTATAACGTCCCTGAAACCTGGGGCTTTTTTTGTGAATTTCTAAGGTTTTTTAAATGCTAATTTCTAACTATAACGTCCCTGAAACCTATGGTTTTTTCAGTGAATATATATATATATATATATATATATATATATATATATATATATATATTCACTGAAAAAACCATAGGTTTTAGGGACAGTTATAGTTAGTTGGACATTTCACTCGTACAAAACCATAGAAATTCCCCCGTTATAGTTAGTTCAGCTAACTATAACTCGCGCCCGCAATGCACTGCTGATGACGTCACATATTACATCACTCATGACATGGTCAGTGACATCACTGATGACATCACTGATGACATCATCCAGTGACTGTGTGTTTCTGTAAAGTTTAAATATGTTTAATATATATAGGGAAAGGCGTATTGAAGAATGAGTGGGTGTATAAGTGTCTGAATGGATGATTTAGTACATGAGTGACTGACTCTACAAGTGAGTGATTAAATGTATCTTACTGAATGCATGGGTTAGTGACTAAACTGTGTGAATGTCTGTATCCGTCTGTCTGTTGGTTTGTAAGCGGCTGCATGGCTTTCTGAATAGCTACATGAGTGTCTACATGGGTTATTGATTGATTGTCTGAGTATCTGTATGGGTGCCTGAGTGTTTGTGTGGGTGGGGTGTGTGTGACTCTGTGCATAGATGTGTGAGTTGGTGATTCACTGGGTGCATGGTTTCAAGAGTGCATCTGTGATGTACTGTATGGGTGGGTGAGTGTGTGTATGGGTGTGTTAGTGATTGAATGTATATCTCAGTGGTACATGTGTGAGTAACTACATATGTGAAAGGCAGTATATATGTGTATTGGAGTATATAAATGGCTATAAGTGAGAGTGTGTGATTGTGAGAGTGGCTGTATGGATGAGTGTGTACTTGTATCAGTGATTGTATAAGAGCGTAAGAATGTGCTAGTATTTGTATGAGTAAGTGAGCTGGTGTGTGTATAACTGTATAGGCGAGTAAATGGGTGTGTGATTAAGTTTTTTGCATGACTGACTAGGTGTGTGAGTACCTCTATGGATGAGTGGCGGTGTGTGAGTGTTTATATAGGTGTATGAGTGCATATGATAGTCCTGTACTGAGTGACTAAGTATGAGTGACTGTACGGGTGAGTGAGTGGATGTGTGTGTAGACCTAAGAATCAGTGAGTGGGTATGTAGTTATTGGCGTTGGAGTGTCTATGGTTTTGAGAATGGCAGTCTGTAATTTAGAGTGGGTGTATCAAAAGTTATATTAGGGTGTGAGAAGATGCATGAAATTATCACATGGATGATGTCATCAGTGATGTCATTTGAGATGTCATCAGTGATGTCATCAGTGATGTCACTGACCATGTCATGAGTGATGTAATATGTGACGTCATCAGCAGTGCATTGCAGGGCGCGAGTTATAGTTAGCTGAACTAACTATAACGGGGGAATTTCTATGGTTTTGTACGAGTGAAATGTCCAACTAACTATAACTGTCCCTAAAACCTATGGTTTTTTCAGTGAATTTCAAAGGTTTTTTAAATGCTAATTTCTAACTATAACGTGTCTGAAACCTATGGTTTTTTCAGTGAATTTCAAAGGTTTTTTAAATGCTAATTTCTAACTATAACGTGCCTGAAACCTATGATTTTTTAAGTGAATTGCAAAGGTTTTTTTTAAATGCTAGTTTCTAACTATGCCTACAGAGGTAGGACATGTGAAGAAAGAAGAAAAAACGCACAGAAAGAAGCAAAAGATGTGCAGAAAGAACCAACAGAGGAGCAGAAAGAGGCCTTGTTGCAAAATCATCCTGTGCCCACAACTTTTTCAGACGGGTACTGGTGGTAACTGACTCTGACTAACCAGAGCCAGTGCTATGCTAAAAGACACTTAGAATACAGTGAAAACACCTACATACACTAGGGAACACTATGCGTTGGGGTACCCCTGTGATTAGCATGACCTCCTCTGCAAGTCCCTAGTACATAATAGGGCAGGGGGATTAAAACTACCTCTTAAAACGCGCTACAGGGCGTGTTTGCACAGTGGTAAAGGGAGGGGGCCTGAGGTGACATGTGTGCAAACGCACCCCGTGGCGCGTTTTAAGTTGCGGGATTAAGTCCCCTTGAATTCTGAGGGTCCCTGGGGCCCAACTAGCCCTCCAGGTACCTACAGTTAGGACCACAGAGCTGAGTTGCAGAGAGGCGTTCCGAGGCCACGCACCTTTTTTCACCTCTCTGCAACGCAACTCTGTTGTGCTTACTGAAGGTACCTGGTGGGCTAGTTGGCCCCCAGGGTCCCTCAGGATTCAAAGGGAATTAATTCCCCAACTTAAAACGCACCACAGGGCGTGTTTGCGCACATGTCACCTGAGGCCCCGCCCCCTCCCTTCACCACTGTGCAAACGCGCCCCGTGGTGCGTTTTAAGTTGGGGGATTAGGTCACCTTGAATCCTGAGGGTCCCTGGGGCCCAACTAGCCCACTAGGTACTTCCAATAAGCACCACAGGCCTGCGTTGCAACGCCTGTAACAAATTGTGCAGTTGTGTTTAGGTAGTGAAGAGGGTCGTGCTGGGGGTAGTGTTTTAGGGTTTAGGGTAGTGCAGTGGTGTTTGTGTAGTGTTGGGGGTCATGCTGGGGGTAGATTTAGGGTTTAGGGTAGTGCAGTGGTGTTTGGGTAGTGTAGGGAGTCGTGCTGGGGGAGTGTTTTAGGGTTTAGGGTAGTGCAGTGGTGTTTGGGTAGTGTAGGGGGTCGTGTTTTAGGGTTTAGGGTAGTGCAGTGGTGTTTGGGTAGTGTAGGGGGTCGTGCTGGGGGTAGTGATTTAGGGTAGTGCAGTGGTGTTTGGGTAGTGTAGGGGGTACTGCTGGGGGTAGTGTTTTAGGGTTTAGGTTAGTGCAGTGGTGTTTGGGTAGTGTAGGGGTACTGCTGGGGGTAGTGTTTTAGGGTTTAGGGTAGTGCAGTGGTGTTTGTGTAGTGTAGGGGGTAGTGTTTTAGGGTTTAGGGTAGTGCAGTGGTGTTTGTGTAGTGTAGGAGGTCGTGTTTTAGGGTTTAGGGTAGTGCAGCGGTCTTTGGGTAGTGTAGGGAGTCGTGCGGGGGTAGTGTTTTAGGGTTTAGGGTAGTGTAGGGGGTCATGCTTGGGGGTAGTGTTTTAGGGATTAGGGTAGTGCATTGGTGTTTGGGTAGTGTAGGGGGTCATGCGGGGGGTAGTGTTTTAGGGTTTAGGGCAGTGCAGTGGTGTTTGGGTAGTGTAGGGGGTCGTGCTGGGGGAGTGTTTTAGGGTTTAGGGCAGTGCAGTGGTGTTTGGGTAGTGTAGGGGGTCGTGCTGGGGGAGTGTTTGAGGGTTTAGGGCAGTGCAGTCGTGTTCGGGTAGTGTAGGGGGTTGTGCTGGGGGTAGTATTTTAGGGTTTAGGGTAGTGCAGTGGTGTTCGGGTAGTGTAGGGGGTCGTGCTGGGGGTAGTGTTCTAGGGTTTAGGGCAGTGCAGTGGTGTTTGGGCAGTGTAGGGGGTAATGCTGGGGGTGGTGTTTTAGGGTTTAGGGCAGTGCAGTGGTGTTCGGGCAGTGTAGGGGTTGTGCTGGGGGTGGTGTTTCAGGGTTTAGGGCAGTGCAGTGGTGTTCGGGAAGTGTAGGGGGTGGTGTTTCAGGGTTTAGGGCAGTGCAGTGGTGTTCGGGCAGTGTAGGGGGTCGTGCAGGGGGTGGTGTTTCAGGGTTTAGGGTAGTGGTGTTCGGGCAGTGTAGGGGGTCGTGCTGGGGGTGGTGTTTCAGGGTTTGGGGCAGTGCAGTGGTGTTCGAGCAGTAAAGGGGTCGTGCTGGGGGTGGTGTTTCAGGGTTTAGGGCAGTGCAGTGGTGTTCGGGCAGTGTAGGGGCGGTGCAGGGGGTGGTGTTTCAGGGTTTAGGGCAGTGCAGTGGTGTTCGGGCAGTGTAGGGGTGCTACAGGGGGTGGTGTTTCAGGGTTTAGGGCAGTGCAGTGGTGTTCGGGCAGTGTAGGGGGTCATGCAGGGGGTGGTGTTTCAGGGTTTAGGGCAGTGCAGTGGTGTTTGGGCAGTGTAGGGGGTCGTGCTGGGGCTGGTGTTTCAGGGTTTAGGGCAGTACAGTGGTGTTCGGGCAGTGTAGGGGGTCGTGCTGGTGCTGGTGTTTCAGGGTTTAGGGCAGTGCAGTGGTGTTTAGGCAGTGTAGGGGGTTGTGCTGGGGCTGGTGTTTCAGGGTTTAGGGCAGTGCAGTGGTGTTCGGGCAGTGTAGGTGGTCGTGCTGGGGCTGGTGTTTCAGGGTTTAGGGCAGTGCAGTGGTGTTCGGGCAGTGTAGGGGGTCATGCTGGGGCTGGTGTTTCAGGGTTTAGGGCAGTGCAGTGGCGTTCGGGCAGTGTAGGGGGTCTTGCTGGGGCTGGTGTTTCAAAGTCTAGGGCAGTGCAGTGGTGTTCGGGCAGTGTAGGGGGTCTTGCTGGGGCTGGTGTTTCAGGGTTTAGGGCAGTGCAGTGGTGTTCGGGCAGTGTAGGGGGTCGTGCTGGGGGTGGTGTTTCAGGGTTTAGGGCAGTGCAGTGGTGTTTGGGCAGTGTAGGGGGTCATGCTGGGGCTAGTGTTTCAGGATTTAGGGCAGAGCAATGGTGTTCAGGCAGTGTAGGGGTTTTGCTGGAGGTGGTGTTTTAGGGTTTAGGGCAGTGCAGTGGTGTTCGTGCAGTGTAGGGGGTGGTGTTTCAGGGTTTAGGGCAGTGGTGTTCAGGCAGTGTAGGGGGTCTTGCTGGGGTTGATGTTTCAGGGTTTAGGGCAGTGCAGTGGTGTTCGGGCAGTGTAGGGGGTCGTGCAGGGGGTGGTGTTTCAGGGTTTAGGGCAGTGCAGTGGTGTTTGGGCAGTGTAGGGGGTCGTGCTGAGGGGTGGTGTTTCAGGGTTTAGGGCAGTGCAGTGGTGTTCGGGCAGTGTAGGGGGTCGTGCAGGGGGTGGTGTTTCAGGGTTTAGGGCAGTGCAGTGGTGTTTGGGCAGTGTAGGGGGTCGTGCAGGGTGTGGTGTTTCAGGGTTTAGGGCAGTGCAGTGGTGTTCGGCCAGTGTAGGTGGTCTTGCTGGGGGTGGTGTTTCAGGCTTTAGTGCAGTGGTGTTCGGGCAGTGTAGGGGGTCTTGCTGGGGGTGGTGTTTCAGGGTTTAGGGCAGTGCAGTGGTGTTCGGGCAGTGTAGGGGGTCTTGCTGGGGCTGGTGTTTCAGGGTTTAGGGCAGTGCAGTGGTGTTCGGGCAGTGTAGGGGGTCATGCTGGGGCTGGTGTTTGAGGGTTTAGGGTAGTCCAGTGGTGTTCGAGCAGTGTAGGGGGTCGTGCTGGGGCTGGTGTTTCAGGGTTTAGGGCAGTGCAGTGGTTTTCGGGCAGTGTAGGCGGTCGTGCTGGGGCTGGTGTTTCAGGGTTTAGGGCAGTGCAGTGGTGTTCGGGCAGTGTAGGGGGTCGTGCTGGGGGTGGTGTTTCAGGGTTTAGGGCAGTGCAGTGGTGTTCGGGCAGTGTAGGGGGTCGTGCTGGGGGTGGTGTTTCAGGGTTTAGGGCAGTGCAGTGGTGTTCGGTCAGTGTAGGGGGTCGTGCTGGGGCTGGTGTTTCATGGTTTAGGGCAGTGCAGTGGTGTTCGGGCAGTATAGGGGGTCGTGCTGGGGGTGGTGTTTCAGGGTTTAGGGCAGTGCAGTGGTGTTCGGGCAGTGTAGGGGGTCATGCTGGGGGTGGTGTTTCAGGGTTTAGGGCAGTGCAGTGGTGTACAGGCAGTGTAGGGGGTCTTGCTGGGGGTGGTGTTTCAGGGTTTAGGGCAGTGGTGTTCGGGCAGTGTAGGGGGTCTTGCTGGGGGTAGTGTTTCGGGGTTTAGGGCAGTGCAGTGGTGTTCGTGCAGTGTAGGGGGTCGTGCTGGGGGTGGTGTTTCAGGGTTTAGGGCAGTGCAGTGGTGTTCGGGCTGTGTAGGGGTCGTGCTGGGGGTGGTGTTTCAGGGTTTAGGGCAGTGCAGTGGTGTTCGGGCAGTGTAGGGGGTCGTGCAGGGGGTGGTGTTTCAGGGTTTAGGGCAGTGCAGTGGTGTTCGGGAAGTGTAGGGGTCGTGCTGGGGCTGGTGTTTCAGGGTTTAGGGCAGTGCAGTGGTGTTCGGGCAGTGTAGGGGGTCTTGCTGGGGGTGGTGTTTCAGGGTTTAGGGCAGTGGTGTTCGGGCAGTGTAGGGGGTCTTGCTGGGGGTGGTGTTTCAGGGTTTAGGGCAGTGCATTGGTGTTCGGGCAGTGTAGGGGGTCTTGCTGGGGGTAGTGTTTCAGGGTTTAGGGCAGTGCAGTGGTGTTCGTGCAGTGTAGGGGGTCGTGCTGGGGATGGTGTTTCAGGGTTTAGGGCAGTGCAGTGGTTTTCGGGCAGTGTAGGGGTCGTGCAGGGGGTGGTGTTTCAGGGTTTAGGGCAGTGCAGTGGTGTTCGGGCAGTGTAGGGGGTCGTGCTGGGGGTGGTGTTTCAGGGTTTAGGGCAGTGCAGTGGTGTTCGGGCAGTGTAGGGGGTCGTGCTGGGGGTGGTGTTTCAGGGTTTAGGGCAGTGGTGTTCGGGCAGTGTAGGGGGTCTTGCTGGGGGTGATGTTTCAGGGTTTAGGGCAGTGCAGTGGTGTTCGGGCAGTGTAGGAGGTCTTGCTGGGGGTAGTGTTTCAGGGTTTAGGGCAGTGCAGTGGTGTTCGGGCAGTGTAGGGGTCATGCTGGGGGTGGTGTTTCAGGGTTTAGGGCAGTGCAGTGGTGTTCGGGCAGTGTAGGGGGTCATGCTGGGGGTGGTGTTTCAGGGTTTAGGGCAGTGCAGTGGTGTTCGGGCAGTGTAGGGGGTCGTGCTAGGGTATGTGTTTCAGGGTTTAGGGCAGTGCAGTGGTGTTCGGGCAGTGTAGGGGGTCATGCAGGGGCTGGTGTCTCAGGGTTTAGGGTAGTGCAATGGTGTTTGGGTAGTGTAGGGGGTCGTGCTGGGGGTAGTGTTTTAGGATTTAGGTTAGTGCAGTGGTGTTTGGGTAGTGTAGGGGGTCGTGCTGGGGGTAGTGTTTTAGGGTTTAAGGTAGTGCAGTGGTGTTTGTGTAGTGTAGGGGGTCGTGCTGGGGGTAGTGTTTTAGGGTTTAGGGTAGTGCAGTGGTGTTTGGGTAGTGTAGGGGGTCGTGCTGGGGGTAGTGTTTTAGGATTTAGGTTAGTGCAGTGGTGTTGGGGTAGTGTTTTAGGGTTTAGGGTAGTGCAGTGGTGTTTGTGTAGTGTAGGGGGTCATGCTGGGGGTAGTGTTTTAGGGTTTAGGATAGTGCAGTGGTGCTTGTGTAGTGTAGGGGGTCGTGCTGGGGTAGTGTTTTAGGGTTTAGGGTAGTGCAGTGGTGTTTTTGTAGTGTAGGGGGTCATGTTTTAAGATGCAACGCTCCAATACCTGACCATTCTGCACTACATAAAACTATAAAAAAACTAAAAATAAAAAGTGTTTTGCACACTTTTGTCATTGGGCTATATGTGGGCTACATCTGGGTAATATTTGTGCTACATTTGGGCTCTTTTTTCACTGGTGGCCATCTTGGAAGACTTCTTTGTTATGAAGTTTCCTAATTTCCTCATTTACTGCAATCTCCTCAGTAGGAAATGCTTTCAGTTTTTTACTTTGATTCCATCAAGAAGGCATTCAGATGTGTCACACATTTGCCATAAATTCAGAATGTTATTACTCTAGTTGTTCATTAGATCACTGTAGTTAAGCTACTGCTCACCAAGGAGTTAACTGGAAGTTTACTGCTGGTATTGAAAGTGATTGTTTCAGTCTGCATGTCAGAATTTTCTAATGAAATAGAAGAGGATTTGAGATCTCACTTAAAACATGCACTAAATTTTCTTTTGCAGCACTAACCATAATTTCTATGGCAAAATGAACCCCCTCATTTTGTTCCTTTTTAAATTAAATGTTTTAAGTGTTACCAGTTTATTCCAATCAAGATGGCTTCAGGTGTGCCATACTTTTGTCATAAGTAAGGCTGTTAGCACTCTAGTTGTTCTTTAGAACACTCTGGGAAGCTGCAGTAGAACACAAAGGCATCAACTGACAGGCTGCTCCTGTTGAAATATAACAGGAAGATATTTGAGATCTCACTTAAAACATGTCCTAATTTTTCTTTCTACAGCACTAACCATAATTTCTATGGCAAAATGAACCCCCTCATTTTGTTCCTTTTTAAATTAAATGTTTTAAGTGTTACCAGTTTATTCCAATCAAGATGGCTTCAGGTGTGCCATACTTTTGTCATAAGTAAGACTGTTAGCGCTCTAGTTGTTCTTTAGAACACTCTGGGAAGCTGCAGTAGAACACAAAGGCATCAACTGACAGGCTGCTCCTGTTGAAATATAACAGGAAGATATTTGAGATCACACTTGAAACATGTCCTAATTTTTTCTTTCTACAGCACTAACCATAATTTCTATGACAAAATGAACCCCATCATTTTGTTCCTTTTTAAATTAAATGTTTTAAGTGTTACCAGTTTATTCCAATCAAGATGGCTTCAGGTGTGCCATACTTTTGTCATAAGTAAGACTGTTAGCGCTCTAGTTGTTCTTTAGAACACTCTGGGAAGCTGCAGTAGAACACAAAGGCATCAACTGACAGGCTGCTCCTGTTGAAATATAACAGGAAGATATTTGAGATCACACTTAAAACATGTCCTAATTTTTCTTTCCAGAGCACTAACCATAATTTCTATGACAAGATGAACCCCATCATTTTGTTCCTTTTTAAATTAAATGTTTTAAGTGTTACCAGTTTATTCCAATCAAGATGGCTTCAGGTGTGCCATACTTTTGTCATAAGTAAGGCTGTTAGCACTCTAGTTGTTCTTTAGAACACTCTGGGAAGCTGCAGTAGAACACAAAGGAATCAACTGACAGTCTCTGCCCTTGTTGGATGTACATGTTTTACTGAGAATGTCAGACTTCATTCTCACATGACTGAGAAAGATAATGTGAATTTACAGAAAATATGCTCTCATTTTAGCTTCTGGGGCACCTTCCAAAACTGTATGGGACAATCATGTGAAAATAGTTTTCTCTCAAACATGATTCATGATATCCCAGCAGAAGGTTTTTCACAGGGTAAAATCACCTTAGAACACACCACAATTCCTGAAATTAGTATGGTCCCATCAACAAATGAATTCTAATGTAACTAAAGTCTGTTATCACCCTTTATAGTTCTCCTTTTGGTAACCCTCAAAATCTTCGATTCACTACAATGCATTTCAAAGGGGTACTATCATTTATATTGGTCCCAAGATGGCTGCCAGCAATTCCAGGATGAAGTGCTGACAGCCAATCAGATCTCACGATGACATGTGTGGTTAGGCTCCGCCCAGATATGTATGTGTTTTTACTTTTGATTTTCTCAGCAACTACTGAACGGATTTACACCATTTAACAAAAAGGGTTCTTTTTGAACCAAGAACTACCTCTTTGCCAAATTTGGTGTAATTCCGTTCAGCAGTTCGGGCTGTAGCCTTCCATAAAGTTTCCTATGGGAAATTGATTTTTTGACTCTTATTTTTTTAATTTCTCCGTAACTACTGAACGGATTTACACCATTTAACAAAAAGGGTTCTTTCTGAACCAAGAACTACCTCTTTGCCAAATTTGGTGTACATCCGTTCAGCAGTTCGGGCTGTAGCCGTGTCTAAAGTTTCCTATGGGAAAATGAATGGGGAAAACACGTTTTGGGACCCCCCTTTTTCTCGGCCCCCGCTTGACGAATCACCCTGAGACTTTCAGGGTAGGAGCGGACCGGAGCGGGCCATAAAGTTTGAAAATTTCGCAAAGATTCGTCAACCGACGCAAGAGTTATTTCAAATAGAATGTCGCGGATTTCCTATGGAAAATAGGTCCTAACTATAACTATCTACTGGCGACCGCCAGTAGATAATATATATATATATATATATATATATATATATATATCCAAAGAGAAGAACACTTGAGTTGCAAGTATTTAGAGGACACAGCAGGGAGTTAAAGGAAGTCCACTTTTATTGACAGCTTATGGCATGACGCGTTTCGGCAAGGTGTGCCTTCATCTGATGCCGCTGGTGCTGGGAAATTGCCACACCCCTCCTTTGAATATGCTGCAACATTCCCATTGGTGGGAATTCAGCTGGTCCAAGTTTGATGTTTTCGGGTTTGGCTGTAGTCCTAGATTGCACAACTACAACTCCCAGCATACACCATTACTGGGACAATATCCCCGACAGGACCCAATTAAGCCCATAATGAGCGTAGATGTGTCTGGCAAAGGGAGGCTGTGTGTTGGTGGTAAGTACCGCTTCTTATGTTGTTTCTTGAACTTCCTTGGGTCCCCAGACGCCCCAGCCGCAATAGCACGAATCAGCCGGGCCGTGCGACTCTGATTCAGTAATCGCGCCACCCGGTGTAATCACGGACTGCACTTGACAGCGGCCCTTTGCTTGAACATGCTTCCGTGGCGGGTCGAGGTATTCCAATACCTTGGAAAACAGTGAGAAGCTTGTTGCCAGCAAAGCCCCGGCCACTTGTAGGGCGGGACCTCTGTTCACGCTACTGGCCAGCGCGAAAAATATCCAAAGAGAAGAACACTTGAGTTGCAAGTATTTTGAGGACACAGCGGGGAGTTAAAGGAAGTCCACTTTTATATATATATATATTCTTTTTCCAACAATGTGATTCTGGTTCGAGGCACGCACAGCCATGGGGGCAAGCAAAGGGGCTAAATCCAAGCCCTGAATTCAATTCAATTTTCAACAAAGTGGCGCTGCACTCTAGAATCCATTATTCAAGATCTATTAATCATGCATGTAACTCTTCACCAACGCGTTTCAGCCTCACTTGGCCTTTGGTGGAGAAAGGGGGCATGGCCACAAAGACCTCTCAGCACTCCCGCAGTGTGGGACTTACTGAGGTAACAGGAGGGGTAGTTGACCCATGACGTCCCAAAGGTTAACAATGCACCGAACCAGCTAACAT